>DF237056.1:20829-48798 GCA_000708835.1 Klebsormidium nitens
TTGGACTACGGTAAACAGTTAGACTTTAACAGTGACTGTTACAGGTATAGGTTACGAGTCACAGTTACACTTACTAGAGAAATCAGTAGTTCCGGTAGTACAGCCTCCACTGGGCACACATAGCCAGTCCCGGGAACCGTGGCACGGTTGTGTGGATGAGACTTTTAGCCTGAGGCTGTCGGAACTTGGTAGGACCGTGTTATCGACGGCCTGGACCATCCGGAGATTGCGGGCCTGGATCCAGGCCGGCCTGGATTGATACTATCCCCTCCTGACTCGGAGTTCCGAGTCCTGACTCCTTCACGTTTCACACGAAAGGCCCGAGCACAGAGCTTACACCTGGGTAGGTACCGTAGTACGGTATCTGCTGGGTAGGGTACATACTAGGTACAGACCTAGTACAGACTTCAGTCTCCCAGTCTCGAATGTCGACTCGAGCTGGTGGCTGCTCAGGTTTGCAAGGGACCAAACTTCAAAGTTCAAGGCCTAGAGGCACAGGTCCATCGTTACTGTGGACCGTACCTTGATGATCGGCGACGGCGAAAACCGTCCGATTGTACAGGCTAGTGGTCGCTTTTCCATCCGGTACGTACTAGGTACTTGGGGTCCGGTTCCTTGGGATGTACCTAATACCGTACGACGGTATACCGTAGTTGGCACGGTTCACCATCAGGGTTTCCCACGGACTTTTGTCCCGGCCGGCCAGCTGCCGGCGCGCCCCCGGTTCTGCCGGCTCGGTAGCCAGCATTTGGTTTACCGGCCGGCTGAGCCCACTAAGCGCCTGCATTTTCTGCCGGCTGACCAGCCGGCAGGGTGCCTTCGGCACCGGCCGGGGTCTCTTCTCGGCCGGCCAGGTCCAAGTGTAGCTGCCGGCTGTGGGAAACCCTGTTCACCATGCATGCATCCGGTACTACATTGGTACCGGTCGGTTTTCTTGACCACGTGGTAAATCGATGAGTTCAGAGTTTCCTACTGGTCAAAAGTCGAGCGTTGGCCTGGCTGTTACCGAGGAGGTATTACCGACGATCCAATAGCCTGAAATACCCCTTGAACCTGAGGCGTCCAGAACCGGAGGTCGAGACCGGTGGACATAGGTACCTTCAGAAATCCTGCTTCATGCAAATGCCGAAATCAGATGAAATCATGACCTCGACCGGCTCACCTACCTGGGTACCTAGGCTGCCTCCACACTGGGGGATACTTGGGGATACTGGAGTACCCGGCTACTTCTCAAGTTTCTCCGAGGAACCGGGAGCTCTTCCGCAGAATGCGGGAGCTGAAGTAGCCGCTTCCACACCGGGGGCTACTTCGGACATCGGCTACTTCCGCCGGTCGCTGTCAGCGTGCCACGTTGACACAAAGATTCGCGCAATCATTCAAGAAACCAGACTGTCGGTGTTCGCACGCGTCCGGTTCAACAACTGGACCGTTATGCTGAAATCTGATTGGCCAACCGCCGAGTAGCCGGCCGAGTAGCCTACTTTTTGAAGGATACTTGCCGGGCTACTCGTTTACACGTGAGAAGGCGAAGTAGCTTCCGATCATCGCGGAACACAAAGTAGCCGGGCTGAGTATCCCGCAGTCTGGACGGGCTACTTGCCCGGGATACTCCAGAGGGGGGTACTCGGAGTAGCCGACGACCCAAGTATCCGGCAGTGTGGAGGCAGCCCTAGGTACCTACAGGCAGATCGCCCGATTTTGAGAACAGCAGAGCATGCGTGACGGACGCTTCGCATTGGCTGAAATTTCACTCGAGGGCGCAGTCTTGACTGAGAAAAGTGGAACCGGTAAAAAACTTGGTGTCAGAAGTGAGGAAGCCTGAAGGCCTGTCGATCGAACGGCCTCTATGTCTCGTTGGGGAAGTGCCTGCCCCTATTGAACGGTTCCAAAGCACTTTTGGGCCTTGTTCCGGACCCGGCGGTCTACCTGCCTAATCTCAAAGTTGTGCAGGTTGTAGGACCTGGTACCTACCGAGTAGGGAGGTGTATAGGTAGGTAGTACAGACCGTAGGTACACGGCGGGATGTTCTGGGTACATGTCGGAGCCTGAACTGCGTGTCCTTTAGGTACATGGTTCCCACACACTCAAGGATCTCGGGATCCGCGATCTACCGTGTTCAGGTAACAGTACTTTGTAATCTAAACCAGGTTTGTAGTCTTTCGATGCAGATTACCTCGTTTTCGACAGCGAAGCAAGTCGAGAAGGGTCGAAATACTTAGTTCCGCGGGTCATCTAAATGTGAAAGCGTCAGATGCTCCATCCCTGTCAGGTGTTTCTTAACTGGACGAGTATCTCTACGGGTCACCTTACTCGAGCAGTTTAATACCAGTAGAGCTGCGTGGGTAACGCTGGGAGACAGTGAGACTGGGTAGATACCGTATGGTACCACCGTACCAGGAATCCTTGTGCAGTGCAGAGTGTACTGGGCTTGTGACCACTGAGAAATACAGAAGTACCTACCGTAGTTCCTAGACTGCGATAGGGTAGCAATGGCTCAGTAGCTACCGTAGTCCAAGGTAATGATTTCGAATAAATAAATAATTATTTGCATTCGGAAAGTCAGAAATTCGGATTTCTCATTCGGAAAGTGGAAATTCGGAAAGATTAAGTAAATCTAGAATTGTCCTCGGAAGCCCCAAAACGGCCAAAATCAGCCTCAAAATCCCCTTCTTACTGGGAACATAGGGCATTCGGATTGATGTCGGAATCTGCATAAATAATTCCGCATTCCTGGTCGGATTGTTGGAAAATAATTCAAAATAAAATCGTTCGGAATCATCACGTTGGACTACGGTACTAGCCATACCCTTGTGCTAAAACATGCTGCTTTGTTGTTAGTAGGTAATTGCTCGGTACTAAACTAGAAAAGAAACGTTTTTTGATGAAGCCCGAACCCCGAAATTGCTTGTTTCTGCGCCATGGGCCCAGGTGCCTAAGCGTGTATTTAGAGAAGTGACCATACTAGACTACAGTATTCAGGTATCGGTGTTGTAGGTAATGATTGGACAGCTGTTGGACATCCGTTGGACATCCGACAGATCTACATGGGCGACTGTGCAAGATTTGTTGCATAGGCGACCGGTGAGCGACCGAGGCATTTGAGCCGCCGGATGCTCTATCATTTCTGCTTCTCTAGCTGGCTTCCGATCCGTCGATCCAACATCTGCCGTGCAAATTTGAATTGGTCTTATTTCTAGCTTGTTACTTCCGAGTGCCTTCGGCACTTATCGGATGGTTCAGAGGCTCTCCAGAACTCATGAATTCGGAAGAAACGTGCGGGAAACGTGCGGCGGCATGTTCGAGTACCATCCAATACATTAATGCTGCCTTGTTCACAATCTGTGCTCATGGCATGAGCGTATACGTACTTGCATACTTGGGCCATACAACCTGTTATTTAGAAGCTTCTATATGATGAGTCATTGAACCGTGATACGGGGATCCCTGCATGGGGGATTTAATATCTGGTCGAACTCCCACGCGGGTCCCACGCGGGCTTCGGCAAGAGGGTCCTGGCCCCCCGGGCCAATAATAGCCACATTGCCGGACGTTGCGCAGAGCTCAAATTTCTACTTTGGCTGGATGTAGAAATTTTTTCAAGACGTCTTTGCTTATTTGTAGGATTTGGCCATGCTAGCACCGTTCCGCACCCCCCGCTTGACTAAGCAGGTTCTGGTGGAGAGCTCCCCCACGATCAACGCCGCCGCGACCCGTTTGACAAATGCATGAGGATTCGTGGCTTACCGGCCGGCGATTTTGAAAGGATGGAGTGCGGCTTTGGCTATAGCTCTTCAATCCTATAGATCGAAAGAGAATTGAATGAGTAAGAAGTGTGACCGACTTTTGCATCGAATGAGCCCATGCAATTGACAGCCGGGTGTCCACATGCGTCTAGATATCAATAACCTCAGCTCGTAGCAATGGACCCATCGAAGCGGGATATATTCGTCCACTTGCGCCGTCAAGAGTTTCCAGCTAGATTCTTGACGTTTGGTCTTGTGACGGTCAAACGAGATCTAACACGCACATGGCTTGTTGAGACGGACATTGGACTGAGAGACGCATGCAATGAAAAGCTCCGCCAGCCATAAGCTGAATACTTAATTAAAAACCCATTAACATGGCGGCTAGTCCACAAGCGTGCGGCTAGCTTTGTGCAAACCGTTCCGGATTAGTTAAAACTGGCTTGACGATTATTTAGTCCCTAGATGAAGCACGCGCAAAATACCAATGAGACACAAGCGCGCAGCTCGCTGGCAATGCAAGCTGTCGGCCGCAGTCCAACCCGGCAGTGTGGCTTCTACTTGAGCGCTGCGACTTTAGCAATGGGGATGTGCACGGCCTCCTCGATGCCCTTGATGAACTCGATGGCCTCCTCCACGGTGGGCTTGGTTATCATCATCTCGTACATCCACGTGGGCATGCCGTCCTCCGCGCACACCACCCGTTGGCCCTCGTCCACCAGCGCCCTAATGTACAACACGTCCGGGTGATCAACCCAGTCCTGCACCAGTGCGGCCCAGCTCCGCTCAGTGGTTTACAAACTGGGGTCGCATTTCGAGGCTGCGGACCAACGCCTCCGATTGTTGGTTTTAGCCTCTTTTTAGGTGACACTAAAAACGGGCTGACAAGAACCAAGCGGATCAGGACCGTACTTCTTGATGCCGCTCGTCTCCGAACCACAAGTGGCCAGTGCAGCTAAACACGAGTGTCGTCAGATGTACGTGTACTTGCAGAATGGCCACTGTGGATTTCCAAGCGGTTCGCTTCGCTCCACCCACCAGCAAAACTTGAGAAAGCTTCACCAATCCGTTGCAGCAAAATTACTGACAATACATTGGTAAGAGGAGTGCCAAAAGCAGTCCTAGCTTCCAACGTTGGCACGCCGGTCGAGTTCCCATCGTTCGGCCCTCCCCCGTTTCCCGCCCGCCCGTGTCCGCAGCGGCGCTCACCTGGAGGTAGTCCTTGGTGAGTAGCACGCCGGTCTGCTTGGCGTTTACCGAGTACTCCGCAATGTGCTTGAGCGGCCGCGCCGCCACGAGCGGCTTGGTGGGGATGCCCGCCGCCGTCAGCAGGTGCTCCTCGATCAGGTCCACGCCGTACACGATCTTGTTGATGTCGCGCACGGGGCCGCCGCCCATGCGCGCGTTCACCTGCACCGCAAGCAGCACGCCGGCGTCATGACAAGACTGGGACCGCAGCTGGGCTGGCAGTCTGCGCCCAAAGCTGTTGACGCACTTGTTGTTCCTCTATCCTCCTGCCAAACTTTGTCTTCTCTTGACCTCGATTTGGCTTGGAAGCTGTTGCTGTCCGCCGGTTTGTGACATGCAACCATCCGTTGCGGCTAGTGCGGCCCATTTCTGCAGTGCCAATTGCGGTGACGCCAAAGGCGAAATCTTGGCCGCCCCCCCGCAACACCTGGCGCAAATTCGCAAACTGCAGCCACGTCCATGGCTTCACACAAGGCTCTGCACCAAGACTGAACGCTTCCGGATGCAAGACCCTCGGTAACGCAGCGCGACTTTGCATGGCTTGCAGCTCCGCTTGCCCAGTCTTTGAAAGTTGTTTTCGAAGCTTCTCAAAGATACTCAGTGGCCGTGGCTGTATGCAAGCTCTCAAAACCTGTCGTAATTGTCTGGAAACAACTGCACTTTTTGCGTCGGCGTGGCACTTGAAATCCGCCTTGCTTCGAAGCACGAACCGTCTGACTGACCCAGGAGAAGTTCACAACTGCGGACTGGATCTGGAGTTCTGATTCTGGGGGTGCCAGAGTGACGGAAAGAGCGGTCCTTTTCTGTTATTAAGACGCCCAGCTGACGGAACGAGTGGAACTTTGCTATTCGAGACAACAAGCGGCCGCGGGCGCGGGCGTCACCTCGATGATGTGCGGCCCGTGCGAGGTGTACTTGCCCTCCACGTGGAAGGCCCCCATGGTGAACCCGAGCGCCTTCACCGCCTGCACTGCCAGCTGGCAGAGCTGCTTCTGCTGGTCCAGGGGCAGAATGGACGGGCAGTTGGACCCCGTCTCGTTGAAGTACGGCTCGATCGTCGGCCAATTGTCCTGCAAAAACACACCGCGGGTGACTGCGCATGCCTGCTTGCTGCGTGCTCCTGCTTCTCGTACTTCGTGTTGGATACGGCCAATCTCCTGTCACAGCTCCTCTGTATTCAGGCACAATTTGTTCTGCTTCCTTGTACAGAGTTGGTTGCGCGGACCCGTAGAGGCCTCAAGAGACAGCAACCGCATCTTGGCGCACCAAAGCTCGACGATTCTCAATCCGATGGACAGCGTAAGCAGTACGTTTGACGTCTGGAGATTTCGTGAAGTCCCATTTGAATCCGCTTTTATATGGAAAAAGCCACTCCAGTCACAGTCCCAGATGCCGTTGGCTCTTTGAGCATGACAATCCAATCAAACCGAAGGCCAGAGCAGAGTGCAAGCATGCAGATATCGGGGGCTAGCTACAGAGCAAAAGATCCCCCAAAGGGTTCATGGAGCAAGCGGCACGCAGCGGCGGCGTATTGGGCCTTACGGTGATGCTGCCGTAGACGGGTTCCCCCTTGGAGAGCAGCACGTCGACGTCCACCTCGGGCCCGTCCAGGTACTGCTCCATCAGAAACAGGTTGGCCACGTACGCAGTGCCCGCCGCGCCCGTTTGCTGCACGAACCACCCACACGCGGCCGTCAGGCGCACACTTCGAATTGAGAGACTTCAAAAGAGTCGTGTCGTTTGCTTGACCGTAGGTACTTCCGGTTATGCGAGCGCAATACACAATATCAGAACACAGAAGTGTCGATGTTCAGATTCAGATCGTACGTCGGCTCATGATGGCCAGCTTCAGATCTCAACGGTGGAAGCGCCCGTCAAACGCAACGCCGTCCTCATCAACCGGCGTCTGGCGCCGACACATGAGCAGTTTCTCAACAAGACCTCCAAACTTGTTCGTTGCCGAGCCTGTCGAGAGGCGACTCAACGACTCTCGACACCCTCTCACGAGGACACGAGCGGTGCGGCGCGCACCTCTTTGACGGCGAGGTCGCTGTCGGCCGACACGAAGTTGCCGTCCTTGTCCAGCCGAATGGCGCCCATCTCCGCCATGGCCCTGCGCACAATATCCGACTTTCCAATGATGGATGTCATGACAGCTGTCCTTCTTTTGTGAGACACTCGTTCTTGCCAGCAAGCGGGTAGCGAACCATGGACTCGTGGAGTGCGTTTGGAGCAGACGGCTGCGGCAACTGACTTCTAACCAGGGCCATCTGCAGCTTCCGAACCTTCCGGAAGCAACCAACGCAAAAGTAGCATCCACCCCGTTTCGACTATTCGCTCATACCGGCTCGGTTATTGATTGAAACGAAGCCAACTCAAAAGCGAGCCATTGTGGAGCAGGCAGCGGCCTCTCCTTTCCCTTCCCGACAGCAACGGGGGAACCGTCCTGGTTGCCTGAGTCGCCCTCCTTGAAAGTCGAACACCGCGGAACAACAACCCCCAGAATGGTGACGGATTTGGAAGCATTGCGAGGCGGCTCGGTCAAGGTTCGGTTTTGATTTGAAAACCTTTCCGACAATCACTCTTTCCAGAAGGAGTGTGAGGACCGCGTGCCGCACCTTTTGTACGTCGTTTCGAGGGCCTCGTAGCTGTCCACCCGCACCACGCCCAACGAAGCCGCGCCTGCAACGGGAGCACCGACCGGTCAGCGACTCCATGTGCGGATTGTATGTACACCGTTCTACATACATCGTTCAAACGTCTGCAGAGTCGAGATCGACACAGCCTGAAAGCAGGTGACCTGATGCTGACTCTCTTTGGTCCAGAGACGCCCGGCAGCTTACCCGAGATGGGTTTGATGACCGCAGGGAAGCCGACGTGCTGCGCGGCCTTTCGCAGGTCTTCGAAGCCGGAGATGAGCAGGTTCTTGGGCGTGGGCAGACCGACCTCCGCCATGACGGCACGCGTGCGCTGCTTCTCGCGCGCCGCGTCCACGCTGTCGGGCAGGTTACCCGGCAGGCCCAGCGTCTCGGCCAGGCGCGCCACCAGCGGCTGCGCAATCTCCCAGAAGCTCACCACGCCGTCTACCTGGCCCAGCTCCTGCAAGGCGGAGGAAGCGCGCAGGAGCAAAGTCAGCGCTAGCGGGAGTCTGGATACTGTAGCATTTTGGGCAAATAGCTTACGACCTTACGAATACGGCCGGTTTGGAAGGGTCAGGTGGGGTTCAAAAGCGACGATTTTTAGCCTTGGGGATCGGATAGTCTTCATCGTTCAAAGAGGGAAGACTCGGAGAAAAGACTTGCGTTTTCGAGCGTAACGCTGAACACACTGCGGCTTGTACGAACGTCGGCCACTGCTTTCAGGTGAGGTTTTCCGTTACAAAACATTGACGAGTTCCTCTGCCTGCGCCTTGATCGACCAACAAAACTGGTGCGAATCGCCAGCTTCAGTACAACATCCAATAGCTCCAGTTCAGCAGGCCTCCTAAGCCCGGTGTCTGAGACTGGGACCCCCAACGTTAGAAGCTTGGAGCCCACGAGTTTGAAAGTTCAAAGCTCCGCATCCTGACCTGCTCCACTCGCTTGCACGCTTCGAGGCAGCGGTCGAAGACGGTGTCGTTGTCGGACCAGTCGAAGGGCACGAACTTTTCCAGCACGCCCTCGTCCTCTAGAATGCGGCTCCAGCTCTCGGGCCCGTCGATCATCACGCTGCGCACGCCCAGCTCCTTGATCCGCTCGTAGATGAAGCGCTTCCCGGAGTACCCGGCCGTGATGAAGATCATCACTTTTCCCTTGAGGAGACGCCGCCGCAATGCGCGGCCTTCCACGGTGCGGGCAGAGATTCGCTCCTGCAAGCATGTAAACGACCTTATTCCTTTCCGATTTCGAACCAGCTGCGTCTCTTTTGTAGCCGCTGTGAGCACAAACCCAAAAACACTCACGGAAAAAGCCGGCTAGCCCTATCCCGTAAGAGGCGTGTGACCCCCACAAACGTAATGTCAGACTCCCTTCATTCCCAGCGGCCGGATGACCCGCTATTCCTGAAACTTGTTGTATCCCCCAACCTGACCCCGTCAATTAACTGTCGAAACACAACGTTACGATGGGACCTTAACAATGGGACCTTCCCTTCAGGTCCGATCGCTTTATTCTTTGAAGCCCCAGTACACAGGGTACACGGCATACTTCCAAAAACCTGACAGTCAAGAGTTTGTCGGCTCCCCTCTCGCCACGTTTGCGACTTCTGGAGCCTTTTTGATCAATGGAATGCCCTTTTTAAAGAAAAGTGCTCTTTCTCCAACGAACATTCCCAGACCCAACAAAGTGCTTACTGCTTTTGTTCCTCGCCCCTCTTGGCGGTCTCACCTCGGGTATGTCTTTGACGTCTTTGAGTGAGGGCGACGCGCCGAGCCTGCTGCTCATGCGCGTGCGCTCTGAGGGTGTCATCGCTTTGGGCAGCGACCCGACCACTGCCTCTGTCAGGTAATTAGCTTCGATGGACGGGGACCCAAGTGCGTTCCACCGCGCATTGTTCAAGTTGGGGGAGGGCACAAACTCGGCCGCCCGCCGGCTAAATGGGTTCTCCTCGTAGTCCGCCTGCGGAAAACGACAACAATCAAAATAGCACAGGGCGCACAGATCTGACGGTGGCAAGCCCATCAGCGAGTGAGGGTTTGGAGGGGAACGTGGCTGCAACATGCCGAAGCAGAGGTGCAAATACCAGGAACAACGGACGTTGTCGGATCCGTATCGGTTGTGTCTCACTTTTGTCGGCTCTACAGTGAGATTTCACGGCCTACTTTGGAGGACTGGGCTTGTGTCTGTTGTAGTAGAGATAGAGACTTACAAGCAGTAAAGTACCGTGCTTAAACGCAGTGGAGTGCTTCACACCTTCGACCAGCACTCTGAAATGGCAAACTTGGGAAACACTCTTCAATCAACAGCATTTAGAAGAGTCAAAAAGTATTTTTACAGTCACTGCAATCAGGGGCTTTCCAGTGAGAAAGGGGGATCTTCCTGCCAGTAGAAGAGACACTGTTGCAAATACATGACTGCAAATCTTCAGCCTGTATAATTGTAGAGGAGCACTTATCAAAGCCTTGGATCAGGTGTTGCTCCAGATGCATGGTGTGAAAAGCTTCAAACGTGGCTTTGTCAGGAGAATCGAGGGTGTTGAAACCAAGGGACTGGTAATCGATCGAAAGGAGGTTTCAGCTCTAAGAATATCGTGGCAAAGCTTGGTAGAAATCACAAATCCTCAACATCAGTCCCAAATAGTGGCGACATCCCCATTTTCTGGCAGTGGCTTTGCCCATTGCAAACGTTCATTTCAATGTGAAATAGGACCGCTGTCTGAATGTTGTGAAATGACGCAAGCTCACTCTTCTCACCGATCATAACCCAGTTTCCTAAATAGCTCATTTCCATGCTGCTAGCTAAGCCAGCATTGCACGGTTTTTTTATTACCCGGAATATGGTCGGCGCCACCACCTCAAGAAGGCACCTGCGCCCCAGCATTAGAGGCTCACTACTGCAAGGGCTGAAATGTTAGGCTCTGGGGCTCACCACCGGCGTTCCCGTGTCGTCCCGCCCCAGGAAGCTCCCCCCCAGGCTGCGGCTGAGGCTGGAGCCGGCGCTCCGCCCGAGGCTCCACTCGTTGATGGGCGTGCCCACGCGCAGAGAGACGGCCGCGCTGTCCTCCTCAAACATGGAAACGTCCACAGCTGCACCAAGAATGTTCATCTTGAACTTTCTGTCTTGCCCTTTTCCTGAAACAGCTGGCCAAGAGCGCACATTATCGGACAGAACGTATCGACAACATGGAGATGGTCAAGCGGCGCTGCTTCACTGAGGGATTCTGAAGGGGGACGGTAACAAGCATACACTAGGGGAATCACAAGAGAGAACAGATGCCTTGCTTCTACGCTTTCACGCTTTCACGCTCGTTCATCATTCTAAGCAATCATTTGACCAAACGGTTTTCACACCACCCTGTCTCACTGTCTCTTGCTACTGAATATAGCCAAATAAAGGCAATGCTGTACTTTGCCAAGGGTGGTGGGCTCACCTCCGGTCAACTCGCGGAAGTAGAGGCAGGGGAAGGCGTCTGGTGGGCAGAGTTGCTGCAACATGGAAAGACAAACAAGATCATAAGTGCGGTTTGAATCATTTTTGTACTATGATATAGTCAACGTTGGCAATGGAGGTACACCCTGAAGGGAGGTGAGGGATAGACCAGACAACTGGCAACATCACAAAGGTGCTAAAAGCATTTTAAGCACTGAGAACATTTGATCGCGTCATGACCACCAAAGGAATCTAAGTAACGCGTGAATTCTATCTACCGTACAGGTGTGCAATTCTGAAATCCACTTTTAGATTGAGGTTTTATGGCTTTGATGCCCAGAAGATAGATCACAGGGGGTGAATAGAGTGGGTCAAATTGAGTGGGTGGAGCCCACTAGACCACAAATCAAGATATATGCTGACGTCGGGCAATGTTGCCACCCGTTTCACTTGACTCAACATCAGCTGCTGTTGGCTTGGTATAATGTCTGCCAAAACTGCCTGATTGAAAACTTGTGCCAAGGTTGACAGAAAGACAAACCTTCCCCAGACCTTCGGTCCCCCTGATGTCTGTTCACCAAACCTGTAGACCAATTCCTTGCAAACCACATAAACCTCTAAAACAACTGAAGGGCAATGGCAAGTACCCCACCGCTTCTTGAAGACTTGAGATTGCTGACTCCGACGATGGGCTGCTAGACGGTTCTGACAGAATGGTCTCCAGTCGTCCGCTGCCCACTTCCGCCTCTGCATTCTTCTGCTGTGAGAGCGCGCTGGTTAGCGCAGAAGTGGGCTTCGGACTGGGCTTTGGTTGAGTACCCTCCGGCGAGCTGGTGCCATTTTGTTTTTGGGTCCCCCCCGGCGTGGGCGTGGGGGCCTTGCTCATTGCCTGGAGCACAAAGCGCGACATGGCGGACGGTGTGCCTTCCAAGAACCAGACAATCCAAAGTGGGGGGATCACACTTCACACTTCGTGTTGCTCTACTTCATGGAAAAGAAGGCTGTCAAATCGCCCCTTACAACGCTTCAAGGTAGCTGAGGTCAATGTCTCGAGGCAATGCTGCCTTGTCAGATCAAAGAGCACTGCAACTTTCTACTTCTGACAGCTGGATCTCTTTCGCAAGCTGCAGCAGGACCAATACGATGTCTGATCGGATCTTTCAGAGCATGCAGAGGAGGAGAGAAGCTGGATGATGGCTCGAGCACGGTTTTGATGCAGCTGAGCGCTCTAGTCCTTCGGTTCGCCTCTTCCTACAAAGGAGTCAGGATACCTGCATTAAACGCTGATCAGTACAGGCTGGAGTGTTGATCCAGCTTCAAGGAGTCGTGACTGGGCGACGAACACTCCATTGGCATTGGCATGAGCACTGTGACTTTGACTCTGAGAGCTGCATGATGTGCGGCGCTGCCCAACGAGTTCGCCACTCGGAACTGGGCATGTCAGATCCGGAGGACTCGGCGATTCCTGCTACATGGGAAGATTCACATGAGCCATCATGCTGAGCCGTCGCTGCGAACGGCTGTTCTGCCGTTTCTCCATAGAGCCCCAGTCGGCGCAAGCGTATGCCGACCGGTCTCGACTGGTGGACGCGGCGAGCAGTGGCCCCCGACCATTGGAACAGCACCGTTACCGGCCCGTTGTCGGATACTCTCAAACCCTAACCCCACGCCGACAATTGAAACCCTAAAACAGATCATGGTGTTCAGCAATGACAAAATGTGTGTTGGACTTTTGACAGCTTGAAGTGCTGAATGGTGGTAATCGAAGTGTACTCAGTAGTTCCTGAAACTCGAAGCACTAGCGTGAAGGCGCGCCCCCCCTAGCCCCTTCCTAATGGCGCCTTCCGTGGGATCTGCAGCCAGCATTACGGGCCTCCTCGTATTTGGGACCACGACTTCGCTTCTTGCTAAGATTGGTGAGGGTCTGCCCAATTGTCTGCGCTGCAGAAGTGTTTGTCGCAGAACATCAGCTGTGTAGCTCGAAAAACCGGAAAGCTTGCCAGAGTGGTCGTTTGTTGTTATACTTGATTGAATGTCATGAGTACTCGACATGCATGCGCACAGCACCAGGCAGCAATGCCTGCTCTAGATCCGTGACTTTGCCAGCAACCAGAGGCTTTTCCCCTTTTTGTTCTCTCCTCTCCTAATATGTGATTGCAATCTGCAAATATCTTCAGACCCCAGTATGTCCCTTGGTATTGCTAGCAGCATTGTACTTAGGAACCAGCAGCTGGTGGTCTTGGTTGCATAGGCTGTCTGATCCCAGCAGTCGCTTCTTAATTCGCCTCATGCTGGGTAGCTCATTGAAACTTTCAAAGCTCAGTCATTTGCGTCGCATCTGAGGAGAGCATATGATTGAGGTCCAAAGTGATGAAGCAGGATGCTAACTAAGATGGGTTGACGGATTGATGGGCGCCATCAAATGGTATCACGTTTCAGCAGACTACACATTGTGATTGATCTTGTCAAGATTCTTGCTTAAAGAGCCACATTATCTGTCCTGTGGAGATTATGGAGATCTACGGAAATATTTTCTGGGCTTCAAAACCTCTAACCCCTCTTATGCCTGGGTAAGTCTTGGTTGTCCAAGTTCTCAGTGTTTGCGTGAGCTCAAACGGATTGCTTCTCACCAGCTCGAATTCAGCTTAGCAGAAATCACTACTAACAGAACCACTCCACTTGAGTAGACTTTCATGTTGTTTGAAAGATGGCGTGTTCACTGTCTCACCGCTATTTTTCACCGGGCCTGGTAATTGGCAGACTTCTCCTTGTTTTGTAACATACATATAACAGGTGAGTTCCATATTGTCGAGATTACAGGGATTATTGAAGTGACCTCAGTGAAATGTCTACCGCTTTGCAACCAGCGTAGGGGCTCCTTCCATCAGCAGATTAGAGCAAGTTCCTGATCCGGGACTCACGATGTGTGCCTTGAATTCTCTTCTTGGGGGCACCACACTCGCATCGTTTAGTCTGCAAAATCAATCACAGGTAAACTTCCTTCGTGTCACTTCCCCAAACAAACAGCCGCCCTCAACTTGATGATCGAGCAGACCAGACCCGTTTTGTTGGTTGCAGTGTACGAGCTGCGAGGCGAGGGCTCCGGTGGTGAGGCCAAGTACTTTGTGAAGCCATGGACGATGGTGACGGTCATGTTCCTGGGCATGAGCCTGAGCCTGCCGCTGGCCTACATGGAGCAGTGGGCGGAGGAGAAAAAGGCCAAAGCGGAGGGGGCCACCCCTCTCCTGGAAAAGGTGACGTTACACACCCAGGCAGTCAACGACCTTGTCTCTATAGTGTCAAGTTAACGAGATGACGGCAGACGTCTCCTAGCCCAGCGTTCAGGCGACCAAGTAGAGCAGCCTACTGTAGCAATATTCTGTGTGGACCATCTCTCGGCGTCACAAATGGTTCCAAAACTTTGGCGAGGCCTGTCCCTCAAATACTTCCCCCCCACTTTGACTGACAATATCTTGTAAGCCTGGTTGCCGCAAAACGTTTTCCCCTGTGCTTGTTACTCTCGGATTCCGTCCATATCATCCAATCCAGTTGGGTGCTTCTCCGATACTTCGCCTTCAGGAGACGGTCTGAGCCGACCAATCACTTTAAATGCTATAAGGCTGACTTCCGATATTCGCACACTTCCACTTGCGTCCTTGACCCACACCCGTTCCCCTTCACTTGAATTTCGATAGCAATGTTGCGCATCACCTCACAGCTTGGGGAGACCACGACAGCGCCTTCATTCGTCCGTTCATCTTGTAATTGGATCAGTCTGCTAATCTTCGAAACTCCAAGCTTCTTCCCCCTCGCAGGCGCATGAGCACTCCGGCACATGGCGCGAGGTGTTCATGCTGGGCATCCCGACGTTCTTCGATCTCGTTGCCACCATCCTGATGAACGTCGGCCTGGTATCGGTGACTGCCTCCGTGTACCAGATGCTGCGTGGGGCGGAGATGCTGTTTGCCGCGCTCTTTGCCGTCGTCTTCCTGGGGCGGAAACTTAACCGCTTCCACTACGGGGGCATCGCGTGTTGTTTGGTAAGCCCATCGGCTTCCGTCTGTGCTTGCTTTGTGTCCTTGGCAACAGCCCGGAGTTACTTGGAAGCTTGCTAACCCGTGGACAAAATCACGGACATCATTGCCGTCCGATTTCACAACGATTCGAACGTAGGCGAAAGTTTTGTCGGATTCTTTTCGAATAGCCAACGATGTGAAGTTCATCGACGGGTTCTTATCATTGAGGATGATCTGGCGTCACCCGTGCAATAAACCCTCTCGACGTTTGCTGACGTGGGTCTCGAGTGCAACTTGCTGGGCTTTTGCCTTCCTCCTCGGTATCATTCAGTTGCAAACTTTTAGAGCCATTCCTATCAGCAATATGCGTAAGGACTAGCCAGTCGGGTTTCGCTACTCGAATCAGCAAGTCCTTTTGGAGCTGCCTCCCATCAAGTACAAAAGCAAGCCGGCCATTCGCACTCCCCCTTGTAAGTTATCCAGTGTTCAGCTTTTTTGGGTCTCGGTTTGCGATTGGGATCCGCACCGTGTCACCGATCGTTGGCTGACGGTCACGGCGTGCCGGTTCGGTTGCGTTTCTTCCCGCAATCCTCGTCCAACCTCTCAACTTCAAATCCACAGTAGAAAGGGTCATCCAGCAGCCAACAAGGCATCCCATTGCTGCGCATCCAGACTTTCGTAAAGGTCAGAGCACTCTAACCCTTGGACCAGCCGCCCAATGGGTTCTGTCGGATACATGGTCCCCTTAGCTTTCCGAGTAGTCGGCCGCGGAATTCCGACCCGTTTATTGCTCTAAGTCAGGCCCGGCGACATGGCAGACGTTTCAGAGAGGAGTCTCACTTTTCCGCAGGTGGGCATCTCGTTGGTGGGCGTTGCGAGCTTGATGAGCGGCGAGGGCAGCGCGACGCACCCGGTGACGCCCGCGCAGATGCTGCTGGGGATGGGCCTCATCGTCGCGTCGCAGTCGGTCCAGGCGGCGCAGATCACGTACGAGGACTTCTTCATGGCGGACCTCAATATTGCGCCCCTCAAGATCGTCGGATTTGAGGTGGGCCGCTCTAAACCGGAGAACGTAGGGTGTCATCATTTTTTCGTTGGCTAGTGGGCTGCCAATTCCGACTCAAGTCGATTTCCGGCTTGACTTGCAATGCCGTTCAATTGGTCGAAGTACGTGGTCTTTGTTGACCTGTCTCACGCTTCTCTAAAAACAAGCTGTCGCTTCCCGGCCCGCGAGAGCGGTTGTCGTGGATGCTTGTGACACCTCACGATTCGGCGCTCGAACAATGGTTCTCGGCGCAGTGGCGCCATCAGATTAGAGAAACGTTCCACAGCGGAGACTCAAATGCGATTGAATGGACCGCAGTTTTGGCCCTAAGTAACGAAGGTGCAGGCAGTGGCCTCCTCAGGTTCTCCAATTGGCCCAGATCAAGGTCGAACCAGGTACCCGAAGTTTGGCATACTGTCCAAATGAACACCCTGTCAACTTCCTTCTCGCAAATAGCCGGTCTTTCATACTTGACCCGTGTCCCTCCTTGGGGCACAACCACTCCGCTGACGCGCTGCTGACGTGTTGTGTTGCAGGGCCTGTGGGGCAGCGTGACTATGCTCTTTGTCATCCTTCCCATCGTCTACTTTCTGCCGGGCGCCGAGGGGCATGGCCTGCACGAGAACACCCTCGACACGCTCTACGTGGGCCCGCCCTGCAGTGTCCCTAATCCCGCGTTCTTTCTTGGACTCTCCTTCTTTCTCACTTTGTCTTGATGTTATTCCCGCTCGTTCTTCCGTTACTCCTGCGCACTTATCTTCTCTTTTGCTGCCAGCGCTGCACTTGGAAAACGAAGTGATGAGTGTACAAGTTGTGGTGTACGTTCGAAGAGAGCAGAAAGTGGCAGGAAGTTTTTGGCGTTGCTTCCCACCACATCGGAAAAGCGATGCTTGAAACTTTGCCAAGGAGAGCGTCCCTTGCCCTGATCGGTCGCAAACGGAGAAAACGATCTGACAGCTTATCAGACGCCTTTTGCTGATCTCGTCGGCGTTGTAATCCAAGGTCGAACGACCTTTCCGTCCTGCCTTGCCTTCGGTGTTTTGCGGCGCACCCCCTCAATTTGGAACTTCGTCACGTAGAGCCCTCCACTCTTCGCTTTTAGGGCCGGCAAGAGCGACTCACGTTCTGCCTGCGGACACTCTTCTCCTTCAAGCCGCAAGTCGTGCAGCCATTCTGGTAACTTCCCACCGACTCCTGCCGGCGCTGTCCTCCTGAGTAACATCATCCCGTCTCTCTTCACCTCGAATGACGTCACCCCGTTCTTGGCTGCAGATGATCCGGCACTCGCCCGTCATCGGCGGCGTGCTGCTCTTCGACATGTTTGCGCTGCTCATGTACAACTTCTCCGGCATGTGCGTCACAGGTGCGCGCGCGCCTCTGGGTGCCGCGTGCCCAGGGCTCTTCAAACAGCCCAGTTTCATCGAGTCGTTCCAAGCAGTACTTAATCAGTCTTCTGCTCCACAAAGGTCTCCCTTTCCAGCGCGGAAGGCCACAACAGGGAATAAAGGTCCCATTGTCGTGACTTGGCGTATGGAGGTGGGCTGGGAAAGGGGGGCCCAGATCGAAAACATTGAAAACATTGGTTTTGTACATTCTCGAGTTGCAGACGCGGTTTTCCGAGGAGTATCTTACATGACGTCATTACCGCAGGGCATCTTGGAGCGGTGTTCCGGACGGTTCTAGAAACGATGCGCACCCTATTCGTGTGGCTGGTGAGTAATGAACGCTGTTCTCGCGCTTGGGCACACCGACACGTGGCGACTGACGCGTCATCTCTGAGTATTGGCTTGACGCTTCATCCACTCTGACGAAGCGGTTAACAGAGGAGTCGTTGAACCATTGCAATTGGCAGAGCAACATTCAAGGTTGTCAGAATGTCGGGACCGAAACCGGGAATTTGCTTGAAAGGGAGGACGTCACAACGTGTGGGGTTTTTGGGGGCCTGCTCGATCGCTGATGTGGTTAATCAACTTCCAGCCCAGGGATTCGCCCTGAATTGTCGCCACATTATCCACCCACCAGCGCCCCTGGCTTCGGTCCCGGATTACTTGTCTCCTTTAAAGAGGGCGTCAGTCTATATATACCGTCCCGGACGGTGGAGCTTCGGTCCGACTTGGACGCGTAAAACTTTCTGGCATATTTGGCAAGGTGCTCGACTTTTACCGTGAAACCGAGCGATCGAACCTCGCTCGAACCGACTTTCTTCCTTTTTCCGCACGCCCCGCAGACCGATCTCACACCGGTTTTCGATTTCGACGTCACGCGGGCAGGATCGCCGTGCAATTGAAAACCACCGTACGCGGCTGACGTCAGGCGTTACGGGTCACAGGACGCCCTCTTTAAAGCCGCTTTGTCGATTCGTTTTACTCACAATCAGAAACTTTGTTGAGCCCTTCCGTCTAACTCTAAAGTAAACCCCGGAACCTCGCAGGTGGACCTGTTTCTGTTTTACGGCCCTTTGGGGCTCAAGGGCCTCGGCGAATCGTGGGGCGCCACGTCATGGATCCAGGCGGGCGGCTTCGTGGTGCTGGTGTCCGGCACGCTCATCTACTCCCGGGGCGACGACGAGGACATGACGGCACACCCGCCGGAGGAAGCGCCCGCGGTCGTGGCGGAGCCGGAGCAGCCCGCTGACGTCATCAGGCCCGTGCCCAAGGCGCCGTCCACCGCGAGTGAGTGCGCGCGTGGAAGCTGGTGCCGGACCTGTGCTTAGCCGGTCGATCAGTTGGTCGGTCGGTTGGTAGTAAACTGGCTGTGATCATGCTTAACAAATAGCCGCCTTTTTCGTGTCCAATGCTTTGATATGCTCTGCCGCTGCGCTTGTTTAATTGGCGGCGTACTACGCGCGAGTAGGCGTGTCCATTTGCATTCTAACATAACCTATCCTTGAAGAGGCTGTGGGCCGACAGAATAGCTTTATCACTCTCTTCGCATCAGTACGTTCGATCCGCTTTGTTTCAGCTTTTTAACACTTCGGTTATTGTGTTCGACAGTGTACGCTATATACGTTTTGCAGCTCACTCCGTTGATGAAACTTCTCACGACGTCCTTGTTTGTCTGTTGGCGGAACTGCAGGGCAACGGCCAAGTGCTGCACGCGCAGAGCCGATTGCGATGTCGCCTGGAACATCGTTTTACAAGGTACGTCATTGCTGACCTCATCCACGCAGCGTTCAACATCGAAGTAAGACGCTGTTGAGGTCGGGCATCGTTTGTCTGATCTGCCGTACCAGTTGTCATGCCTTGTGACTAGTACGAGTGTCACGTTTTCCGGCCCGTAATATCTAATGCAGCTCTAAGATGACTCCCTACCCTTAACGACGTTGACTCGGAAACTCAGCTCGGGCAAGTGGCGTGCGGCTTAAGATTTGATAACTTTGGGGGTAACTGATCCTGGCTTTCCTGTTGCCCCGCAGAGTTCCATGAGCTTGGCTTCCTTCTCCCCCTTGTCTTCGTCCGTCTCGCGGTCGTACGCGTTGAGTTCCTCGCACAGGGGAGCCGCTCAGATGAGCGTCTCGCACGCTAGTCCGCACACAAGCAGCAATGTATGAAGAAACTGCCGCCCTGCATTCGGTAATTAGTAATTTGTCTTAGTACTTTCTGACAATAGTCCAGCTGCATGCGGCAATAAATACTCTGGGCATTGCTTTACAATTGTCGTGGCAATTCTCAAATGTGTTGCGAGACGTTTGGCCACCATTAGGCCATTTTGCTGGTCAACCAATGTGGTTAAACAAGGTGTGGAACCGTCAGCAAGAGCCCACCGTCATCATATGCCCCCCGGTGCATCTCGTACAGAAACATCCGCATTCCAAATCTATATACTCTTTGGCACCGTCGGAGGGGTAAGCCGTCTTCTTTAATGGGTTTCTCGTGCCATCCACTGTGCACGAGTGTGCATATTGCGTACGCATTGAGGAAACGTATCCATCATTCAGTGAAGTTCCGACACAGATAAAAGTGCACCGTTCATTCGTTTGAAGAATCCTCAATCAGTCCTACTGGACTGGATTCTACCCGGCTGGCCTGACCCGGCATTGGTGAAACCGATCTGATTGATTTGCCGGCCGTCGCGCGGGCGCAGCCGTTCGTTTGGTCCGACACGCACCGACAAATTGACAGAATTCGACTAGGATCGGATGTATGCACTGTATAGCCTGCATGACAGTGCATAACATAATATGCAGATCTGCACTGGCGTAGGCTCAATATGATCTTAAGTTGGATCGACTCGAGTCATGCCACTGTGCATGCTCGATCAATACGTTCATGCAATATCGCGCATTGTCGATTCGTTCATTCGATCTTGCTTAACAAGATCTGTGCAGGAGCTTGAAATGGGCCGCGGAGGGCATTGAAACCAGCGCATGCAGCAGCGGGGCCTCACCTAATTACCCGATCATGTCTGTTTTCTGTTTGATCCGATCATGGGCTTCAAAGTAGATATAGCAGGCCCCATACCCTGCGTGCCGGTTGCATGTTGCGCCACGTAGTACGCGTCACTGATGAACTTGTGCATGAGACTAGCTCCTCCTCTATAAAGCCCTTGGCCACGTTTGTAGCGGGAGCTATGGAGCGCGGTCACGGTCTTCGGCACGAATCGGGCTCATGCTAATAGAACGACTGCATGACCCCACGAAAATCCAACCGAACCAAGATCTACCCATGCAGATTAGTTGACTTGATGCTGCTTGTGTGTCTCGAATACCTGCCATGCAGTACTGAGCTACAGCAGGTTGGCGCGGCGGCGGCGGCACGGTCTTACGCGGCCGCCTACGCGCTTTACTGCACGCGAGTCGCGGCCGCCCGGTTGAAACTTGCGGGCGTACCCGCGGGCACCCATAACTGATCGAATGGCTGTCTTCCTCTTTCACTCAAAGTACTCGCAGTCCAATGCAATTTGGAATTGAGCTGGGCGTCTCCCGTTGAGGGTTTCCATCTCTTCTTTGAGCTTTCAGGAAGAATGGCTGCTCTGACCTCCGTTCAAAAGGCCTCTTTGCTCTTGGTTCTCGGCATTCTTGCCTTGTCTGGGTGCGCTGTCATCTGTGCGCACAGCGCTGAGGTGGCTGTCCCGTTGAATGGCCTTGAAAACCCCGCTGCCAGAGAGGGCGTCGGTTCGCACCAAGTCTGCATTTGTTCTCCCAAGGTGAAAGGGCAGAATGGAGGGTCCCCTGATTGCCAATGCACGGACTTGTCCATTTTGGACAAACTGCTCTTCCCAGAAGAGACAGCATCGACCGCAGCAGGAAACCAAGCTGATGTCAGCATTGCAGGTCATCAATCTGCAGCAGGCAACGCCAGCAAAGAGCTCGAGAATAACAATACTGAGCCATCTGCTAGAGTCCTGAGGTACAAGTCCCCTCGAGCTGTTTTCTTTCAGCACTTTTCCCCCTTAAAGCACACTGACAAGTCCCTTGCAGAGACTTCTTCTGTGGCGCGCCGCAACCCTGCTCTCGACGGTCTATCGTCAAATAATATTGTCGATGACTCCTGCCAGTCAGAAGATTCCTCACCCGGCCACTCAGAGAGCACGTCAGTGGCAACAAGGGAAGAGAGTCATTACAGTCAGAAGCATCCAACTCAGCTAGACGTAGGCAGTCGCGCTAGAGCGCTGTACAGACTCTCGGTCGACTACCTCAGTGAGACGCCTTGGTCCGTTGCTCTTCTCAGTGTGGTCATGACGCTGTCTGTCTCATGGGGGCTGAACAAACTCCTGGCAAGAGCGGGTCTCTGCAAAGACTTCAACGTTCCTGGTAAGTAACCTCTTTGCTGGAGCACTGGGCCACCTTTTGATCCGGCCAAACACTGTCTGGTCTGTGGCAAAACCCAAACGTCGAAGTAGGCAAGGGACTTAGGTGACGGGCCACCGTTCTGGCCTAATGTGGAAGTTGATGTGACGTGTATCAAGGCTCCACTGGCGTACAAACCCATCAGCTATCCAACAAGTTTTTGCAAATATCTCGCATGTTCCAATGGTGTGTGAACCTGAAAACATGGTTGTTGTCTGTACACCATTGATGTTTCTCAAGATAATTGATATGATAACCCCATATTTGCACGATTCCAGCCTTTGTACTCCGGTTGCATTGTCAAATTTTGCAAGTTGCAAACTCACGAGGCCATTCTCGTTCTCATCCTGCAGATGGGTGCCCCCAGTGTCACCTCAGACATGCGCAAATACAGGAGTACGCGCAGAGGCGCCTGGAGGGGAAGCACGGTGTGCCTGCTCGACCAGCCGCATCGGACAGGGGCCCACGTGTGCCAGTCTTTGATGTAAGTTCTGTGTTTCTGCAGTCAAGCGTGTTTGGAAAAAGCACAAGGGAATGGAAACCTGTTTGCTCCGCATACATAGAATTTTGAAGCCTGGGGTGTGGTTGATAGGGAGGACTGTAGAACATCTTTCCTCTGATATGATGACGCTGTTACGCTCGTGGCTATCTGTCTAACAACACAACCGTGCTTGAACTTGCACTCAGATTCTGGTAACACTTGATGGGCACCACCCTTTTCCCAGAAGTATGCGAAGCAGCAGCGGTCATATCTGCTGTTCTCATTTGAAGCCCTTATCCAATCTATTTGACCGCGCTGTTTTCTGCTCATTCCTGCAAATGTCGTTCCCTGCAGTCGGATGATGAAGGAGTGGATCCAAGCTACGCACCCGCCCTGTCGCAAGAGTCCAGCTCCAACTGGGACTCGGACGAATCCAGTGGGGAATCATGTGAAATGTTGCTGTGAAGGTAAGCCTGCTTCAACCAACGGTCGGGGCCTTGATCTTGGCCTTCTTTTCTGGAAACGTGAAACTCATGATGTATACATGAGGGGGTTCGAATGTGGCGCAGGATGTCTTGCCTTTCCCAATTTCCCCTTCCAATCTTTTTTCAGAAGCTATGCAAGATGATTGGGTCGTCAGGGGCTGTAACAGTATAGGTACCTTTGGTGACATTCCAATACGTTATGGATATACGTATCACGTCAAGTATCTGGCCCAATACCACTGGTGTCAGACTCTTGCTTGGGCAATGAACACTGCTCGTGAAGGTACTCACGGAAACAAACCACAGGGCTTGCGTGGGGGCACGAGCCAGTACCCGGAAAGGTACTTGGGTGTGTGGTGCGCACGACGCGTGTGGTTTAGTGTGTATATGTGGTGTGGTGTATATGTGGAGTGATGCAACTTGGGGAGTCTTGGGGTACATCAGATTTGAGCTGGTCCGGTAGGAACCGAGTAGTGAGTGCTGCATGCTTTGTGTCAGCAAGAGGCGATCAAAAGATCTGCAGAGCTGGGGCTTCAAATATACATGGTTGCTTGTTAATATGTTCGATCATGCTGCAAAGCTTCGTAGACTGGGTCCAATCTTCTGGTGTTACTGGTTGTATCTTTACTTTCTGTGCCTCTGGAAAAAACTGAACGTACATACTTACGGCCATCTTGGGATTAGACAGGTTGGGGAATAGATAGATAGTCGGAGCAGATCATGTAAAATGACAATTGTCTTGTAAACGAGTCACAGCTTCTTCGTTTTCGGGGATCGGGCCACTTTGCCAAATGAGACTCTAATATCGTACCTCATCCATTAAATGGTCGGATATGTACATAAGGTTTGCAACGGTATCGTGTTGTAAAGATTCCATACTATGATGAGACAAGAATGACCATAAATTTGAAACGTTGTTACATGTTCTGACGGTGCGTGGTCGACGTCGGCCGGCCGTGCATGTCCTTCTGAAGCTACCGGTGAAGTTGCCTTCACAATCTCGTCGAATGCCAAATGTATGTTAGTTGCGCGATATGAAATTAATGCATGTTAAAGTACGTGTGTACCTATATATATGTTCATTGCATATTTTCAATGGTTCTAGTATAGATAATCACCGTTCTACCACTGTGATCGATCGGCCAATATATATACAAGTTTAAATTTCGCCGCGGCCATTCGAATTAAGAATGAACTTATACGCACACTGAGAGATATATTCATTACAAGATGCACCATGCAGGTGTGCCATTATGCATCATGCCGAGGTGGCAGTGGCGCGGCTAGGCTCCAACAGATGCCATGTGCCTAGGTCCTGGCATCATTCGATCAAGCATGGAGCATGTACATTGCTCGGTTGCCATAGGGAATTGCGGCAATTTGTCGTGTCATACGGATCGAGCGTGTGCGACGGCTCAATGCCTGGCAGTCGCTGGCATTGAACCCCAAAAGTCAAGGCACTGGCATGAGGACTTCATACTTTTAGCTCCTTAAGCATTTGTTGAGCGGTCACAGAAGCGTGACACTTGTTGACATAAAATGGCCCTCAAAGACTCTCATCCAAGCCAAGTTACGGTTGAACCATCACCTTCTCCACCCACCGCGCTTCGTATGCTTATTTTCTCGCCTGCCCACTTGGAAGCTGCCCTCTCGTACGAAGTCACTTCCTGCTTTCCCAACTTGTGAGTCCCTGCCTTGCCTTGCTTCCGTCGAATCTGCTCATTCCGCACGGTCGTCCAGAGCGACTCAATCTCTGCTTGTTGGGGAGGTGTGAAGCGGGCGAGGTTGTCAAACGCCAGCTTGATCAGGATCTCAACGGTCGTTTTAGCCCTGCAACACAAGCGGAAAGAACGTATGCGATCCTTGCACGTGCACGTCTTGGAAACACAAGTTACGCCTTTCCTTCAAGACTTGCTCCATCTAATACCTGACAAAGTACTGGGAATCTTATATGTTTCGGGTCAAATTTTAAGGAAAGCCTTCAAACACGAGTAGAATCTGGCGTCCGGGAGCCATCAATTGCCCAGCTAGACAACACATCAGTGACGTCTCGCACTTGATCTCAACAAAACCTGGGAGTAAGAAGGGCAACTGCTTTACGAGGTCAAGGGCAGGCAGACAGCATCGAAGGCCAATCTGCGTCTCCATTGAGAACGCTTCCGACCGTCCACATCGCACGCCTTTGTATTCGTCAACTTTTGCAGAGTCAAACCCTGCTTCTCAGAATTATCGCTACAGTACATCTAATCCCTTTGAAACCTCCGCCCCGCGATCAGATCTCGTGAAAGAAATGTCATTACCATGCCTGCTGTCCCTGGAGAGCCTACACTGGTTGGAAAACAAACCTTATCATGAAGTATCCCCCGCTACAAAGTTAGGCAGACACTTTGCTTAACATCTGAGACGAGAGCCGATAATCACCAGGTCGTTCGCTCTTTCTGGAAAACGCAACCTAGACCTTGCAAATCCTTTCAACAACAAAGACGTCGACTTGGAAAAGACGAGTGCATGCGCTTGCCCGGAACCATCTCTTTCGTTCTTCGCACGTCTCAAAGAAGGCACAAAGAGCAAGATCGGAAAGCGTACCATGTGTACTTGTACTGGGACTCCGCGGCTCTGAGGCACGCCATCACTGCCGCCCTGCGCCCCGCCAGCAGCCGCCTCCCCTCCGCCTCTTCCCGAGCAAATCGTTCCTCTTCCTCTCGCTTCCGTTTGGCCTTCTCTTCTTTTCGCCGCACCTCCTTTGGAATCATATCCTCCAGACCAAAAGGATCACTCTCTACCCCCGCTGTCCCTGGAAGCATTGATTCTAAACCGAACGGGTCATCATCTTCTGGGCTTTCAACTTTTTTCCGCTTCTTCTTCTTCGCCCCTTCTTCCGAGTCCCCTCTCGATACCCCGGGTTCATCAAGAGCTTCTCGAGGCTCTGAGTTCAAAAGCCCGGGGCCGAAACCTTCTAGAGGTGCTGCGGACGGTTCTGGTAGCGCCTGGCCGTACTCCAAAAGCGGGGGGCCAGCGGGAAGCTCGTCGCCTTCAGCGTACTGAGGAAGAGCTTCGAGAATTTCCTTGACCTTTCCTACGAGACGGGAAAACTGCAGGGTCGAGCATGATAAAGTATCAGTCTCGAAATGATTTGTCGGCTGTACCCATGGAAAACCAGCAGTGAGCACGAAAGCAAGGTTGAAGACCTCGAACGGGATGCTTGTAAAGGTCGAAAGAGGGGGCATATGCTGCCAGCGGCAGGCCAAAAACCGGCTTTGTTGCACCTGTCTTAAAGAGTGGTGCAAGTGTCTCCTGCCAGATCAGTGAGTCGAAGAGATTCGTTTTCAGTTTCTGAACAGGGCTGCAAAGCCAAGGTGGGGTGCCAAACGAACCAGGGCCCAGCTCTAGCATGTCTCATTGACCACTTACCAGACTTCATTCCTCCAGATCAACGCTTGACAAGAGCAGAATTGAGAAGCGGTGTGACCATGAGAACAGCAGAACCTTCCATACCAGCGGGGTTGCTTCTGTGGATTTCCCCGCCTGGCCTCACCTGAAACGTGTCGTCAGTGTGGAGCTCGTTTGCCAGGACCGTCTGCAGGAGCCACACCTCCAGCCTTGCCTGCTGCGCCTCTGAGAAGATCTGCACGGGACACTTGAACGCCGTTACTCCAGGCTCCAACCGACCTAGTCAAGACAAGATTTTCATGGCTGCTAAAAGAAGGCGCCCCAAAGCCCACAGGTGCCTCTGGCTGAGAACAGCCACTTGAAGTCGCAAAGATCATGCAACACAAAAACCACGCAATTATTCACACCATGTCGATTAGTACAGGGGCAACCCCCGAGCTGAAGTGTCCTTCCCGGCATCAAGCACAGTCAAGCTTGCCTTATCAACTGGAGGAGGAGGTATGAAAGGGATTGAGCTTGCAGGCGGCAGCAATCATGACAAAAGGGAAAGCACTTGCAAATCCCCAGGCCCTGTTCCTGGGGCCTCTGACTTTGAAGATAAGGTGTCCAAACACCAGGGACGCGCATAGTGCACCACTCCGCAGAATCAGCTTATCCACTCACGCTTTTCCTCTCCTCCGCTGCACTGAAAAGCGCCCGGTAGTCTTCTCTGAGGGCCAGGTCATTGCTGTTGGCAGGCGTCTCCATTGCCCGCTCCAGGATCTCAAAAAACTGCCCCGCATTCCCCCTGTTGACACTACCTGCTTCCAGAAGCTGCAGCGCCAGCTTCGATGCCTTGCTGAACTTTTTGGCGGTGTCAATGTGCGCAGCAATTTTGGCCATGGCGCTGATCACTGCGTCAGGGCTGGCCCCCTCCCTCCCTGGTAAAAGATTAGAATCTTTTCTGAGTTCCTTAAGAGCTGAAAAGTTTCTGAAATCAGAACAGCTCCATTCCGAGGGTTACGTGTTGAACACTTACCCTGAATTTTCATCAAGACTGGGTTCTGAAGGTCAGCGGATAAGTTCCATTCAAGGCTCTCTTCTCCTTCAACAAATACCTTTGTGGAAGAAAAGCGGCAAGAATCAGGAATATAGCAAGGACATGGCCAAGACACTGAAGAGGAACAAAGCTGCAAACAAGACATGCACCTGCTGCACCACCGTCTCCTTTTGCTTGCGCAGCATCATCTGTCGTTTCCTCCAACAGCGGCACTTTCTGGATCGCCTGGGGCGCCCGTTTTTCCTGTCCATCGCGCTTCCCTGCAGGGGGTAAGCTGGAGAACAAAGACATCCTGAACTTGTTGCAAGCGCTGAAAATTGGTGGCCCCTCAACTGAACTTTAAAGGGGGTAAACACGCTGATGATGATGTTGCATTCACCAATTGGCAATCAAAGCCATGTCGATGCCGAAACGTTGATGGGGACGTGATATATGCAGTTTCGCCCGCGCACGTACGCGGAGCTCCTTCTTCCCTACGTACTTATCGTCGAAAAATACCACCTCATGAAATTCCCGTAAAATCATTCGACACTATCGAAATGTCAGAAACATGGATCCCGTATTCGCGGACGAATATAACCTGCGAACCCACGAATATGTGCATAGGTATTCCAACATGGGAATTCAACATGCAAGAATGGTCCATCGACAAGCCATACCGTAGTCCAA
>DF237056.1:48961-177108 GCA_000708835.1 Klebsormidium nitens
GGCAATTGCTGCAATCTCAAATACATCAGGAGAGCTGAGCAGTGAGTTGCAAGCGCTCTTGTGAGACAGCCATGGCGCAAGCATACGCTGTAAGTGGTACGCAGGGCATCTTTTTCTCACTAGACCAGGTTAATCCCCGGCCAGCGGCCTCACAAAAAGGAGCGTCCTCTCACTTGCGCTGCAATTGTTCTCTCAGCATTGTGCAACCGTCAGCGAAGAACTCTCCTACCTTGTCTCTCAGCATCCTACGGAGACGGAATGCAGTGAGAGAAAGCTGTGTGCTAAAAAATCAAGCTCTCTGGCGGTTGCAAAAGATTAGCAAGAGAGCGTCAGTGGTCGCAGAAGCAGGGGGGGATGCGGAGACCACGACAGCAAGCAGACCGACGGAAGGTCCACCGTCTGCAAAAGAATGTGTGGAAGAGGGGTTGAAACTGTTCCAGAAAGGGAGGGTGAGCAGGCACTGCTCATTGAAAGAATTCACAAGCAGGTCTTTATTACACCAGTGCATGACAAAACTTAATGTTAGACTGCTTGAGGAAGTGTTCCAAGTATTCGTCCAGCTTGGTTATCAAGATGGGCCTCAGAAAGTCCCTATTTGCCCTAGACAATGTGTTTCAAGTATTGACAAGTGAAAGTTGGCCGATGATCCCTCCTGAGTCCTCCAGTCGGCTACATGCTATTTTCTTGTTGCTAGTGCAGGGTAAGATTTGAAGTGTAAGTTGAGGCATCGGCTCATGAGGCAAGGTCCAGTCTGGAGCTCTCCAGTTGTCTTATCAACTTTTGACTTGTCTAATCTGCACAATCCCCTGAGAACTTTCCTCACGTTCTCCCAAATTGCACAACTTGTGTCAATGTGGGCCGTCCGGATGCACTTGAGATGCCGTAGCCCGTCACTTTTGAAAGCAAGTTCAAAGTTCAGGATTAACGACTCCAGTAGACTCTTTGTACCACCATGCCCTTTCAAAGGGCCCATTCTCCTCTTAGAACAACTTCAAGCTTCTGAGTATTCCGTTCACTAACATACAACACAATTATGAGGTCAGCCCTGACTGACCAAAGTGTTGCAGGTTAATCCTCAATAAGTCCTCTGCTCAAGCCATCTTTACGCAACTGCTTTGCAGATTCGAGATGCTCTCAGCAATTTCGACCGTGCGCTGGACCTGAGCCCCAAAGACGAGGAAGCCCAGGCGGCCCTGTACAACAAGGCCTGCTGTCATGTCCAGAGGGAGGAGTGGGGGCCTGCTTATGATGCCCTGCGCGTCAGCCTGTCAACCTACAATCTCAAGTTTAGCACCATTTTAAACGATCCCGACATGGCCCCATTCCGAGCGACAAAGGAGTTCACCAAGCTGAGGAATCAGGTGAGAAGGACGCGATCGAAACATGTTGCGTTTAGGACGATTATATTAGTCCCCATGACTCTTGTGGCGTCCGTGTCCCTTCATGCTTGCTTCCTTCATCTATGTTGGAGATGAGCTTTGCAGTCTGCATGTTGGCGCTTGGCTATCCACTCTGCCGGAACTGGTATTGAATCATTGGAAAGGTGGAGCGTTTTGAGTATCAGAATACCGACGTGCCATCTCGCATTCATCTCAAGCCTGTCGACTTGATAGCCAACGAAGCGCCAAGACAGAATCGACTTGGGAAAAGGATGCTGTCGTAAAGCTTAACACTGCTTGATTTTTGCGCAGTTGACCTGCCCTTCCACAAGTTAGCAATCGAGTTGCCCCCGAAGCATGTGTTAATCACCAGAGCAAATCATGTGCTTCCTGACTGTGGTTCGTGACTCGTCGCGCACAGATACATCAAGCATGCATCTACCCACTGGGCAAGAATCTCTTTTAGAAGAACATGGAAATTCGACTCATTCTATAAGATGGAAACCTCTTGCAGGCTCGTGAGGGGGGGCAGGAGATTGGGCAGGGCTACCGGCGCGACCTCAAGCTGATCAGCGAGGTCCAGGCGCCTTTTCGGGGAGTTCGCCTTTTCGCCTATGCAGGCCTGAGCGCTGCCGCTGGCATTGCGACGCTGTTCACGATTCCACGTCTGATCAACGCTGTCAAAGGCGGAGAGGGCGCGCTGCCACTGCTGCCAGAGTTGCAGGTGAGCCCCTCGCAGCTCATGGATGGATGGAGACGCATATTGCAGCTCGGTTCCCAAGAGATTACAAAGATCAAGGATCAGTGGCAGTGTGGTTCGCAGGATCTGCTGTTTGTTACTCGCTGCCCTCCTTGTTCCTTGCAGACTAATGTTTCCAACTCTGTTTTGGGGAATCTCGAACATCTTCGACTCTGATCGTTGAGCGAGCCAATACTGGCTTGCTTGCATGTGTTTGTCCATCCGTCTTGAGAGATAGACTTCCATTCTTGATCGGAACATGCGGCCGAAGCAAGAGAGCGTCTGGAGACCTCGAGAGCGGAGAAGGAGTTCGTAAAGCAAAAGCAGTGCCTCCATTTGATTTGGAAAATACTACTGTCGCGAGTTAGGGAGACGGACAGAAGAGAAGACGAAAGATCGAAGCATGAGACCCATATCACTTTTCTCTATAAAGAACTTTAGATCTATGCGGGTGCCATCATGCTTTCCATTGCTCTTTACGGCTGAAACATGTGTAAGGAAGAGATTGTGTTCCGATACATCTCGATACTTCAGATCAAGAAAATCAGAGCTCTATTTCCTTACTTTCCGCTACAGAACATTGGGATTGACATCGGCGGCATTGCGGTATTCGTTGCACTGTTCATCTGGGACAAGCGGAAGGAGAACGAGCAACTAGAGCGGATTGCGCGTGACGAAACTCTGTCGCGGCTACCGCTACGATTGCAGTCCGGCAAGCTGGTGGAGCTCAGTCAGTTGCGGGAGAACACGCGGCCGGTAAGACATTCGCTCGTGTGCCTTTTGTGAACGTTTGTGCGTTCTTGACTGGATTGTATACGAGGCTCTCGGCACGTCTTCTATTTTCGGTTTTGACTCGAGCTCAACCGATTGGAGGAGATGTCAACTGGTGAGATGTCAATTGGTGAGAATCTTCGTAAGACTCTCCATCCGTTTTACTCGGTTGTGAGATCCACGGGGGCTCGTCAAAAAGTTACTCTGATCGTCGACGTTTGTAATTGTTCGATTTTCGTTGCCCCTTTCACCAGGACGCTACTTACTTGGATATTGTATTGATCAACGGACAGGTTGTGGGAATGTAGACAGTGGAATCTGCCTGGCGCGTCTTCGAAAGAAGGCTTGGCACATGGAAACCATTCCCCCTTCAGTGGCTACAAATCGCGAAGCCTTTCGAATGTTCGTTTGGCTCTATCACTGAAGTTTCAGTCTGTAAGTCGTAAGTTTGTGCGATCGGAGGAAGCTGATTCTGCAGCTGCATTTCATCTACCTACCTGACTTGGATGTGTGTGCAACCTTCTGATCAACGGTTGAGTACTCGTTTTTGAAACATCAGCATCTGCAAGTGGCTCGACCTGCTTCTCCTAATACCTCTCGCCTTTTGGGTTCTGGCCACTCACAGAATCACTGCTTCTAGTGTCGAGAATATCCCTCGCATCATATAGCGGTCGACCCCACGATGTTTATAGTAACATCGTTTGAGTGACTCTCGTTTGGAGAGTGCGTGCTGACACTCATAAGTCAGGGCATATGCTACGGTGCAGCGTGTCAACGATCCCGGACAGGACTGAAATTCGACAAGAACGAGAGTGCAATTTTTTTGTACATTCTTCGTAGTACTTTGTAGTCATTTGAGATCGGCTTTCGGACTTTTTGTATCATGCAGTGATACACATCCTCTGCGGTTTCTGCCAAGCGGAAAACCTTTGCAAGCCAAAATGGCTGGTAATCTAGCACCTATAGTCGTGCGGCAGCTGATCTGCGTTCCTGATCCAAGGAACGATCTTCGAAGCAGTTGCCGCCTACTTCAAAGTGGGATCAGGAACCAGAAAACATTATTTGAGGGGTGTTGCTGTAATTATCTGCCCGGCGGATGCCTCCAGTCGATGCCGCTCGCCCCTCTTGCCTTGCCGAACACTGCCCCCTAGCTCGCACATGGATGGAGTAGCCACAGACACACCCGGTTTCGAGTCATCGGCGATACTTTTCCATCATCGAGGTAACCATGTCAAGACTACCGTCCCCCTGTGTTCCCAACCGGCGCGTTTGAGCACTCCAACGAAGCCACTAGAGCAGCTAGAGATGAAAATTTCAGCTTTTCGTTCCAAGAATCGAATGAGAAAACTGCTGAAGCATACCTCCCCCTGCAGCTCATCCTGGTGGGCGACAAGGCATCCCTCGAGCGGACTCTCAAAAAGGCCGAGAGGTACCGTACCGAGCTCTTGGCGCGAGGAGTGCTCATTTGTCCGCTCGCGTGGGGGGCGGGCGCGGAACAGCTGGCGCGCAAGCCAAAAGGTTTCGCGCCCCTTCCCAAGAAAGTCAAGAAAGCAAGTCCGACGATGGTGAGAAAGACGTTCGCAAGGCGCTTACAGCGGCTTTGAGTGCAGCCTTTGTAAGGCAGGTCGATGAAAACATCAGTTGTTAGTCCGATGAAGCCAAGTACCTTCTCGAGTGATTGTTGGACGCGTTTCTCGATGGGCAGGGAAGCGAGCTTCCTATGACTTGGCAAGAATTTCAGAGACCCACTTTCCATTTTTGCCGGCCAGAATTCCGTGCACGTGAAAAGCGTTCGTCTGGCAACCCTTCGTTGCAGACTTGCTCACTCTGACTGGACACCCGTACGCAGGACGATTTTGAGAGCCGGCTGAAAGCTCAAACGGCCAAGTCGATTGGCGAAGTCGAGCGGAGATACCGGGCCGAAGTCGTGTCTCCAGCTGAGTGGGAGCAGTGGGTGCGCGAGCAGCAGTCTGTAGCAAAAGACGTAAAGCCGGGGGAAGATGTATACATTATTTTGCGGTTAGACGGGCGGGTTAGGAGAAGTGGGCGGGGCATGCCTGACTGGGAAGGTATCCTTGGTGAGCTTCCCGAGTTAGATTCCGTGTTGAGCAAGCTGGAAAGGTAACCTAGAGTGAGTTGAAGTGAAAGGAGTCAGTATCTTAGCAACATAATGTGAACTTGTTTTTGGATGCTTCCCAAACCGTCTAAACCGTCACATGCTTCTCGGGTTTGAGGGCCAGACCCTGTTCATGTTGTCCTGGCAGCACATCCTTGGTTTCTTGGATACCTCTAATTAAGGGCTGTTTTTCACTGCAAGGGTTGTATATACGCCCTTCCGCGGAGGGGCAACTGAAGCGCTTCCGGGATTCGGAAGCTGCATATGCGTGTAACACTGGCATAAATCTACTGTCTACTTGCGATTGCATGATGAGCTAGCCTCGATCGAGCTTTAGCTTTAACCGTCCGCGTCCTATGCCGCCGCGCGGCACAGCAATTAAGCATGCGCAAGGTGCCTGTAGTATAGTTGATGCATGGTGCATCCGCGTGACAAACACCGTCCACATATACATCTGGCCGTACGGCCCGCGGCCCAAACCATCATTGATGCATCAGGCTTGGATCGCACAGCTAGTTAACTGCCCCCGCTAGCGCGTATCCGCAATAATACGCCTGATCTGTCGCGATAGCTGCTTGCATGAAGTGAGTCAATGCAAGCGGTGAGCGCAAGCTGTAATTGCAGCCGCGCGCCCAGAGCGTGCTTATGAGTCCAACCATTCTGTATACACGCATCGCAAATCGATCCGATAGTATCGATCGCGGTCACTAAAGTCGGCTCACGTCGAAGTGCACGACATCTGACTTGCATCATCAGCTGCTATATAAATTAAGCAGATATAGTACCGCTATGCGCGGCAGGCGTCGGACGGCGAGATTTTATATATATGATACGGGCAGTATCATATTTATTGATCCTGCGTCCGACAGGACTAACCACTCGATCCGTTGACAGGACAGCTAGGGCGCGACATCGGCAAAGCCCGGCGCGCATCAGTGCCCAATCGGTAAAGGTTGACCGGACTGAGGGTGACATATGACACAAGAAGTTCCCTAAATAGTTGGACATGGCATCCCAAGCGGGACTCGAGCGTGCGGTAGTGACTTTGTCAACGCGTGACAAGCCTTCCTTGGCTTTCAAGCTCCCGGTACAGACTCGCCTCTTCAATCAACGGGTGGAAATTGTACACGTCAACTTTCGTAACCTGCATGCACAGAGGATGCGACAATCAATTTGACAATCAGTGGTCCGGGTTCCAGGGCATTTGGATTTGAAAGTACCCACAGATTCCTGCTCGTCACGACTCAAAGCGGTTCCTTCCTGCCAACGTGCCAAACGCACTGAGCCGGTTCATGAGATACCCAAGTTCGAAAACGTCTTTGATTCCACTTTGGTACGAAATAGCGTCATTCAAATTCTGCTGGGTTTAGCAAAACAATCATGTTGATGTAAGTTGTCTGGAAGCCAACTTTCTGTACGTCTAATTTAATCAACAGAAATCGACCCGGCTGATTAGGCCGGCAAGTGTCCTCCTTCCGTACTTTGCGTCGAAATAAACAAACCAGGGACCATGAAGCTAGTTCCGGCATACTCGATAAGTCCTTTGATAATATGGAAGATTAGACGGAGACTAACGTAGTGTCGGATGCGCATTCGCGCCTGATGTAGATTCAAAAGGTTTTCCAACTGCTCTAGTCGAGACATTAAGCAATTTGCCTGTTCGCTAGTACCTGTTCCAATTTTTCCCTTTTGCTTTGGTTAATCGTCTTTACACCGACAGCTTGGAGATTCTGGAAGACAGACACGAGAACTGATGCCGAAGGCTGTAAAAGCGGCCCTTGTTTTAATCCGCGTTGCACGCAACCCGTTTTCCTTGTCCGAAGACCACAGGAATGCGTACGTTTCAACAAGAGGCTTATTTTTCCAAAGTATTCAGCAGACACAAGTAGGACAGTGGTCAGATCGACCGAGAAGATCAGCCTCCATCATTCAAAAGCTTTGGAAGATTTGTGATGCGCACCTTTTCGGGCAGAACGTTGAAGTAGTGGAATCGACTGGAGTTGTGACTGCACGAGATCTCTCAGTGGAGTCAGTCTCGTTTTTGGATGACGGGCGAGAGTAAGAGCAAACAAGCTCCGCACAATAGCAATTTATCTCTGAGGGACTCTGAAACGACGTGTTATCCAAGCTACTTTATCCATTGCAGAGAAGTGGACGCCGATTTCGAGTTGTTGACACGTCGCATCTTTTTTTCCGAAACGCTGAGCAGCTTGTTCAGGACTTGTTTGGAACGTATATCTCAAGGAAAATTTTTGATTCGAGCTCACCAGGAAACCATCAAAAACATGAAGCTTAAAAGATCACACAACGTTCACACACCTTCATGCACATTTTCGCCCGATCAAACCCACTATTTCAATTGACCGTCAAATCAGAGTCTACATGCAAGCAAGACTACGTTTTGATACGAGAGCTTATCAGCGTACCTGAAGCCGAATAAATGGACGGAGGAGCAAAAGTGGAGAGCCAGGACCACGCCCGCGAATCCGGTGCTCGGCTTGACCTTCCTGTATCCCAGCCATTCCCTACACCACGTAGCGGGAACAAGTCAGACTCAAACAGCGTGGTAAAGATATGCCTTGATGAGCTGTCCACGAGGACAAACTGCCAACTTTTCACGCTTCTTTCGTCCCACGTATGCACTCATAGGCCGCGGAATGGGCTTCTTTGAGCAACTTGGAGCAGAAGATTGTTGTCCGCGCCGAGAGTTTCTATTAACGATTCAGTCTGAAAGCAAAGCACGGGATATCAATCGGTGTTCTGACATCGACTCTCGCTAGATAGCTTGATTTGGAGCTCAGCTTAGAAGCTTTTCGACGAACGGGGCACCTGTACGACTATGTGAAAGCAAGGCGAGTGGCTCACCACACGTGGCACCACCACTCAGGGTGAAAGAGGAACGCGGGGCTGGGGCCACGTGGCTGCTGGTGGTGCAAAAATTTTCGGACGTCGCGTTGGCTGCGGACGGTGTACAGCGCGAGCGTGCCCCGCGCGTGGGGCCAGTGCAGGAAGTCCATGTTCAGGATGCGGATCGTGGTCTTCCGCCCGACGTGAGTCTCGTACCTGCGGAAACGGAACACTTGCTGGAATCGAGTTCTTGTCTGAGGAAGAGTCCCAAAGTTCAAAGAGATCCGGGATGAGCGAAAGTGCACATTCCTTCAATTTCTGCCAAAATAGAGCAAGAAAAGAGGAAAAGAAAGTACATTTGGTCAGCAGATGGAGACAGGGTTTGAGATCTCTGAAGAGGACCTTCAAACGAAGTGAGCACAGTACCTGCAAGCTGTCTTCCATATTCACGCTAATAACACTCGGCTTACTGGCCTTGCGAGCAACTTGGCGGAGATCGAAGCGATGTATGAACAGGCTCTCGAAAAGAGTCGTGTCCAGTACTGAACGGGCCAACCAGAGGCGCTGACGTACCCCCGTGTGGGTGCGGCGTTGAAGCGGATAATTGTGTCGAAGCCGTCGATCTCTGCCCCGTGCGCGTGATCGAGAAGGTCGCCGCTGTTGCCCACCACAGCACAGCGCCTGCGAAAAGCGGGTGATGTCAGTGATTGCGCATGAAAGCAACCGCCTGCTTCTTTCAAGAGAAAGACTTTCGGGTGTATTGTGAAGGACTTCGAGATGATCCTGTACTTGCACCTTGCCGAGGTCTGGTCGCAGCAGCTCCGTGGCTCAAAGGTTGTGACGTCCTCCGAATGAAAATCGAACAGCATAACGCTGTTAGCAACAAATCGAACCAGCGGCGACCAGCAGTTTATCACGCAAGCAAAGCGGCTACTCCTTGCATGACCAGGGCGAATGCCAGCATGGATTCGATCCGGCGAGCGCGCTGCGCAACAACGGAGCGGCAGTTCCTTGAGTCGTCTCATAGGAGAACAGCGCTTCACAAATGTAGCCCAAATTAGGAAGCAGTGGATACTTGACGTCATGCGCGGACTCACTTGAGAGGAGCGTCTCCAACGGTTCTCTGCTCCGGCCGCCGCAATAGATCATTCTCTGGCAGAATTGCTTTGAGCCTGGCATCCGCTTGCGCCACCTCTTTCATCGTTGCAAACTCCACGGTGAGATTCCCCCCGCAAGAAAAAGCAAAGTCTTGGTTGCTCAAAGCCTTTTGGCTCAGCATCACTGGCACATCGGTGTCAAGAAGCTCTTGGATTCGCTCAGCCCCTAGCTGATACTCGAGCCCATCTAAAAGGTCCTGTTTCTTTCCCTGACCAAGTTTTGTGGCCACGAGCTTGCTAAAGACCCCAGAGCCTAAGACCTTTCTTTCATGCTTCTCCAATTCATTCTCTCGACCTAGTATTTCTTTTATTGTTCTTCCCCGATCGTGGTTGACTTTTGGAGCACCAGTTGCTCTGCTACCCGCTGAATCTGCGCAAGACGTCTGTCTTTCAGCGGAAGAGTTCCTCAGGTCCCTGTCCTCTTCCACTTGATGCCCTTCGATATGAGTCGTCTTCAGCGTTTCTTCAGCTCGGACGCTTTGCAATGACATCCCGCCAGAGTGTCTCTGGAAAAAGGAGGGACAAAATTGTTGCAAAGCTAACAGGGCCTTCCATGTGAATCCAACATAGTATGAAGCACCTTTACTGCTCACCCGATCACAGTCAGAAGTGTCAACTCTCTTTTTCCAATTCAGAATGTTTCAAAGTGTGGAGTACTGATGCCGACCACTTCAATGGAACCCAGATCCTAAGGATCATCGGTCCCTGCACGACTGCTCACTAACATGGAAAAACCTGATTGTATTTTCCCCAGCATTCCAACCAACAGGAGCTCACCGTTCAAGCTTCCTGCTGCCACTAATTGACTCCTTACCATGACTTGCAATTCGTTCTGTTTGATGCAAAGAGCACTTGACTTAGAAAACTCAAGAAGCGCCGCACCTGTGCAACTCGTGGCTGCATTACTGTAAGGCACATCATTGTTCCCAAGACCCCCGCCATGCACAGGCACGCGGCTTGCCAATGCCACCACCCCTGCTTCTTTCTGTTCCTTTTCAGACTTTGGTGCCCCGCAGGAGGTGAGTGCGACATTTTCTGCCCCCGATGCTGAGTGGAGGGTCTCACTGAAGTAAGCTTAGGTAACTTTTGGGAATAAAATGGTGGTATGTGCCCGCAACAGCTATATGGGTTCAGGTGTTAGCAGCGACTGAGTGATAAGTAGCAGAAACGTCCTAGAATGATTCGTGGTGACCACTTTTTGGTCGAGGCCTCTTGCAAAGAGGCTTGCTGTTGGGCTTGACCTTTGGTCCAGGGCACTCAGACATTTCATCCTACTGTCATACTGCAGGTGGCAAGCTCTTTGACGTTGTGCATTTTTCTGCAGCTAGAGAATGCATCACTGACTGCACCAGCAGCTGCCGCTGCTCTATGCTAAGCAAGCTGTGAATATACTTTAGCTGCTTAGAACACGATTAAGTGACAATGCAAGTGGCTTGTTGCCTAAGAGAATGATACTTGAGCTGTGAGCCTGCTGTGAGTGGGCTGTGAGATCGAGCTCTTCGGGTCTTTTTGGACAAAGCAAGACGGCTCTGGCCAGGGAGAAATTTGCAAGAGTGTCAAATCAGCTGCCACGCATTTGACAGGAGCTTTGGAGCTGCAGTAGGGGTCTCTGCAGTAGGCTAATCACATATAGTCACCCAACGTGCACAGTAAAAAGTTAAAGTCTCAGCAAAACTGAGCATGTGCACTAGGACTCCTACACTGTGTACAACGTCCAAGGACCAAGGACGGAGCGAGAAAGTGTTCATTAAAGTAGGATACGGTACCGGGCAAAAGTTCCACCCACGCCGACGGAGTACCTAGATCGTCCGTTGATGGGTACACGTGGCAAATACTACAAAGATGTGTTGCGTCGACGCACACGAAAGCAGAAAGAAGCCCGCTGTAATGCATACCCTTCAGAGTGCTCATGCAGTACATGATCATGATGTGCTGATCGAGGAGGTATGGTAGTATTGGCCCAGGTGGCTCAAGATTGCATCTGTCCATCCTGGTTGTCCGATGCGCTAGCCTTAGGAGCCTAGGACAGTTCTCAAGAAAGGAAGAGCCAGGGGTGGACAAGACGGTGGGCGTTTGAATCAGCATTTTTGCACCACCGAGGGCAGCTGTACGCCCATTGCTGCAAAAAGGAATGTCACTCTAAGCTTCATATCAAATCGGTCGATCAGCATCAAATGCATGGTACGGGGCAGAGATACCTCAGTTGCATAGCTGGCCACATTGCGGCCTGCTTTTTATAAGGGCCAAAATGGGGCCGCCCCGGGGCAAGCCGTCCCACCGGGCCCTCATTGAAGAGCTGGCTACCCAGCGGTTTGCAGAGGAAGCAAGAAAGCAGGTGGGCAAAGCGTGTTGCCTTATGGATTGTGCCTCTCTTCTGCTTCCTACTTTTATAGATTCTCAGTTTGAGAAAATGTTGTTCAGAGCCATCTTGTGGAGAAGTGTTAAAAGAAGAGATGCCTGTCGTAACTGAAGGCACAAAGAGGCCCCACTCTGGTAGGAGCTGCACCTCTGTTAGTAGCTCAGAGGCAATGCACGGCATTGGTCTGCAATGAGCTGGCCTTTGCATTACGAAGTTCTACACATATGCAGCTCAAAATTGCCCACAATCAAGGTTTTGGTGCAGATTATAAGATTCAATGTGACACATCCCTGACGAATGATTGCCTTAATCTCGGTCTCTTGTTGAAAGGTCCTTCGAAGAAGGACAGACCAGGCAGGGGTGTACAGCAGTTTCTTTGATGTTTTGAGTGCAGTTAAGAGGATATCAAATAGCCCCTGCCAGCTGCAAGGGCGTGTTTCCGTACATGAAGCTGCGTTCGGCCTTCAGTGCACTCTTTCTCAAAAATATGTGTTCACATTGCGACCTTACTTTCAACAAGTACGCAAGCCTACCGCAGTCACAGAAACCTATGACTACGAACAGGGCAGCCGTCGACAATTGCTCTCAGCCAGCTAAAAGCCTTTTTGTCCACTTGAGTCACAGGAAGTTCTTCGCAACACCGCACACAAGAAGGCCGCCAATGCTGCAGCCCAAGTCTCAAAGGACCGGCGAGCGCAAATGCTGCAGGTGAGAAGCTGCACGGCCTCGATGCTCAACGTAATTCTGTATTGCGTGTGACCGAGTGTTCAAAGTGGAGGTACCACAAGAAGCGGGCACTATAGAAGAAGTGTGTCTCGGGAAGTGTGTCCCGGGCTGTGCCTCATCTTTGCCAATTCGAACAAGACGCGAGATGTGCTGCATTGGTACTTTGGTGGGTATGCGAATAATGCATGGTATTACTTGATGAGACTTGCAATCTTATAATTCTTGAAGAGGACAGCCCGCCAACTTTTCCTGCGACTCAAGATACTCTACTCGACTTTGATCTTTAGACGACGGAAAGTGCAGACTGTGCCTGTTGTGACACCGCAGGAGGAGAAGCGGAGAGATGAGGAGAAGAAGCAGGCGGAAGAGGAGCTCATCACATACCACAGTCAGACTTTGGTGAGCGAGAGTTTCTGCGGACGACTTTCCCATGTAGTGCGCAACAAGGCATGCATAAGCGTGCTGTTCGTAGCAAGAGGTTGATCCCCTGGTAGCCACCCTATTAGGGAGCCCCACGTCATGAGAAAGGTCGAAGCCTCCTTGAGACTGAGGCAGCTAACCTCTTGGCAATGGATGACGGTCTAAAAGGCGACTCGCTCCATACATTTTCTCTGGTCAATATATACGGGCCAGCCTTCCATAAAGGTTCATGATCTTGGTGTATCATTCTGTTGTTGTTGCAGACCATAAACAGCAAGAGTGTCTTGACCTGCTACAAGTATAATCCACCCTTGTGAGGCAGATCAAGGAGCAGCAACATCTGTACTTGACGGTCGCTGCTATACCAGTGAAAAGGCCATTTGAAGTTGAGTTGTAACTTCCAAATCTGTGCAGCAACGGAAGCGGGATCAGGAGAGGCAGGATTTGCGAGTGGAGCTTGCTCTCCTATACAAGGTGAGACCATAGGCTTAAGTGGTAGAAACACCTCTCAGTTATGACGGGACACAAGAACGGCCCTTCTGGTGGCAGACTCCCCGGCAAATGGCATCGAAAACGACGACTGGTTATCGAAAGGAACACCCGTGAATGCAAGACGCTTACTTGAATGCTCATGGCGAGACGAGCAGAGGGACGTGGCGGCGGAAGAACAGAGGAGGCGGCTTTTCGCGATCTGGCCCGTGCCGGCCAAAGGTAGCTTCGAGAGTCGGAGGTATCGTTTTGAACTCAGAATGCCGGTTTGCAGGAAGCTCAAGTCAAACAGAACTTCAGCCCGGGTAATGCATGCCTCTGCAGGCCGAACAAAAGAAGTGGGCTGCGAAAGACGCGTCGCTGCGTGACGCGGCGCAGGGCATTGACAGCTTTGAGTCGAACCTGCGGCGCTTGGGCCTAGATGCGGACGCCGAAGCCGATGCGGACCCGGTGATCCCCACTCAGGGGAGCAGCCCGCACGACACGATGCGCAAGATCCTGGGAAAGCTGCCGCCCACCGGGACCGTCGAGCAGGTAAGGTTAAGATGCACTTTGGAGTTTGGCGCTTGGTTGATGATGTCTGCCGGTGGCGGAACAGTCACTGGATTTTCGGTCTATAGTAGATGCCGTAAACCGGCAACCGGATTGAATCAGGTTCAGGGGGACAGAAGGGAGTTACAATACAGCCGCCCACTGGAACTGGCGAGCAGGTAGGCTTAGGATACAGAAACTGTCCAATATCGCGCCGATGAATCAATCTCTGCAGCTCGCAAAGCTGTCTGCTTCTGGTCGATATATCGAAGGTTGTGTTTTGATGGAGAGTAAGGCAGATCAATCATAACATGAACCCGGGGGATGGGTGGGGTTAACTTGGGGGTAAGGTTGGGGCAGGTGCGGAGCGCTTGAAAGTTTGGGTTGAGACTTTTAGCTTGTCCTTGCCCGAAATATCTTCCAAATATGCAGCTTTTCATTGGAAAATCAAAGTCCTCTTTATTTCTGACAATCGGACCAACGCGCATTTCGATCAGGCGGCCAGGTCCAACCGACATCGGTTGTGCCACTGCATTTTCCACGGAGCTTGTTTTCTGGATTCTACAGAAATCGCTGAGACAGGTTCGCAGTACATGATGTCCTGGCACGTGTCTCTAAGTTGCTCTTTCTTAGCTTCGTCGTCAAACTTTTAGCTTCGAGTCATGGAAAGTCGTTGTTGTCTACCCCGGCACTTTTCGAACGTTGCAATGTAAAAGCGAGATCGAGTACCGGAATAGCAGGCCTATAAGTTCAAGCCTTCACGAAAAAATAAAGGCGTTTTCGGACGGCTTCCCTTGTGAAAGCATCGTTGTTTGTTTCCATCTTCCGTCGTCCTGGCGGGAAACGGATCTTCCGTTTCCCGCTTGGTGTGGACAATATAACGAGGCAACCGACAGAATGAAACCCCTGAGGCGAGTAAGTCAACCCCAACGTGCAGATGCTTAAATTGCAAAAGCAGATGACCTGATCTGAGGAACCTGTTTCATTTTTGCCTTTGCAGTCGGGCCGTGAGTATCTGGAACGGATCAAGAGGCGGAAAGCGGAAGAAACGCAGGCGAGGAAGGAGCGCGAGCGGAGACGACGCAAGGTCAGCCACAGGACCCACACATCAAATACGAAGCACGCAACGCGAAAATTTGATCAATTGATTATTGCTTTAAGCCCGCAAGGTATTGCCAGAAAGCAGTAGAGAAGTTCGAAGTCGAGCTGTCTTGAAAATGGACTGCCGTTGCGGATTGTGCCCTTGATGCCAAGTTGAATAGTTCGTCAACTTCTTTTTACGGAAGGATTGCTTTCATGCAGAAATGGGATGCGCGAATCCTTGATTGAATCCTGAGGCCAACTTTGAGAGAATGTGCAAGGAGCCCATGTCAACTCCGTCTACAAGTACCTAGGATTTCAAGCCCTACCTAAGTTACTTACTTCTGAATAAAATGTTCCTCGTGTCGTTCTCCAGGTCGTGGTCGAGCAAGCGCTCGCGCTAGCCGCGGTCCAGGAGGCGCGGCAGGCCGAGGCGGCCGCGGGCGCCCTCGCGCGGGCGAGCCGCGCCGAGGAACGCATGCGCGCGCACCTAGAGGCGCTGCGAATGGGGAAACAAACAATTGTTGCGAATCGGGTACAAAGGGAGAAGGAATTGGCGGAAGAGCGGGAGAGGGAGTGGCAGGCCGCGCTGGAAAAGGACCGGCAACAAGGTCGGGAGAACAGGGTGAGGGACGGGCTGGATAGTTCTTTGTTATCTGCCGCTTCAACCAATTTGAATCATAGGGACTCCCGTTTCATATGATTCTGTTGAAGGAACCAGCATTGACGGAGGAGAAAGATCGCTTCTCAGCAGACGAAAACGCATCCTCGGATTTCATCTGAGGTGTTACCAGCGAGAAGGAAAAGGGGTTTAATCCGCCCTAGAAATGCAAAAGGATTGAGGGCGGCTTAGGTGCATCTAAATTAACTAGAGCTCTCTGTGAGCTACTTCACACTGGAGACTTCTATTCCTCAGGACGTAGCCAGAACTATGAACTGAGACAAGAACAACCGGAACAAGCGGTGCTCGCAGTCTATGTTGCTGTGAACGATACTGACTCTACGTGGCGTGCTCTGCAGGCGGCATATGCCCAGCGCGCTGTGGAGGAAGCGAGGCGGCACGAGGAGGAGAAACGGAAGCGGAAAGAGGAAAAACGGCGGAAAGTAGAGGAGGCATGCCAAGACATCGTCAAACAGGTGCGCGACAGCTAAAAAAGAAACATTACACGTTAGATACCATAACTCTTAGGTAGTCCAACAAGTCCGCAATACCCAACCTAGAAGACGGCGGGACGTCTCCAAATTTGAGGCCGCACCCGTTTCATGAGAACGCGCATCTAAAGCTGTTGTGTACAAATGCGTCTTTTATTGAGCGTTTTTTTTGTTATTTTTAGGGCTCAGATAGCGTGGTCTGGAGCTTGTAAGACCTTGACTTTGAATGCAACTTGTGGAAATCATCCGTGACGATTGCTACCCTGGTGGTTGATACAAGTTCTGGCTTTTTAAACTTGCCAGATTGTCGGCCTGACCGAGATGACCATCGACTACCGCGAAGCCGCGGACACCAATGGGCTGCTGCCACGTGCCACGTGGCGCGAGTGGAAGGCCCTGTTCACATCGGGCGCGCAGCTTTACGTGCCCATTGAGAAGAGTGTAGACAACGAGAATGGGGAGAAAGCAGAGGAGGGCGACCCGCGAGACGAGGTACGCTGTCGTTTGGAGCAAGATGTTCGTTCCCCATTTTAGCTTTTCCTCCGTGCAATCCATTGGGAAACCCTCTGCCGTCATCCCTAAATCCTTTTACTTTGTTGAACCTCCCTATTTCAAACAATCAAGCCGCTAATCCGGTGATCTTTCAATGACAGCGTCAGCAAGAGAGTTTCAATAAGCAATCTTTAAAGATTTCAAGCGACGGCGAGGACGGAGAAAAGGACAATCTAAACGCAGTGCGCACAGCTCATCAAGCGCTATAGGCCTCCTCAGTCCTTCTCTTATCAACAAAAGCTCTGTCGCCCGTACTAGAAGATCTTCGAACAGAGACTCCCGTGCCTATCGTTGACCTCCCTGAATCCGACTTCTCCACCCTGTAATCGCCGTTGCTTTTCGCCACAGGAATGTCTCAAGGACTACGTTGCGTCTCGAGGCGACTGGGCGTCGTCTTCGACCGCGGAAGACTGCGCGAACGCGCGCGCTGTCGACGAGGTTTGGCGCGGGGCTTTGGCGGCGGCCGCGGCCCCGCTGACTCCCGAAGCGGGACGAGTGAACGCCGCCCTCAAGCTGGCCGTGGTCGGAACGCCGTTTGCAGGTAGAATTCTTGCTGTTTGTATCCTACGTAACATGGAGAGCGAAACAATGATCTTGTGGCGGGAAAGTTGCTGGCTCTACAAAGCATGCGAGTGTCGTACATTTTTCGATTTCTATTACCCTTGCATGTCTTCATCTTTTGGTTGTCCTTACATTGCCAGATTGGAAGTATCGTCAAGCAATATCAACGATCGATTCTCGGTGTCCATTGGGTAAACTCATGGCGGGGAAGCCCAGCTATCCAATTCTTGGTGACGTCAGCGCTTGACAACCTGACGATGAGAATCATCTGAGGCATCCCATCTTCTTTGCAGGTAAAACGAGCGTGGCGCACGCTTTGGCGGCGCGCTACAACCTGGCTCTGCTAAACCCCGAGGATCTCGCCGCGAAGGCGGCCGCGGCTGCGGAACAGCACGATCAACAAGGTGCGAGTCGGCACAACGGGTTCTGGTGTGTCGAGGCACCGAAAAGATCCTTAAGTTTCCACTGGAATATCCCTCGGAATCTCAGGTTTTATTGACGTTCTCGTACATAGGGCTCTTCACCATGACTTAGAACACTTTCCTAAGAAGGAAAGTTGGCGCAGCGGCTGGATCCGGTGGGATCAGCGGTCTTCAAAGCTGATCTGAGAACATGGATCCAATATATCCTGGCTTTGGCTTCCCGCAGAAAGGCAGAATTCTCACGATTCCGCTTTTAAAACATATCTCTGAGATATCGCAGGAACCCCTCCCGACGGACCCACCGACCTTCCCGGCGACACCCCCACGCTCTCGCCCCCTTTACTGGTCGCCCTGGGCCGCGAAGTCCGTGCGGCGCTCGCCTCGACAGGCATCGTTCCAGATGACGTCATCCTGCGACTCATTGTCCACGCAATCGCAACTCTCCCCAAACCTCAAACCCCTGCGAACCCCACTCCTCCACCGCGCGCGGACTCGAAAAAAGGCGCGAAAGGCGCGCGCGCAAAGGCGCCGTCCCCGGCCCCGTCAGCAGAGAGCGCCGATGCGGCCCTCCTGCCGCCCGACCTGCCACGTGGCTTCGTGATCGACGGGTATCCGCGCACGGAGGCAGAAGCGCGCGCGCTCGAGCGCGCACTGACGGGTTTGGATTTGGAGGCGGAGGAGAAGCAGAGGGCAGAAAGGCCGCGGCTCCTGCCGGAAGAAGCAGCGCCGGAAGAGGTATGGTTTGAGTTTTCACCTTCATGGTTCTACAGAGTCCATCGTGCAATCATAGGTCTGAACAGCAAACAGAAGGAGGAAGCTGACATGACCCCCTTGTTCTGAGCTCGGTTGAAGATGTGCGGTGCAGGTTCTGGTGTCTCGTCGTGACCCACGAGCATGGTCTTGAAGCTGATTGCCTCTATAATAGAGTACAGCACAAGGTGGCAAAATTCAGAATCGTTTACATTCCCATCATTCCGGAGACGAAAACACACTCCAGAGCACGACTTTGGTGCTCTGAATTTTCCAGAGCACGATCTTCAGACCTAAACAAAGAACGTATCCACCTTTCCTGTTCTCCCCCGCAGCCACGTGTCCTGACGTCCGGCCTGGACAAGGTGTTTGTGTGCGCGCTCGCGGACGACGCGGAGGCGCTCAAGCGCGCGCTGGGCAGGCGCGTGGACCCGACCACCGGGCAGATGTACCACCTCGAGTACTGCCCGCCCGCTGAAGAGGACAAGATGTGAGCCCAGACTCCGAGTTGCATTGCTGTAGAGTCGTTTGATTGCTCTCCTCCTGTTTTTATTTTCCTTTTTTTTGCTCTTGTTCTATCCCCTTTCAATCCTTTGAGACAACTTCGTAAAGGCTTTTCTGCAGGATCTCCGAAGACCACATAGCACGCCTCTGGATTAACACAAACACTGATCTTTTAGGGTGATCTATGCAAGTCCGTATGGCAAGGGTGGGCGAGTTTTAGAGCTTCGTATGGGACATTTACAGTTGGGTTTCAACACGGATATAAGGGTTGCGATAGTCAGACCAGTCGTCTTCTCGTTCTCCTTGTGAAAAGAAGCTTTTGTTTGTGGGTTTTCAAGTCTGAGCGAACCGCCCGACTTTTGCAGCATCCACGGCCGTCTGGTCGACCCCTCCCCCGACCGCTCCGCCGGGGGCGCTTCCCTCCTCCAATCCTCAAGCGCCACGTGGCCTCTCCTCTCTGCTTGGCTCGCCCGTTTTGGCGCGACTGCAACAGAGCTCAATCTGACGGAAGCGGTGACGTTAGCGGCTGCGACGGCGGTCGCGGCCGCAGAGACGGTTCTGAAGATCAAGGCGACGGCGAGAGCCGCGGAGGGGGCTGCGAAGGCGGCCGCGAAAGCCGCGGAACAAGGTACGGGGATGAAGATTTACAGGGACTTAGGACTTTCAGGCTTCTGAGCAGGAATTAGGAGGGCAACGAATTGGAGTCTGATTGAGTAAAGCTTCGTCAGAGACGCAAAGTAACTCCGTTCACAGCAATCTCAAGGTCGTGAAGTGCCAAAAAATTGCCAGGGTGGAGCTTCTGTGCCAGCTGCGCAGTGATGCAGAAACTAAAACCTTTCGGCTCCAAATTCCTCACGTGCTGCTTCCAACCCGCAAGTTTGGAGTGCGAGCATCAGCCATTCATATCTTTCGAGCTACCGGCTAATTGCCGAGATGGTCGAACATCCTTTAGCCAGCCCTCCACTAAACAAACCCTGCCAAACTGCCAACATTTGTCCGCTATTTCACTGACGAGTCCGATGTTTCCTTACGGGTCGCCCGAACTGCTATTCTTCATCTGCCCTCCAGTTGCCACGTGTACTGCTTCCGCCGAGGCTGCCTCCAAGGCGGCGGCCGAGGCCGCGGCCGCGCTGTATCGCGCCAAGCGCGCGCAGCAGGAGGCGTCGGCGGGTTTGCAGCCGAAAGAGACGCGGCTCGTGGTGGAGGCGGCCGCGGCGGACCTGCACGCGCTGCTCAAACAAGCCGCGCGCGCAAAGGAGGAGGCGGAGGCCGCGAAGCAGGTATGGGGAGTCATTAACGGGGATGTTCGGAAGTTTTGAGTTGAAAAGACAGACGTTTTGCACGCTTACGTCGATGTTAGTCCTTCACATATTTTCTTCGCATCTCGTTCACAGGTTGCTTCTGACTGGGTACGACTTTGCTTTTTCCCGCAGTCTTGTGTAACTGCATTGACTAAAAATGCGCTTTACTTTTCCAGGCCGCCATGGCAGCCGCGAAGTCCGCACTGGAAGCCGCGGACTCCGCCCAATGTTCCGCTGCGGACGTCGGAACGTCGACAACCGCGGCCGAGGACGCCGTGCGCGCGCAGCAAGACGCAGAAAGCGCGCGCGCAAAAGCGGAAGCGTCGCGAGAGAGGGCGGAGAAGGCGGCGGCGGACGCGGACAAGCTGTGGCGGAAAGCGGAACGGACGGCGTCCGGCGAGACGGAACCAGCGGAAGAGGCCGGAGAGGAAGCTGAAAAAGTAAGAAACAGCGAAGAAGCTTTTCCATCCCGTGAATTCCATCTAACGAAGCAGTGGAAATTCAACAGGTGTATCGACTTGGAAAGGTCCCGAGGCTCAAAGGCAGACTCTTACGCTTGACGGTGCTGTTCAAACCTGGTTCTCCGGATACAATGGAAGGTATTCTCTGGATTTTAGACATGACTTACTGTTTCAGATGCATTGCGCCCAAATCAAAAGAAATAGTTTGTTCGAGGCAGAGACGGCGTTTTGAGTTTCGCTGAGTCGCCCATTGCTCACCAGTTCGCCTTTCCTGCAGGCCCCTGTCTCCGCTGTGCCGCCCGCTCCGCCCGCGCCCGCTCCGCTCTCCGGCGAGGATTCCGTTTTCCTCCTGGACGCCTGGCGGAACCTGGAGTTGGAATACTGCGCGAGCGTGCGCGCGTCCCTGCGCAAGTGCCGGCAGGAGAGGGAAAAGGCCGTCGCTGACTGCCGCGCGGTCAAGACGGAGTTCCTGGACTTCCTCAACCGGCAGGACGGGAAGCAGCGGATCGTGGACGAGTTCCAGGTGAGACGGCACGGTAGCATGTTTTCATCAATTCCACCATCACAAACCACGACGCGCAAAAGACGTTTGATTCTCAACTTGCGCATCCATTTACTCGTGGAATATGACAAACTCAGCTTACATATAGCGAGTCATTCGCATGGGGCGGCGTAACAGAAATACAGCGTTACCTGCCCATCTGAGGCGTTCCAATTGTGATTCCCCCACTTACTCAGAGCCGTGATAGCTAAACCGCTTTGTAACCCTCAAAGTTTTCAATGCTGGCAAATCTCAAATGCCTCAGTTACATGGAGCATATAAGTTTCAAAACTAGGCCCTGAATTTTGCCAAACACTGCAGTCTTGAGCCCTCAACCTCAAACCCCTTAAAGGTCCTAAACTCTCAATTCCTGACACGTCAAGCCCCGTATGTGCAGGAGGAGTTCAACGAGGTCGACTCGCGGCTGCGGCACAATGGCAGCATGAAAGAAGAGCTGGGCGAAAAGGTGCAGGAACTCCGCGACGCGCTCTGGCAGGAGTGCGACGCGCGCAAGGAAGAGTCCGCGCGCGAGAAGGCCGCGCGCGTCGCGGAGGGCCGCGTCGGCAGCCACGTGGCGGAGATCGCGGGCGCGCACGCGGAGCTCGCGCAGAAGGAGGTGGGCATCTCGTTGCGTGTTGTCTTGTGCAAGCGCAGCAGATTTTCGACGCGTTTACCGCTGACAGCAGATATCTTGCTTTTCTTTGCAACTTTTTCTATCGTAGCATATTTGAGAAACGCATACACGGATCATTTCCGCTCCTGGTCGAAAATGAAACATTTCCCATTGAAACCCGCTGACATCCTCGTCGAATTGCTCGGTTGCGTAAGGGTAATAGAAGCGCTGTTGCATGTAGAGTCAAACTCATAGTTATGTCAAATGTCGTCTCGACCAACCAAGCTACAACTATTAGTCGACTAGCAGACATTAGAAACCCTCTTCTCGAACCATGTTGTGCAGTTGTTGCGCCTGCTGTCTACCCTCGCTTTTCTCCAGACCTATCACGCGCGCCGCTTCGCGCTCCAAACCCCAAACCTCCTGCCCGAACTCTCCGCCCCAACCGACCCCCCACCTCTCCCCTCTGATCCTTCCTGGGTCGCGGCCGCGCCGCCAGCGCTCGCGAGCGTTGCGCGCCGCGCGCTCCGCGCTTTACATACGTCACGCACGGCCCTCAATGAAGTCATCAGCCCCCCGGAAAAGAAAGAGTCGGCCGCGCCCGCGCGGCAGCAGAGCGACAAGAGCGCAAAGGGGGGGAAGCGCGTGTCGGAGGCCGGGAAGTCGAAGCCCGCCAAAAAGGGCGACAAAGCAGCGGCGAACGAGCCGAGTGAGTCGCCCGAATCGGCGCCCGAGGCGGCCGCGGACCCGGAGGTTTTGGCGCGAAAAGAGTGCGCGCGCGCGCTGCTCACGGCGTTAGAGGAGGAGGGAACTAGAGCGACGGAAAGGTTGCGTCAGCTGGCGGAAGCGGCGGCGACGGACATGGAGGCAGTCAAGGAGATGGAGGCGCGCGCGTTTGCGCGGCTGGAGGACTGGATCGCGGAGCGGTTCAAGGTGGGCCGGCTTGTTGACGTCATCTCTCAGAAGACTTGAGGAAGCCGTCGGATTGTTGTCGCAATTCACGCTTTCAATCGAAGTTGAATAGAGATTAACCGGATGGAAGTTTGTGGAAGTTTGAGTGACGAGTGAGGTCAAAGGGCAAGTTTCGAAATTTGCTTGAGCGGTTCGGAAAGGAGCAACTGACAAGGCTTGGGAACTGGGGTCAAAACGGATGCTTAGGAATATATAGAGACCTTAAATCTACGGTCAGATTCGACAGCCTTGTCATGAGGACGAACCACGCGACTTCTCTCGCAACCCCGCCCGTCATTTTGATTACAAATCAAGGGGTCTCTGTCAAGCGATGCGAGCGCTTCTTCCTGAAGATGCGCTCATCTTCCGCGGTATTGCTTCGCAAAATAAGGTTCTAAATCCACACTGCCTCCGTCTTGGTAACATTATTTCAAAACCTTTCCTCACACGCGTATCCTGGTGGCCAACGTTGTTGCTTTCCTCGGAACTGCACGTGGCGGGTGCAGAATTGAAACTCTTGAGCTAAAGACAAGACACTAAATGCAAGTCGTGCAGTCCCCTTGTTTGAAGTAACCTCCCACGTAAAGCGTTCTGATCACTGCACGTGTCGCACGCTTGCAGGCGGAATGCGCAGCGGTGACGTCATTGGTGGACATGGCGACTGCTGCGGTGGACGAGGGCATCGCGCTGTGGTACAAGCTGATTGTGCAAGGGGAGCGCTTTCAGGTCGACGAGGCGCAGCTCATGATGGTGCGCGCGCGATCGAGTCTCGTTTCTATCCATTTTTCACCTTGTTCCTTGTTCCGTAGGCACATCCCGACGCTGAGTCTCAAAATCCAGCAGCGAACGTAGGTTCTCTCTTTTTCAGAAAACGGACACAAGAGACGATTGTAGATTGACTTAAGAACAAGATTTCAAAGCCGAACGGACACGTGGAAACAGGCGTCTCCATCGGTTACATCACTTCAATTGGTTGTTGGATGTACCCTGCAATCTCAACAGAACGAGGACCCTCCCAAACGCCCGTCACAAAGGAAGGGTTCCGCTGTTGACTTTCCGGACTCCGCTTTTTTCCGCTACAGGAGTGCCCGCCGCCGCCCCCTCACCCCGAGCCCTCCCCTCCCTCGGGCATTATGCCCGTCGACGCTCTGGACGGGCTCGCGGCCGCCTTCGCGGACTCCGCGCCTTCCGGCCGCGTTCCACTCGACTCCGCTGCGGAAACCGTTCCGCGCGTCGCGCGCGAGTGCTTAGAGGCGCGCTCCAACCCTGCGAACCAGCCCGTCACGCCGCGACTGCCGGGGGGGCAAAAGGCGGCGGCGCCGGCGGGAGAGAACATGTGGGCTGACGTATCGGAAGAAACTTTCCAGGTGTGTACAAGTTCCCACCGGCTGTCCTTCTCTGTTTCCAATTCTGTTATCATGTCTTATTTGCCCAGCGTCGATCTTCTCAACTTTTGAATGAGGCGGCTGCTCACACGGGCGAAAGATCGTCGCTGATTTTGGGAGCGCGCATCGAACACGTGAGAATGTTTTCTGCCATCCGTTGCAATCACCTTCCGGTCGAAGTTCCGCCGCCATCTCTCCGGCTTCGCTTTCGATCTCTTTCTTGATGTTCCTTCTGAAAGGTTCTCATGTTCTTTTGTAATACTCGGTCAGGGTTGTAGACAGCAGTCCTGCGGAATTGCATCTGGTCTCATGCAAATGCAATCATGAAATTAGTATTACATCTGTTTTAGAAAGATGACTTGCCCTATAGGTATCATTGGATGCGAAAACCTTTCTAGCCTTTCCCACCACCAATAAGGGTGGTTGCTGTGCTTTGTAGGGGAGAATGTTGTTGTCCGGGCCGTACCTTCTTACTTTCTATCATCTTCGTCTCAACAGGCATGCTGCGGTTCCCTTTCGGCTGGCGGAACTGTCTCCTGGCGGCGCTTCCTGAGCGGGCTCATCGCTGAGAACAGCGCCGGCTCGGTCGCGGCCGGCACCCCCGAGGACGTCGCACGCGCGGGCGCCAGGCTCGAGGCTGCGGACAGCGATGCGGACGGGAAGCTGACGTACGAAGAGTGGATGGGGGCGCAACTCTGGTTCGAGAAAGGTAAGGGGCCTTAACGTCGTTGGAATATTAAGGAGAGACAAAGCGAATAATTTGTGAAAGGGAGGAGATTTGAAACCGACAAAACTTGGTGTAAGGAGCTAGGTCAGCTTGGGATGCTGCTAGTGCGAGCGAAGTGCATATCGAAGACGTCACGTGGAGCATACTTCTGCATGCCTCGTAACCTCTGCTGTATTAGGGGATAATGAAAACTTTCAGGGGTGTAAAACTCAACCAATCTGACACAAGCACTGACCAAGACGGTGCTCTAAACTCCCAAAACCTCGCCGCCCGCAGATGACCTCCCCGAGGGCTTCAAGCGCGGCGCCGCGCTCAAGGCCGTCCTCTTCCGCATGTGCGCTGACGTGGAGGAGTCCTTGGTGACGTGGCAGACTCTTCTCCAGTACCTCTGCGCCCGCCCGCAGTCCGCCACGTGGATGCTGGAGACGGCCGCGGCCGCGGTGGGCGCGCTGCCGCCGGACTACGCCGTTACTGCTGAGCACATCCATCAGGTAAGGAGAACCGGAACATACATCCGCAAAATGAAAGCCTATTTGAGACTGATAAGTCCTATCCTCTGTCCTTACATGACGTTCGCACTTTGAACATTGCGGCCGTTCAATCTGTTCTTATAGGCCGTTTGAAACTGGACCGCCATGAGAAAATATGTCATCGCCGTGAATCATTTCGGCAGCTGCTGGCAAAGGACACGCCCTCGAAGGCCCTCGAAGGAAGTAGCGAGCCCAGAACGTATAAGTTTCTGGTTGCAACACAATTAAGAGATGCACCTTCTTTAAGCTTTGTTCACCCGGCTGACGAACGCCAATTCTCCCGTTTGATGGAAGAAGTCTTTTCTTTTGCAGCTTCTCTCCTGGGACGGCCCCCCGGCGACAGCGGCACTCAGCGTCGCCGCCCTCACCGCTCTTGTCCAGACACACTCGGGGGGCATTTCTGCCGGCGACACCAGCCCCCCCAGGATCCCTGTTTCCGAGATCGGCACAAACCCCGCCTTCGAAGCGGTCCACGCAGCGCTCCAGCAGCTTTACACGTGGACCCCCTGCGGACCAATCGTGGTCGAGAACAGGGCGCGCGACCTCGAGCTTGCGAAGGCGGCCAGAGAGGCGCGCGCGTCGGGCGGGTTCAGCGAGGGCTTGGGGGCGCCGAAGAAGGGCGCGGCCGCGGCTGCGCAGAAGGGAAAAGGGCAGCCGGCGAAAGGGCCGTTGCCCACACCCGCTAAAGCGGCGGCGGCGGCAAAAGCCGCGCCCAAAAAGAAGTAAAGGAGGGGACGGGGGCTCAGGCGACTCGGTTGTTATTTCGACGGGCCTTCAGATCCAGCTGCTTTCTTGAAGGTCAATTAAAGGACAACGGCAATTACCAGCTTGGACTTATTCCAAACCGTGTTTTACTACGCATTGATACGGCGTTGGTAAGCTGACTAAAAGTTATGTATCTGGCCCCGGTTTAAAGTACCGCGTTTTGCCAAAAAAGAGGTAATGGAAGACGCAGGGACGCAGGCGCCCTTTTTGAGCGTACGTTCAGGGATTGTCGAAAGAACGCCGGCAACTATCGATTCTAATTGAGCTTGGACCTATAATTTGAAGCTAGCGGGTTCTGCTACACAATGCGGCGTTGCCAACAACTACAAGTCATAACTGGTTTTGGCCCGGGTGTTAAGACCGCACGTTTCGATCAAGCAAGCTAAGCGTCATGGGTCGACGAGCTCATGTTGAGAAAGAGAAGCTGCGCTAGTGGCCATCATGCAGTCACTACAGATTCCTACATGTATTCGTTAGCAGGACGTGCCGCTCACAAAGTCTACCACATGCTGGCCGGCAAACCGCTTTGAAGCTTCAAGTTGTTATCTGCTCAGTGACTTGATTTGATGTCCAGGCCCGTTACGGTCATGTATACGAGTCACGTTGGTACTGCCACGTACCTTCAACGCGCGTACTAGCTTTCCGTAATCTAACGAGCTTTCAAGAGCTAGCTCACGGCCGCGCATGATCATTGGCGTACAGATGCGGTGTTTGGCTTACTGGGTTGTGACAATGGATGGCCGCTGGCCGCAGATCATATACGAGAACCGCAAGTTTAAAGAGGCCCATTCTGGTTGTATTGGATTCCATTCCTTCTTATTCAGGAAGCGCTGCAACTCCAAGTAAATCGCGACGAGAAGGTCCTTTCCGATATAATGCCGCAGTAATCGTGCCGTAGTAATCAGCGATGTTTTTCGAGCGGAGGTTTTCTCGTCTCTATGATCCTGTTTAAGCGAGTTCATTTGAATCTGCAAAGCTTACCCTGATTCGAAAGACGTCTTATGACCCCTCTAAAATGGCTGGTCCATGCAGATTTGGCAAGGATGTAAGAGTGTTGAAGTTTCAATGTGATGGGGGATCTTTGCCCGTCTCTTCTCAGCTTTTAGCTACCGTCGAAATTCTATGGAAACTTACGCTAGGCGGCCGTGCGTCCGGAATGTAAGTGAAAGATCGCTGTAGTTCTTTTCCCATGCAAAACTTTGATGGCATCGCTAAGGTCCATCGAGGACAAGGTTCATTGAACCCACAACCTACTTATCTACTTCTTGAGATCCCAAGTGGATGATTGGGTGCCGAAAATATTCAGGGTGGTATATTGTTTACCGGGCATGTCAAAGACTGCATTCTGCGCAAGTTTTGCGTGGTCAGCTTTCATGGTGATCTAGCAACCTGGAAAAGTGGTCCTGGGCGGGACCCCGCAATTGGGGACGCAAAGCCCTCCTACAGAGGACCCTGGGAAACTGTAGCGCACTCCGCGGCAGACGCCGACGCAGCTGTACGTTTGGCGGGGGCAGTTGCGGTCGGTGAGGCACCGTCGGCAAGCGCGGCAATCGACGACGTTAGAATGGCAGGTAGCATTGCCGAGCGCAGGGTCGCCGCCCACGTACGATTCGCAGAGGCAGGGCGGTCCACGGATGAAGGGGAAGAAGGGGGTGGGATGTTGAGACACTCGCTGCCGGCCGGTTGAGTGCACGGGATGGCTGCGCGACAAGGGGCAGATAGTAAGACTCGGAAAGGGTTTTTGAAACGTGTGGGCAATCAACGGACGTTGCGGGCTCTTTCGCTGTTCCGGACGTTCGGTACTCGCTGCCGCCGCCGGCCGGCCGGCCGAGAGCACCCACAGGAGTTTTCGGTCCTTAACCAGGGATGGTTGTGGGCTGGTTAAGAAGAGGTTAACTGTCCAGTGACCAGACCCAGCCTTGAACTAAGGTTGAAGACTGGTTATCTGTCCATCAACCTGAGACTCGAGTCTGGTAAAGCCCGGTTAGCGAGCCAAACCTTTCTGTGACCGATGGAAGCGTGACAAGGGGAAGGATTTCAGGTTCTGAAAGTGTGTCCAATAGAAGCGAGCAGTTTACTGGTTCGAACGTTGCCGACGCTTTTTTCCATTTCCCATTTCCGGACATTTGATGTATGTAGACGTTACGGCCCAGTTTCGCTGCGGTTGAGCCCTTTTACAAGTGGGCTTGGTTGCAAGTTCGCCGCAAGTGAAAGGTTTCTTAGAATTTGGGTACACAAGTTGTGCGATTTTGGCACTTGAATTCAGCTCTCGATTCGTTCTGTTACTCCCTCTCCTTGTCACTTACTCATTCTAGCCTTTACGAATACGAAATGGAAATGCAGCAGTGCATAGCGAGAAAACAGGGACCAGATCATTGATAATTGACAATGCGAAGAAACGTATCAGAATGGGGCATGGGAGAGGCGACCCTTACCCCGATAGGGCAGCACCGGAAACGGCTCTGGCAATGCTGTTGATAAGGGGGGCAGTAACCCGGCGCAGATCACTGCCACCTGCATATGAAAAGGAAAGGCAGTCAAGTCGCGCTCCTTTTTGTTTTTTCCGCCGTCCAAAGGGCAAAGCTCCCGGAATTTTCTCAGAGGACGTCTATCGATCAAGAAGAAAGCCTAAGTAATCGCTCACAAAATGCTGAAGATTCAACAACTAGAGAGTGGTTGACGTTGAAAAGGTTGCCTTTGGAAAGAAAGTGATCCGGCCTGTGTCAAGTGCTCACAGCGGGGTCCCTGTCGCTCAAAACTATTGAGTGAGACGGCCTGTACTCGAAAGCACTCGGCTGCGAGAAGAGAAAATGACCAAAGGAGAGCCGTCCCGTCAAGCTCTTTGAATCCGGTGAAAAGCTAGTGACGTCCGAGACCCGGGCACATCACCGCAATCTCGACCGGGGGGCAGACGCGAAGGTGGAAGTTCTTGTTGCCGTAATTTCAGAATCTGTAATCCTAGATTCTGAAGCCTTCCGGGCATACTCATGGCCGTCTCGACCGGAGTTATGGTAACGATGAAGATGCTGGTTGCTTTGAACCCTGACACCCGTCCTTCTGAAACAACCAGAAAACCCCCCCGGAATACTTACCGCAATCTCGACCGGAGCAACAGTGGAGGAGGAAGTGTTGGTTGTCACCGGGTTGAAGGAGAAAATGCCGGGCGGCGGGGGGGCGCCGGGTGCGCCCCCGTTGAAAGGGGAGCTCTCGGGCAGTGTCCCAGGCGTTGTCCCAAGCTGGCTGCGTATGGCGATCGTGTCGATTAGATTGGGGGCAGGACCGTCAGTGGGGGCGAAAGCACCAATGGAGAAGCTGCTGTTTGGGAGCTGCAGCAAGAAGAGAAGTTTGAGGACCCATCAGCGGTCTTAGGCGTTTGGGATTTCTAAAGTACTGGAGTGGTTTGGTTTATTGCTTCTCAGACGTGCGCAGGGGCCGGTCAGGGACGCGGGATTCACTTGGGAGTCACGTCAAGGTCACACGTCAGGAAACCTTAAGGAGAAGGGACTTATGTCCGGGTGGCTATTGAGATTGGACTAGCACAGAAGTACAGATACTTTGCAACGGAGCATGCTTCATGGAGCCATGAGAGAATCGTCTTGCAATCAGGCTTGGGTTTCGAGCAGACGAGAACACGTTTTACTTCGAGTTTCTCAGAGAAGTTTCTCACCGCTCGCGCACCGTCGATTTTCACCAGGAGCAGGTTCCCCTGCGATCCGCCGACCGGAATGTCATACGTGCCATTCGCCGGGGTGGTCGTATTGGTGGCCGGGTCGTAAGTTTGCCAGAAGTCATTGTTGGCTTGGTTGCTGCCCAGTTGGATCCGCACGGGGACCACACACGCATTGGTTATGTTAACCCGGGCGATACGCAGGGTTTGTTGGGGCACCGCGCCACCTGTCATTGGGGGAGACATTCCGTTAATCGAAGAGCTTACCGCTTGGTTAGTTGCCCAGTTATCAGGCGCTTTTGGTGGTAGAATGTGCAGAATGACCTTAGAACCAACCAAGGGCGATGTCCCAGTTTGGGTTTGGGTCAGAATTGGCGAGGAGGCACATAGCGAGCAAGGTACGCGGCTCCTGCTTAACAGCGTTGTAATCTTATTGTCAAAAACAAAACGCAAGTCACGGCTTGCCACCTGAACAGAAGGGACCCGGAGCCGTCCTATTGACTGCAGGCTGAGAAAAGAAGCATCGACAATATGTCACTTTAATATGGAATCAGAAGCCGCTAATGCTGTCTCAAAATGACGCAGAGAAAGCTCACCCTGCTGAGCCGCCACGAGAGCGAGCGTCGACCCCATTAGCAGGACGGCGAGGATCCCAGCAGCTGCCGAGGCGAAACAATGTTTGATTGGCGCCATAGTCTCACAGAAGCTGGGTGCTTGGGAATGGGTTTCGAGAAGCGATCTCGGAGCTGTTTTTGAAGTGGTAAGACAAAAACGTTCTGAATGCTATTCGTATGGCCCGACCGCGTTTAGTCGGTCTAAGAGCTCATGAAGTCCATGTGCAAACCAGAGTCAATACTCAAAGTGGTCCTTCTGAGTCAAAGGACAACCTGTCGTCTTAGATTGCTTGACATTTCTCACGCTCCGCCGTTGAGAAGGCTCATGAGCAGCTTTCTTGCCTTGTTGGACAGCAGTCAACGTTGGAGCCGTGAGCAGTGCCGTTCAACCGAACAGCGCGCTCGGCCGCACGTCCGACCTTCTAGGATCAGAGACCGCACCGAACGGCCAGCCCGCAACTCTGCTCCTTTGACCCTGGCGCCAGCGTGGGAAAAAATCACCGCAAAATGTTGGCAGCCAGCCAGGAAAGAACCATAACCGGGCCGGAAAATTCCAAGATTTGGTCTTTTTACCGAAATCTATGGTATTTTGCCAGCAAACCCATTACTTTACCGGGAGTTTTTGAAAATCTGCCAGGATTTACCCAAAAATTCCCATGGCTAGCGCCAGGGGAAAAAAGCCCAAATATAGGGTCTGGTTGCACAGGGTCTACCTTCGGTGCGGTCCCCGTAGGATAGCTCCGGGGTCAGCAATAATGTTAGCATCGAGAATAGCAACGAGGGAGTCAGAGCCGAGATTGGCGACGAGGTCAGCGACAAAGTTAGCAACGAGGTTAGCGACGAAGTGAACGACGAGGTTAGCAACGAATTCAAGTAATTAGCTACGAGATTAGAGACGAGGCACGCTCCGATGGCGGCACGCTGGAAGTGCACCGTTCTGCTTCCTGCGAAAGTGCCACGTGAGTTGAGAGAGGCCCTCTCTGACGCTTGCTTTTTGTTGGGAATCGACAAGTTGGATCGAACATGACGTGAATGGCAGTCGACAGATCATCATCGGAATTGATTGGAAGAATCTGTGACTCTTCACGCCGAAATTGTTTGGATGTTTCCAACGAGGTCTGCGTGTCGGTCAAACATGATTTGGCAGCGTATTGCACGTTGCATCTCTGCTCGGTTACTTGATTGAGAGCCTTACGGTAAGCTGATCGAGGAAAATATACTACGACTTTCCAGAAACCGTTCTTGCTCCGATCATCAGAAGACGCCGAGAAGGGACTGGGACGGAGGGAAGCCTTTAACCTTGCGGAAAGCAAAGCCGCGTAAGGGCAGTTGATGTTGAATTGGTACTTAATTCAACAAATGATGAAGGCACGCTGAGTGGCAAGCGTCGATCTGCATGATCGGAAGGGTAGTTGATCGAGTTATAGTGCACCAATGTATCGTAACTAGTCTATACATACACGACGGTGCAAGGAGTACGAGCTAGATGCAGTAGAGTCGATCAATGGGCCATGATGGGCCACGCCGCGGCCAGTCTCGGAATGGGCCTTGCAAAGATTCAGGCATCTCATGAATTTTGTGCATCATGGTGTATCACTAGAGGTGTAAGACAACCATCGAGTGTACGCTTGCCACGCCTGTAGCCTGGGCCATGCCAAGCGGGCTGGGGCGGTCGCAGTTGAACAGATCCTTACGAGAGGCTCCACCTCGAAATCAAGCATGTGGCATGCTGACCAACGACCTCCTAGCACTGCAATGGTCTTCGGCCATTATACCATCATTTTTGCTCAACAACCGTGCACTACCATCGTACTTTACAAAGATTACCGGGTTCCTCTGTTCGACAGAACAGCTGTTCGGCTCGTTCTTCATGACCCACTGCATCACAGATCTGTACATCAAGCTCGAAAAAGTCCGACCCTCCACTATCGGTCCTCAATCTCTCTACTCATCCGTGAAAATCACACGTTGTTTGCTTGCAGCTCCGCGGCTTGGTTCAGCAGTTGCTCTAGCATGTCACGGAAGCTTTCGTCTTCCGGACCCGCAGCCTCTCCCATCAATTCCCCGATCCGTTCCTGGTGCATTTCCTTTGCATCCGGCACCCTATAAGCAGGCCCCGGGCCTCCGTGACCGGGCGGAATGGGAGCCCCCCCCGCTTGCGACTTCTCGACACTGGCTTGTGTCGAAGGACCCTGCTCCGGCATCGGTGCTGGAGGCGGCGGCAGGGTTTGTGGGTTGTGTACCGGGTTAGAGTTCTGGACCGGGCTAGGATTCTGGACTGGGTTGGGGTTTTGAACTGGGTTTGGGTTAACGCCCTGCCCGCTGAGAACCTGCAGCAAATCAGCAAACTTTTGCACCTCAGATGCGATCTGCTGGGGGGGCGCCGGCATGGGTGGAGGTGGGGGGGGGAGCGTGTGGCTCGCAAAAGGGGCGGCCCCGTTTGGCCGCGGCGGCGGGGGGCTGAATATTGCCGTATAAGCCGCCTGCGGCCTGGCCGACTGCTGAGTATAAGCGGGCGGCGCAGGTTGCTGGCCACGTGGATAAGGGGGCAGCGGGGGTGGTGGAGCGGGGGGGTGGTTGAACTGACTAGCATATCCTGGCCGGGCGGGATCATAAGCTGCCGGAGGGTGGTTGAAAGGGGGCCTTCCAGGCGGTGGACGAGCCGCATAAGCGGGCGGCAGGGACTGGTTCGGGCCATAAGCGGGCGGGCGAGGTCCGAAGCTCGGTGCTGCGCTCGTAGGCTGGGGTGGGTAAGGGGCCGACTGGCCGCTCGCGTATGGAGCTGAATGTCCCGGGTATGGGGCTTGCTGAGGGGGATAAGCGGACGGCTGGCTCGTATAAGGCGTCGAGGGGGGCATCGGGAAGTTTGTAGATGAGGATCTGGAAGGTACATAAGGGAGCGGGGGTGCTGTGGGGGGAGGAACCGGCTTCACGGGGGGGGGGTTCAGCAGAGTCTCCTGCACCGAGTGGTATCAGATGGTCAGAACGGATGAAAGCTGGCTATGTCCAATCTACAAAATAGAAACCATGATGCATAGCATGGTAGTCGTGATAGCTGTTTTCTTTGAATCAATGAGAGAACCACATCCAAGGGTAGTTCTCACCCACACAGATAAAAGCGAGACCACAACTAAAGATGATACTCGTCTACGAAATGAACCAGCTTTAACTTGCTCTGCTCTGAGTGACAACCGTCGGGTTGCCACTCGTGCTGTCTGTACCGTCCAGATAATCTGCTTCACCAACTGTGCTGCTTAGGCATGCCCTTCAAATCTTCGATCTATTCTCAAGGGTCGTCTTCATCTTGTCAATCATCGTGAAACTCAGCTGCTACTCTTGGCAAATCGTCCGAAGGAGCAAACAGGCGGCTGTTGCTTCCATGACAAGCGCAACCTTTTGTCCAAGGCACCGCATAACGGAGACACCGCCTTGCTTGCTTAACTAGACCAGGGGGAAAGGTAACGTGCCCGAGCATCAACAAACACTACAGAACTCCCCCGACTTCAAATTGCACGGAAACGTGCGAACTGAAGAATGGCCGTACCATTGCGGACGACAACAGCAGAGATAGCCAAACCGGCAATATTTAGTTACGCCCTACCTCGCTTGACCCGCTAACCTAGGGAACTGATGCTTGTCAACGCCAAAAACCTAAAGTGCCCCTCACTTCGACACGCAGTATATATGCAGACAGAGACATGGTCGTACCATCGCTGACGACAGCAGGAGAGACTGGCGGACCGGGGGGGGCCGCCGGGGGTCTTTCAGGATCGATTTGGCGGGCGCTTTGCCGCCCCCCGGCGGACCCAAGGCAGCAACCGGCCCCTGAAGAGGCGGGGGGCGCGACTGGATCGGCCGGTAAGAGGAAGCGGCTGGACCGGGCTGCAGAGTGAAAGGGGAGCCAGTGAGAGAATCAAAAAAACAAATCCAGATCTCAGATGGAGCAAGTAACTCGGAACTCTCAGACATTTCACCCGCACTTCGCAAATTCGAACACTCCAGAACAACGTGAACGCAAAGATTAAGGCTCGAACCGAAAGCGGGTATACAAAGCAGACAGCGATCGGCGATCCTCACTTCGGCGGGCTCCTTGAGCATTTCGTCGTACCTCATAGGTTCCCTCGACCCCGGAACCCCGTATCTCAATACATGCCCCGCTGTTTGCACTTACAACTTAGAAAAAGACTTGAAAGATGGGAGAACACCGAGGAGTGACGACTGAAAGCAGGTCAACAAAGGAGTGCTTGAAATCACAGATCTCACCTTGGCGGGCTCTTTGAGCAGTTCGTCATAGGTCATGGCGTGCGGGCTGCGCGGTGCGTTCCCGTTGGGCCGCCCCTTCTTGGCGCCCACCTCCTGGAACACCACCTCGCGCAGCTCGTAGCGCACGCGCGGGTTGCCGAACATCGTGTTCGCGCGGCAGTACTTGAACGCAGCGTCCGCGTCCTCGCTGCGCTTGAATACCACCTGAAAGGAAGGACAATCAGGATCTCAGAACGCTCCTGGCAGCAGGGAAACGATTCTAGAGGTCGCCAAGACGCGTGTTGCTCTGGTAGATTTTCCAACGCCTTTGCATCCTCACTGCGCTTGATTACCACCTGGGAGGCGGGGAGGTGAGGTCTCAGACAAAGAGCGTCAGCAGGGAATAAAGGTACGATAATCATTGAACGTTGTGCTGGCGGGGTGATACTTGAAGGCCGCATCCGCTTCTTGGGGCGCTTGAGCACCACCTCGGGGTGGGCACGTCAATCACAAGATCAAAATCCGAGAAGCGCCTGTCAACGGTCTACTTACTCGACAGGCCGTTGAAAGCGGTAACAGTCCTCCGAACCGTGCTTAAACACCGCGGTGATCCAACGGCAGAGTTTACTGCGCACTCTCATGACGAAAACATGCCATCAGATGCATCTGAACCCGTTGGTCGTTTGCTTCAACGTCTGCTCAAAAGCAGGGCCTATATACTCTCAACCTACACACGAATCACCATCGCCCACGTTGAGAATCTGCTCGCACTCCGTCGGTCTCCCACCTGAGCTGCAGACTTGTGCGGCAGCACGCGCGTCGCCCCCCGGTACGTCGCAAGCTCCCCAAACCGCACGAAGCTCGCCTTGAGCTGCGCCTCCGACGGCACCGCAAACCGCTCCGGGAAGCGCATGAACAGTGCGAGCGGCTCAAACGGCTTAGCGGGGGGCTCCCCTGCTGCCGCCTTCCCACCCCCCTCGGAAGCTTTTGGTGACGTTAGGCCCCCCTTGGGTGACGTCACTCCCTTGTCGGACGCCTTTGGTGACGTCGGGCCCCCCTTGACGCCCAGCATGCGGCGGCGGAACTCGGCGATGCGCTCAGCCGGGGTGGACGTACCGACTTGCTTGCGGGGGGGAAGAGCTGCAAAGGGTGGGCAGGGGTGATATTTGGGTCGTAATCCTAAGCAGATTCTCAAGAGTGTTGTCCGGAAGGAGCCTTGGCAATGCTTCCCGACTGATTTTTCTCTGATCTGAGGCCCTGACCCGAGATATTGTGATGAGTAACATACCAGTGATACACAAGAGTTTTTAGGGGACCGTTAGGCGACGGTCGAATCGAACAAATCGCGAGCCCCGGCTTTGCCACGGGATTGACAAAATGGGAAGCAGATGCCAATCAGTGTTTCTGTCAACGTGACGGACGGCAGAAAGAAACCCGCGATGAGCCCTTTTGAAAAGCAGAGAGTGCATATTTAGGCCTGGAAAACCTTGCGAGATGCTCTCCACTTTGAGTAAGCCGTCACTACAGGCAAGTCTTCTCGACACAGCGAAAGAAGGCAGCATACTGCAACACATACCAGAGTCCGCATGTATCTTCATCCGCTTCTGCAATGGCACGTCCTCGTCGGTCGATTCCTCTTCTTCCCCCTCGCCGCCCTTCTTCTCCCCCTCTCCTCTCTCTTTCTTTTCGGGTTCTTCCACCTTTTCCTTCTTCTTCCTGACCCGTTTCACTTTTGGCTTCTCCCCCGTCTCCTCTCTCTTCGTAACGGGGGCCTCCTTCCACCGCTTGGGAGCCCCCCCCTCGATAGAAATGCGGACAGCATTTTGGGGCGCCTTGCGCTTTTCGGCTGCCGGAAGTGGAGCCCGCGGCGAGATCCCGGCGGCGTAGTTGAACGAGCGCTGGTATCGTGCCTTGGCGCGGGCGATCTGGTACTGCCGATAGTCGACGTATTTGGCCGAAGTCGCACGGAATTCCTCGCTGGCAGGGTCGCTGCAAAACGCGTAAGAAGCACTGAAACGAAGAGTATTTTCGTTGAATAAGCTGACAAGGAAAATTTGCAATTAACGATGGTGAAAAGTTGGCCGGTTGACGAGATATGTAAGATCAGGGGCTGGTTGTAGGAGCTTTATGAAGCAGTACTCTCAGGGATGGGGACAGCGACTGGGCTTGAGCCAACGCTTGAGATGCCCAGTTAAAAAGGCATTATGTTTGGAAAGCCACAACTTTGATCTGGGCCATAGAAGGACGTGTCGAATTGAGCCCACTGCAGCAAAGAACGATGTGATGCTGAATACGAGCAGGTCGTCACTGCGTTTCTTGAGGATCGCTTCTTTCCCTTACAAAAGATGTACGATCCGACATGTGCGACTCGTTGATCTAGAACCGTGGCTCACTTTTCGATTGGCTCCTGCGCAATTGTCCGCAGCCTGTCCAGCAAAGCCCCCAGCTCTTCGCCCGCCTCGTCTCTTGTCGCCCGCTTAACCTTCGGCGCAACAATCTTGACCTCTTTCCTTATCCTGCGCGCCTCTGTTCCAGGAGACGCTAACCCGTTTCCCTCCCCCTTACCCCCCTCTTTCGGCTGACCCTGAGCTTCGCCGCTTGCGTCTCGCCCTCTTTCCGGCCGCCCTTGATTGCCCGAACCGTTCTCCTCCCCCGCTCCACCCGCATCGTTTTTGTCCCTTCCTTCGATGTCGTCTATCGCCGCGACCAACGTATCGAACTTGGCGCTCGGGCTAACCCCCTCCGTTTCTTTTGCCCGCTTTCTCCGCCGCTTCTTCTCCGAACCATCACTGGGCGTCACCGAGTCCCCTTCTTTGGGCGTCTTTTTGCCACGTGGCTTTCCCTTCGGCCACCCACGTCTCTTCTTTTCCGGCTCGCTCCCATCCCCTTTGCTCGCGGGCGCACTCGAAACTTTCGGAGTTTTGGGCGTCTTCGGAGGTTTGGGGGTTTTGGGCGACGCGAGAATCGGCACATCGTCGTCGCTCGACTCTACGTTTGCGGACTTTGGTTTCGGCTTTCTTTTGGGTGCTTCTTTTGGAATCGGTCGCCAGCCCGGCAGCAATCCGGCCTTGGCGGGGTGCTCTTTCTCCTCGTGGTGAATCACGCTGCGGTACGCCAGCGCCTGGATGCGGGATGCCTCGTCCGGTGGACTGCGAGAAGAAGACAAGAGGTGTGTTCAGTGTTTTATGTACGACACGACTGAATGTGCGCGACAGTACAGAATTCGAGGGAGAAAACCAGAAGGTAACACTGCAAAGACAAGCTGTTGCACAACTGCGGAACAACCAGTTCAACACATTGCGGGCCAATATGCAGGAACCTACTATCCGACCCCCTCGCATGAGCGAAGGGTTTTGCATGCAAATAAGCAGCTTCTCTTCTCGTTCTTAAAGACTGGTCGCACTGGATCCTGTCCAACATTCGCACTGCATGGGCCATGGTTTTCAAAATTCCTAAGACTCCAAAAGTTGGCTGGAAAAAACCATTACCAGCAACACAGCTCCGTCTGAACTCCAGGAGCCACTCAGCGCCCAGCAGGTCAACCAAAGAGTATCACTTGGAAGTGCAAGGACCTACACCTTTGGCATGCTCCCCCAAACAAGAACAAGAACGAAAGAACAAGAAGGGAAGCACAAGAACAGAGAAAAAGAAGAAGGGACCCAGCAGGGAAAGAAGAAAGAGGAAAAGCAGCGGCTCACCATTTGAGAGGCTGGACCGCGAGCGCTCGGACATAGTGCAAGATGCGGTCCGGGTCGTAAGCGGCAATTGCAGACTTTTCCGCTTCCGCCCTCTCCTTGCGCAGCCGCTCCTCTCGCTCCTCAGGATCTTCAATGACAATCCCGCGAGCAGCCGCCTTCTGTCTCTCGAGCTCCTGAAAGATAGAGAAAATGAAGAATGTAAAACCTGCTTCCCAGGTTCAAGTACCTTCCAAAAGATGAGGTTTCGTATCGTCCCAGCTCGACGCGAAGTTTGCAACTTGGATAGTTGAAAACCGGCTTTAGAATCTGATTCCAAAGCAACGAAACAGCACAAAAATGCAAGATAGGAGTGTCGGTTGACAAAGCCGAACTCAGCAAAAAGCGCGCGAGAGCTTCGGGACCAAAAGCGCAAGAGAGCTTAGGCAACCTTTCAGCGACAGCCAACCTCCAAATCATCTTGCGCAAGTTGATCAAGTGGCTGGAAAGTTGAGAAGTTTTCCGCTTGCAAAATTTATCGCACAGAAAGTTCCGGAATACGTCACCAAAATCTGTTTTCGCACCTCCTGCGCAGCCTCGATGGCATCCTGGAATAACCGCCCTCCCCCGCTCTGCTTGGCCTTCATATCCAAGTTGGCCTCAAAGGGCACCAGGTCGTCTGGCTTGTGCCACGCAAACGTCTCATCCCCAAAAAAGGCGATCAGTAGGTGGCCCGGCTTCTGCAGCTTGCGCGCCTTCTTGCTCGCCTTCTCCGGATCAAACACCTGAGATCGAACCAAAAAGTGGGCTGAGCTCTCAACTCAGAGGTAACACTCCTGGATTGTTTAGATCATTGCTATGGGAAATGTTTTACAACGCAGAGCGCATTGTGTGAGGATCTCGAGGATGAGGTCACTAAGTTTCCTCACAGAGCATGAAGCTGTCCTTTTGCCGATTTGAGCTTCCTGACTTGCCGTTGTTTCCTGCCAAACATTGCAGAGTTTGACCCGGTCAACTTTTCCCCTTCTGTTGCAAGACTTGAAGATTGAAGTCTCTGACCAGAAGTCACGACAGCATGCACGAGGCCCCCCCTTCCTTACCTGGCTCGGCCACCAGGGATGCCCTTTCAGCCTTGTCCACACCAGGTCCCCAATCTCATACTCCCCTTCCTTTCGCACCAGCGCCTCCTCCTCCTGCCCCTTGTCCTTCTTCTGAAACCCGGGCTTCCGTTTCTTCCCCGACTCGCTCTTCTCCGAGACTTTGCGGGCAGCGTCTTCGCTCTTGCCCGCCTCCTCAGCCAGTCCTGTACCGGCATCCGATGGACCGGCCTTCTCAGCCCCAACAGCCGCCAACTTTTTCAGTTTCCTACGGTAGACAGGCCCGTTCGGAGGCGCCTCCGAGAATTTCGACGGTAGCGGCTCGTCCTCCAACAGTGGACTGCTGTCTGGCGCAGGGTCGGGAGCATCTGGTTGCTTCACAACTTGGTTTTCTTCATCCCCCCCTAACTTTGATGCGCTTGCACCGTCCCCCCCATTTCTCTCATCCCCCCCAGACATTGATGCGCCCTCACCGTCCCCCTCATTTGGCGGAGCCTCGACCTCCCGAAGCTCGTCCACTTCCATGGAATCCTCCATCACCCCTGTGCGGTGCTCAACTGGCGACGGCGGTTACAAAAACTCCGCTGCTCAAGCCTGGGCTTCAGCTATCTATCGCGGGTGCAGATCATTGGTGACAAGTGGTGCAGATTATCGAGTCCACTTCTGTCTTATGCTGCGTGTCCCAAAGACGAGGAGGGAAGGTGGCTGAAACCTCTGGTCGCTTGGTCTTTTCTACTGTCGTGCTGCAACAACGGGGATGCATTGACATCAGCTTCTAGGATAAAAACGAAAGGCTGCAAGGGAGGCAACGTACAAGAGCAACTGTGCACAAAATGGTTCGAGAGGACACACTTCTGAAATCTCAAAGCCCAAATCAAAATGCACAGACTTGTCGAGGGCACCAAACTCCCATTCTTCCGCTCAAAGATGGTGTACTGGGTCTGGCATAAGTAGCATCAGGTTAGACTTTGCTATCATGCGAAGGCAAATGCCAAAGTTCTCTGCGCTGCTGCATTTCCTTTAAACATGGTGAATCAACACAAAGTTAAAGTGCCAGTCACAATTGCTGGGCTGCACCTTTGTGCACTCCCCAATTTTAAAGAAAGGTTATCACATGCGGAGAAAATCAGAGTTGTCCCACTACTGGCGCATTGAAATCAGCACGTAGTCTGCCTCAAGACCGACACATAGTGCAAGCCTTTTCTGGAAAAGATGACATGTTTTTTTGGTAATGGTGTAACCCATAAACACCTTCCAAACATCACATGCGAAAGCATTCTGAGTGGGCAATTACCAGAAAGGAGAAGACTTGTCCCATGTATGCCTGTTTCAAGGCCTTGCAAGTGCCTCCATTGCCCTGACAAGTTTGCTTTTCTTGCTGAATTTGTGTAAAGACATATCGAGCCCGTGCACAAGATCCGTATACGTGCGAATGCGATGTTCTAAATCACGAGAACTTCAGTTTAGAAAAGCGCAAAGACAAACGTGTCTTTCACCAATGCCGCATTCTGCTGAAGTGCCAAAGTGCAGAGACCGCCAGATTGGCTTCCCAAAACCCCCTATTATTGAGCTGATGTGTCGACCAAAAAAAGAAAACGCGAGATACGCAATCACAACAACAACGAGGCGTTCTTCTTTCTGCAATCACCTGACAAAAGACTGCCGTCGCTCCGCAAACTTCTTCTTGTGACCGGTCTTACCGGCCGTCCTCCAGACATGCAAAATATCGTAGCCTTATAATGGTGCTTTTAGAAGGAGCTCAAGCTACAGCCTACAGGAGCGCCCTTCTGATCGAAGTACCTGAAGAGAGAAGCTTCGGAAGACAAGAATGCTACATGCGAAGCGAGCTTTGCATGACACTAGGGGTCTGTCTATACACACAGAGAGGGTGAACTTCTGGTGAATTCGCCGAGAACCGAAGGTATTGTTTGCGAAAGTTTACCTTGTCACTCCGGGGGGTAACTTCCGCACGCAAAAGTAGTCCCGCGCGACGGTTCAAAAAAGTTCACCACCGTCACCAGGCTTTTTTTGGGGTAGCACTTTGGAACACCGCGGTGAAAAAGCTGACGTTAGGCCGTACTTGCCGGCGAATTGAAAAGTTTACCTGAGTTCACCCGCGGTATTTTCTTGGCGACGGGAGCACCGCAACCCCTGCTGTACCGTCGCTCAAAACCAAGTTCACCCGCTCTGTGTGTAAAGACCCTAGGCCCAGGGCGTCCCAAACCTCAGATGAGTTGAAAACTTGCAATGCACCGGGATGACCCGTTAGTCACTGCTCGCGACAATTTTACTGCGTACAGCTCACATCAAAGACACCTGTGTCAAAGCAGCTGTTGGACCGCATGACCGGATCTTTCTTAACCCAGCAGGAGGTTAAGGTGGGTTGATCCATGCAAATTGTCAGGTGGGCCTTGGCCGAACATGAGAAGAGAACTCACCTCCCTTGGCACTTCGACTCTCTTTGAAGCCTTTCTTTGCTGGGGCGCCTGCAGCTGGCGACTTCAGACTTTCGTTGCTCGCATTGGATGGCCCATTCTATCTGACTTTATATCTTGTGAATGCTCTCAGCGTTGGTAGACTGGAGGGCAAAAAGTTGAGGAAACAATGTTAGCCCGGACGTTTGTCTGGAGGGCCCGCTTCCTTGCCAGCTGGCCCCGCGAGCCAGTGCCACTTCCCAATCCTTCCTTTTCCAGTGCCGCTTACCAATTCTCTGATGAAAGGGTTTCTTCTCCATTGCTACAAGGCTCCTGTCAAAAAAGCACTGATAAGAATGGCCCTTCTTCACCACATGTCTCCTCCCACTTTGACACTGAGAGACATTCAATGGCAGCGGCTGCTGCACAAGCATTGAACGAACATAGCGGCCATAGTGGAGTCTATCGCCATATCATCTTATCCTCCGTTGCCTCCAGCCTTGCTCCAACACTAGCATGCTCAGGAGTGGTGCAGTCTCAAAAACCTCTTTTCTCCCACCCACAACTTCCACCAGTCCCATTTGAGCAAAGTGTTCAGCAGTCATGGTCTTCATCTAAGCAATCAGAATGTCCAAGTGAACATCAAGCAAGCTGGTCTTTTGAGCACATAGGTGGTGCGACAAGACTTTGGGCCAGCGCATCACATTGGACCTATGCGAGCAATTTACCTCAGTATAAGCCCCGGAATCCATTGCGGCAAGTAACAAGAGAGGGGTTAAGTCTGAGCCAGACTCGGCAAATTAGCACAGAAAGAGAGGATAAGCAGAAGCAACCAGTAGAGAGCGCAAGCCTGGCAGACGCACCAGTGGGGCCAACAAATCAAGAGACGGAAGTAAGTGAAACAGTGGGGGTCAAAGAAGAAGAAGCGGTTTCAAGTAGGCAAGACACGGAGAAAGCGGAGGGCTGGTCGACTTGGACCAAAGATGAGGCATTTAACTTGCCCAACGGTATCTCAATGGCGCGGCTGATTTCAGGTCCTGCAATTGGGGGGTGAGCCATGACCATCCCCTTCCCTATCAGGAGATGGTTTAAAGCTAGTGGTGCAGGACGTTTCACTGGGATGACAAGACTCCTAAGTCGAAGTCAATAATCTCCAGGGCGTCAATCGGTGTTATTCAACAGCGTAACTCTCAGGCTCGCATTCCCATGAGTCTCGAGAGGGACCAAACGCAGACGAGCTTCAGACAAGTCACATACAATCGTTTATCAATTTATCTTGTGTAGAATGACGGGGTCACACAATACATGCGCGAAAGCGCCCCATGAACCCTGCTGGGCAGAGGCCTTATTATGTATCAAGTCAAGTTTCGCCCAGAATTCTTGAGGGTAAACCCTTCTGTATTATCATCATTTACTCAAAAGTTTTAGTAGGTGTGCATGGTGGGAGGCGCATTGTTGACGGAGATTTTCTGTGCAGACTGATTGTCGCTGGCTACCATCGCGCGGCGTTGGGGGCGCTTGTGGTTGCAGGCCTCAGTGACTGGGTGAGCTCCCTCGGCTCGTTTGTTAAAACACCCTAGTTTCTTACAGCAGGTGCCAGGTGGCTGCTCGCGTTCTGTGATCGAACTGGGAAAGATTTTCAAAAGCAACCTCAGAACAACTCTGACCTGTTCCTTTACTTGAGGGCAGGGGTCGTAATTCTGGGAGCTGTATCGTGATAGAGATTTATCTGTAATCTCAGGAGCGATGATCCAGAGTAGGCACGAATGAGGGGAACTTCGTGTTCGTCTAGATTTCACCCCGTCGATGAGAACCTGTCTTGTTCGGATGAAGGGCCCAGATCTTGAATAGCTCATGCAGATGACTGACGTCAAGCTTGCTCTGATAGTTGGACGGTTATGTGGCCAAGCACTACAACCATGCGTCCACTCTTGGGTCGTACTTGGACCCTTTGGCTGACAAGGTGCGTTTCTTTCATTGTACTCTTTATTGCAAGGGTAAGCCACACTCATCTGCAATTACGAGGCAATGTTCTGAAGGAGTTGTTTGAAAAGTCGAATACAATGATAGGCACGGATACTGTCCATACCTTCCGCAAGTAGATAGTCGTTCGGGCTTCGGAGCAGCTTTTCAGACGCGTCAAGACAGTTCTGCTAGTCCTGGTTAAAAAGAACGAAGTGACAACAACTACTGATTTGAACAACGGTCGCCTGAGAACAATGTTGCGGGCGCGACCAGTCGACCGACCCAGCAGAACCAGAGTGGACAAGTGCCACACCTTCTTCGCTTTCTACTGTACCGCACAGCATCAGTAGGATCTCGATTTGCAACGATGCTGAAGTTGCTTCGAGATGAGTCGTTCTTCGAAGTCTCTTGCCGTTCTGATTGACATGATACTAACTTCTTCTAAAATAGGCGCCTTCTGCTCGAGGTCGACGGATTTGAGGTTGTTGGATGTTTGATTGATCTCATGGGTGTTGGAACTCTCTGCTTGCAGGTGCTGATGGGGAGCGTGGCTGTTGCGCTGGCCTGGCAAGGGACGTTGCCAGGTAACAGTCTACTCAAATGGAACGGCTAGTAGTCCGCAGTAAGGGAATATATTGCGAAAAGAATTCGGTAGGCAGAGCACAAAGCAGCCAAATCAAATCCAGATGGGAAAAGTACGCGATCGTTAGGTCGTTTGGGGTTTCAGTCCAAGTCGTCAGTCCAGTCGATCTGGTGTTTCAAGGTCCCCCACTTTTTTGCCAAGAGATGTGGCTTTGCTGCAACTTCAGGATGAGTATAGCGAACGCTGCGATCGATCAGGGCGTGTCATTGTTATCCTCCTTGGCATTTGAGATGTTCCGCAACTGTCTCGAAGCAATGATCTTGGCAACGAAAGACACGGGCAGCTGGTGAGCCACTGGCGCTTATTTCTAAATGGAAAAAGCAGGAGAAGCGAGTTGGGAAAATCTGTATGAAGGAAAGCTTGCTGACAGGTGGGCGACCTGTGCAGTGTGGCTGGTGAGCCTGGTGGTCGCCCGAGACGGTGCGCTCGTGGGGGCTGCCGCGCTGCACCGTGCAAGGACGCTAGGATGGAAGGTGAGCAACAAAAGAATCGTGAACCGCTCAGTCGGGCCGAAGCTCGAAAAGCCGTCGTACACTGTGGGGAACATCATATGTGATCCGAGAGGCCTAGAGACTGCAAGGTCGAAATCCGGAAGAATTGTCGTTGGTCAAGAGGTTGCTTCCACGGAAGACTGGACTGTGCATGGTGGGAAGTGGGACCGACGCTGCTGCCGTGCAAGTATGTGGCTACCTCCTTCCATTTCGCGTCTCGGGATTCTCTCGCCTCGACGTTCGAGGTTCTGAAGGCCAACGCTTCTCTCTTTTGTAACAGCTTGTGCGTTAGGCTTCGAGTTGCGTCTCGTGCATAAAGTTTGAATGCCAGCGGCCCTCCTCTGCAGCAGGCTGCCACTCCTTGGTTATCACGTCCAGCAGACATTCAGAGTGTATGCTCGAGCAGTACCCAGAAGCCTGGCTGACTTGTTGCGACCTCTTGTCGTGGAAACTGATTGAGCTGCCAGCTCATTCTCTTTCAGAAAGCACCCAAATTTATCCACTAAGGGAGCGGTGCTTTACGTTGAGGGCTCAATCGAGAATTCAAGCAGAAGCTAAACAGCCAGTCGTACTCACAACAGTTGTTTTTCTATCACGGCGCCGTTCACAATCGTTTGTCGCTTTTTTGGCAGTGGAACGGCTGGAGCTCCTACTTCCAACTCGGAGAAGGCGGGGCGCCCAAAGTTCGACCGCTTTTCATCAGCAAGGTAGGGCGTCGCCCTTTCATGCGTCGTCCTGGCGCAAATTTTCGCCGTTCGTCAGCTCAACCTCACAACGAGGATGTTGCGATGGGCTTGACTACCTAGATCCTCCTGAAATGTCGTTGCCCCTCCTGCTGATACGTGTCCCATGTTGCCCGCAGGCAAACACCGTTTTTCAGCTGGCCCTGGTGGGATCTGCTCTGACGCACTTGGCTTACGGAGTTCCGGCTCCGGCAGGTGTTTCGGCTCTCTGGTAAGGCCCTCACAGCTATTCACGAAACCGTCTAACAATCGGGATTACAAGTCTGTCATGTGCCGTCTGCTTTCTTCGACTTTTACGGTCAAGTGGACACCCTGCAAACATTATGCTCTACTACCCGGTTGTCGAAGGGTTGTGCTGCTCCATTTGTTCATCAGCCAGTTTACTTTACAAGCTTGCGAGGATGTCTCTGGTCGTCCGAGGGTCAACTAGATTCTTTTCTGTGGAACGTCACAATGGAGATTGACAATTGCTGGACCCGCTGAAAGACAAGTACGTTGACGAAGTTGACGTCTTCTACGCTCTCTGTTTGAAGAGAAAGAGAGATCCGTTAGTGCGGTCGCTCGTGTATACAAGCACCAGAAGGCTGATCAGCACGGCTCGAGTTTGTGCCAAAATGTGTGACCGCACGTCATCCTGGGAGCTGTCATTAGTCGGCACGTTTGGAAGCGACGCGTGTGCTTTGCACCCTTTCAACTTTGAAAATTAAGTCACGTTTGCTCACGGGAAGTCCGGCCTTGTTTTCAGCTATCTGGTGGGCACTACGACCATCCTCTCGTGGATCGGCTACCTCATTGTCTATCTACGAAATCCGTCAAGGCTCGTTCTTTAACAAGGTAGGGTCGATTTGACTTGAACGAGTGCCAAACGGAGGATCAGCTAGCTTGTAAACGAGATCAAAGGGTTGCCCTGTTTTTGACTTCAGCTCCTAAGAAATGGGGACGTGTCAGGCAGGCAATCCATCTTTGGTGGGTCAGCTTAGGTACTTTGTGCTTCGAGGGCGAGACGTCACAGTTGGGCCGGACTTTTGACCTACAAACTTTAGCGACTCATTGATTTGGCTCCCTTCATTCGTGAATCCCAACCTGGCCGCCCCTATTAGGGAAGTTGCGACAGCCCACGCAAATACGACCAGCTTCTTCTGCCCCTGGCCGTGGTCTTGGCTTCGGAAGGCACTGATTGGCGGGCCGTAATATATGGCCATACCTATATGTCGCCTTTTATGCATGTACGCCGTACGGTAGGTAACACGGTAGCATGAAACGATCACGGTACGGGACTATAAAATAAATTGATTGATTGATTGACGTGCACTGCTGTTAGGGCCTGCGCCAACATCGACAGATTTCGGTAGAATGTGTTGGGTTGACTTTGGCCAGGTGGCACGGTGGTGTCGTACGGTAAAGTACAGTTTTCGACGCCGATGTTCGATAAATGTTGGCGACGCTTGGAGACCCGACAAACAAGTAATATTAAATTCGGAAGAAAAAAGCTGGAAAAGCTCTGACACATACCGAGCAGGAATAGTCGAGAATTCTGCCCAGGAAAAGTGCTCGGTTCATGACTTTTGGTCACCAACACAATCTGGCAGGCTGACAGGCTAGCCTACCAGATTCTGTTGGTTTTCGGAACAATGATTGGGCAAACTTTCCGCATCGATGGTACTTTCTGCCGGTGTCCAAGTTTTGGATTGGCATGCGGTCAGGCGGCGTCTCCAAAACCGACACATTCTATCGAAAGCTGTCGATGTTGGCGGCATGCGACCAGGCCCTTAGCCTGTACCGGTACGTTTTGGGTACACTACGCGGTACGGATTGTACGGTAAGGCGCCACGGTGGCCCGTCGGTACAATTCGGTTGCTTTGGGCTTTCCGTACAGGACGGTTGGCGGTAGGTACCGCGCCATATACCAAACAGTACGTAACCAATTCACACAACCTAGCTTCCGCAGACATTCTCACAACCTAGCTTCTCCTGATTGGCGGGCCGTAATATATGGCCATACCTATACGTCGCCTTTTATGCATGTACGCCGTACGGTAGGTAACACGGTAGCATGAAACGATCACGTGCACTGCTGTTAGCCTGTACCGGTACGTTTTGGGTACACTACGCGGTACGGATTGTACGATAAGGCGCCACGGTGGCCCGTCGGTACAATTCGGTTGCTTTGGGCTTTCCGTACAAGACGGTTGGCGGTAGGTACCGCGCCATATACCAAACAGTACGTAACCAATTCTCACAACCTAGCTTCTGCAGACATTCTTGAAGCTTGCATGCCGTGCAGCCGTGGTGACCGTACGTACTTCGTACCACCGAACGGTCGAACTTCGTACAAGCAGGAGGTCACGGCACCGGCCCACCGGGCACAGTGCCGGGTACATGGGGGTTTTGGCGCCTGGCACCGGTAAAGCCCAGGGGCGCTATAGCAATTGTCTCTCATGGCAAACCCGTTCGACGACCCACTTCTGCAAGCGGGAAAACGGCAAGTGGTTGCTGTATCGTCGAATGAGCTTGTGCGCAACTTACGAAGTAGGTAGGTTAAAGTAGTAGTGGGTACGGTACACTGCATGAAGTACCGTACCTACCTACCTACTAGGTAGGTCTGAACCGACTTCAACCGACGACCCGGGACCGTATAAGGTGTACGTACTACGGTTGGTACGGATCTGAGGGTACTGCGACCGGAGTGTCACCGGACCGGGCGGGAAACTTCAACCGCTCAACTATTAAATACCGGTAAATTTAGGTAGGTATATCAATCCAATCAGGATTCGGTACGCCGCCGCCCGTCCTGGTATAAACTACCACGCTTTGCTTTGCCGGGGCTGGAGAGGGTTCACTTTGGACTTTGCGGAACAGAGTATCCTTCTTCGAAAACACGATGTTACTGCGATGACGGAAGCACACGTCATGGTCTGGAACGCGCATTGCGAACGGTCAAATTTACGAATATCAAAAACCTTTCGGCATCGAATAATGGACCCAAATGTCCTCCGTAAAACATGTTTTCGAAAGGCGGTCGCCGACCGCCTTTCGAAAACATGATTTACGATTATGACGTCCGAGTCAGCGATCGAGTGGCTCAGATTCACTCTTGCGCAGTTCGGCCGAAAGTTATGACGTCAAAGTGTACCAAGTGTACCATTCTGTACATCCATGTGATCGCACGTGGTCTCCGCCGGAACTGATGATGCATTCGACAGCGGTTTTCCCAATGTGAACCCAACTTCAGTTCTCGCTGCTACAACGTCACCACACGTCATCTGGGTACATCTCAAAACAAAGCGAAAGTTGATCGAAAGTCCAATGTGAACCCTCTCCTGGCGGTACGGTCACCTTGAGAAACAAACTTCAACATTTTGCAATTTGCAAACCCTTCGTCCGTACGTTTGATCTGTCAGTACAATCGGACGGCTGCAGTGTGCACGCGGCTACAGTAGGTAGAGACTGACGGGATAGGAAGAACCCAGTAGACCGAACCGCGCGGCGCACCTGCGGTATTACCCCGCAAGTAAATATTAAATTCAGTACCGACTGCAATAGGTACATCAACCGGGTGCCCGCCCCAGGTACACCGTACAAGCAGACGGTGAGAACGTAATAGTATGCCGCCGGGGCCCCGGGCCGGGGCCGGGGCCAGAGCATGGTGTGATTTGATCCGAAACACTTGCACTTCACTGAGACAATGATGAAGCCTTGAAGGAAGCCAAGATTCAGAAGGAAGCTAGGGGCGCGAGAAAGAGGAGCTTTAATAAACTAAGTGACTGGCAGGTTTCATGCCATTGCTGTATCAGTCTTCCCCAATCGTGCAAGGGATATTGCAACTTGTTGGTCATCTGGGTTGAAAAGGAGATGATAACCAGGGACCTTCAGGTTAAGCATCGAGGAAGTCCGGGGAGCAAAGCATGCGACGAGTTGTACCTGCCGTTACAATTGCTTCCCTCTACTTGCTGCCCAGCGTCAGCTCCCGCCACTTGTACACTTGATGATAACCCTCAAGACAAAGTGCAAAGTGAGCCGGATTGCTCTTACATAAGCTTGCTCTGTTTGACATTGTTATTTACTTTTCAAGCACCATATTGGTGGTCCTGGCCATATGGATCCCTCTTTCTGGTTGTGTAAAAGGAAGAGTCTGTTTGCACGACATTGTTGATAAGTGGGCCTCTGAGTATTTAAAGGCAGAATGCCACAATTTCCACTGTCTTGTCGTGCTTACAATGACTGTCTTTTAGAGCAGACAATGCTTTTCTCGTTGATTGGTAGAGCTTAGCTGTTGGTGTCAACGCTTCTGAGCTTCTTTTGGTGAGCATTAAACATCATTTTGTGCTTCTGGTCGGTCCTGCTTGGGACACAGCGAGAAGTTGTTTATATCTGGCCAGGAGTCGCGTTCCTGCATTGAGACTGCTGGCCTTGTGAATTGTGTGGACAAGGTCATATGGCATTATGAGTTATCCAAATACTTATCTCTGCAAGGTATCTTCGAGCCTTTAGACGGACTTTGGGAAATGGTGGATAGATCCACGAGCTAGAAGGTGAGAGCGCTTGTCGACATCTTCCGTTGCTTCCGTTAATTCCCGGAGTGAACGGTGCCAGTGAAGTGGTAAAAGTGGATATGAGCCATGCACGCCTTGCCCCGTGAAATTCTTTGCAAGGTAACATGTTTTGGAGTCATCATCAGATTTCCATGCCGGCAAAGCAACCTCTTCAAATTTTTCTATTTCTGGTTCATTCCTCCTGGTTTGCGTTTCAATTCGTCTTTCTACATCATCTGCTTCTCAGCGGAAGTCATGCTCTTGTATCTGAATGTGTGACAACTTGGAGCAGCAGTCACCATTAAGATTGGTAATTCACATAGTTCTTAGGTCGTTCGAGCGCCGATTGTTGCAAAAGTCAGAGTGCTCTTACCACATACTGGAAATGAAGTTTAAGCAGCTCAGGATTCCTATTTCTGACGGAGGGGAGTAGTTTGTGGGGCGCTCTTCTGCAATCGGTCCCTAGCTCGTCGTTCCAGAGTCCAACGCCTGCCGTTGCAGCTGCGATATTGCTCCTGTCGAGCAAAGACTTGGCATGCGTTTGTGGCTTGATCTACTTGTTGCCAGATTGACTTAGGATCTGTGGACAGTCTGGCTCGTACTTTTCCTTTCTGTGAACAGAATTCTGCATTCTTCAGAAGACGGTTATGCTACAAGGAAAGTGGATTCGTTTAAATCCAAAAATGCTGAACTCCTCTTTTCATAGTAGTCTCGCTTCATGCAGCATTGTGACATCCCGGCAAGGTAGAGCTGAAGCTGGAACCCTAGTTCCCCTCGGGCATGGGGGATGCTGTCAGCAAAAGGCACGCCCTCCAAACAGAAACAATGGTTGAGGGGGACTCCCCGGTTATCCAAGGCGCACAGCCTGAACCTGCAGAAGATGCACGTGTGGGGGATGGATCGACAGTGGAAGGAGGCGTCGAGGGCAGCATAGCGGAAGCGGAAAGCAAACAGGATAATGCTGCCAAAGGGGATGCCGCTTCAATAGAGGGGCCTGTTTCTGCTCAGGAGCTTGGGTTAGGTGATGAAGCGGAGAGAGCCACCTTGGTGGAGAAGGCGCAGGTTGGGGTGCTGGAGGGAGGGAGGAAAGAGGGCAGTGCAGAGGAGGGGGCCAGTTCTGCCCAGGTTGTTGCAAGCAATCCGGAGAGACCTGGGGAAGGGGGAGCAGAAGACAGGGGCGGAGCACGGGCTGAAAAGGAAGGGAACGGAGCGGAGCTAGCTTCGGAGGGGGCCAACGAGGGACAGAAGGCTAGTGATCCGGAAGAGAGAACGGGGCCAATGGATGCAGAGAAAGGGGGGATCGCTAGTACCCGGGTTGACGGGCCTGATTGCGCGGGTGCACTGGAAGCAGCACGCTCATTTGGAACGGAAGGCATACCTGCCCAGGTCGAGAGCAATGCAGGCCCTTTGGTAGGGGGGCCTGATTCGGGGGCAATTGCGTGGCCTTTCGAGGATGGCAAAGGAGAAGGGAAGGGAGAGAAGGCGGAGCAGGAGACTCTAGGGCAGGCAGATAGTGTTCTGGTCGCGGAGGCTGAGCCAATCACCAAGCAGAATGCAGAGCCAAAACCTGGGGAGGATCAAAGCAAAGCGGGGGGAGGAGACACCCTGGATGCAGCCTTTCCCAATGCCCCGGGGTCGGGGGGATACCTCGCGCGGTCGCACCCCTCGTTCAATCGGGGCAAAAGCTTTGGTCACTCTCCGGGCGAAGAGAAAGCGGACACGCGCTCGCTCGCCCCGTCCAAAGGCGATCTGGTGCTCAATCTGGTCAACGACCTGGGGCCAATCCGGGCTGGGGGACAGTTCTCATCAGGCGGTATCCTGCCCCTGACCAGCACCGACCAACCAGGTGCCGCCACCTGGCAGCAACAGCTGCTGGCCCTGCAGAACAGCGGCAAAGCCGGAGGCGGTGAGGACTTGGCGGTGGGTCCTCTCGTGCGGAAGAGCGAAGGTCTGAGCCAGGATTTGAACTTGACGTGGGCCGGAGTCGCAGAAGCAGACCATGCGTCAGAGGAGGTGACGAAGAACCTGGAGGCACAGCTGGCGGTGCTTCAGAAGGTGGCGGCAACTAGGTTTGGGGACAAGTCCGGGGCGCCACCCTCCGTGGAGAAGGAGTCGCACGAGGAGACGATGCGCAAGCTGAAAGCGGAGTTGGCCTCACTGGAGCAGCGTGCAGCGGCGCAGAATCTGCACAAGAAAGGGGGGCAGAGTGTCAGGGGGCGGGGGCGGGGGTTTGCAGAGTTACGCATGGCAGTCCCGCCAGGTTTGAATTTGGGGGCGCCAGTCTCGGTTTCAGGAGAGGCTGTGGGGGCCTCCACAGAGGAGCTCCTCCGAGAGGGCTCTGAGGGGGGGTTAACGCGGCTGAGGAAGCGGAGGCGGCCGAATGGCTCGTACAATTGTCAGGTATGGCGGTCAGCTTCGTCTCCATATTTGGGGCTGGCTTCGCAATGCATTGGACATTGTCGACATTGCCTTCAGTGGTTGACCACTTTTTCCATTGGAAAAGCAAGCTGGGAAAGTGAGGTACTGCCAAGATTCATAAGCGTGGGCTGGGCTTCGAAGCAACTTTATTAAGTGTATCTCTGGTAGCCAAGTGGTCGTTTTCCAGCACCTGACCTGCTCTGGTTTTGTCCCTTTTCCTAGCATTCCTACGTAGATGAGCCACGTGCAGCCCGTGGGGGCTGCTTCTGCAACCGAGGCTAGCCTGCGTCCTAATTTTCACGATGTTCACTTGCTCAGACAACCGGCCAGCGGTCCTTTTGCTACCTATGTAGCAGTGTCGGGCGCTTCTGGCGCTTTTGAAGGCGGCTGCGGATGAGCATGGGAACCGTCGTCGCTGCTATGACATAGTTCAGGTGGCATGATTCCGAGGTAGGATACTAACAGTCCCCGGGAATAGGACCTGACTGAACATTTGCACGGCAAACTCCCGCCGTCCGCACCCCTACTCACTCGCTCCAAAACCCCCACCTACTCCGACTATCATCCGGGCCATCACCTTATGCTATTCAGTGGTTGCTACTAAGCCGTAATCATATCTTGCTTTGCCAGGTGGAGGGCTGCGAGGAGAATCTGGAGCACGCCAAGGCATACAACAAGCGGCACCACGTGTGCTGGGTGCACTCGCGTGCTTGGGAGGTGCTCATCCATGGAGTGCTCTCCCGCTTCTGCCAGCAGTGCAGCAGGTGCGTCGCCCTTGCCAGCATTCTCTTTCCCACAATTCCCTGAATAGAGCACGGTGCCTTTCAAGATCCCACGTGGTTTTAGTGGCATTCTCGAAGAGGCAGAGTGCACAGTCGAAGTCGCTGCCCAATCTGCACGTGCGAAGTGCGACAACAGAAAGAATTGCATTGGAGACTGGTCGCTGAATGCGGGTGCGTCCGCTGACGCCCTCTTTCAAAGTTCGGATGGTATCTACAAGTCTACATTCCTGTAGCCACAGGCGTCCACGGGGTTCACCTGTCTACGGGAACTTCGCGTTCCTTGTTTGTTGTGTTCGAAAGGAGTGCTCCGGGAGCGTGATCAACCAGGGTGCATGGCCTCGTTTGGACACTCTGTTTGCCAGTGTCCTGTCTTCCTTCCTAGCGTTTTAGCGTCTGTCAAGCACTTCGATAAAAGAATGGTCTCAGGGGCTGCCGATTGGCACAAGCCAAACTTAATTTCGGTTTAAAATCGTAGTAACGTTCCGGGTCAAAACGTGGGCCCAAGACAGAGTAAAGCGGCCCAATCTTGACCATCAGGCGTTTGCGCCTCTTTACCCTTCTAGCCAAACGCTTGTTTACAGAAGTTTTATATGAAGCATCGCCAACGCTCGCTTTTTATTGTTCCAGGTTCCATGACGTGCGCGCGTTCGACGAGATCAAGCGCAGCTGCCGCGAGAGGTTGCTGCATCACAACAAGCGGAGGCGGACCATCTTGGACATGGGGGACGCTGCCAGGGGGAGCGGGGACGTGTCTGATAAAGGTGAAATCACTGGAGCTCTTTTGGTTGGGCTTTTGGTTTCAGGTGGAGTGGATGAGACGTCCAGAGGCGGATACTGAAGAACTGGTACTTTTGCCAAGCTTCCTTCAACTTTGGTTGATCCAGGAAGGATTGAAGTCGATTGAAGTCAGGGCTCGTATTCAAAGGACATATTTTCCAGGGCCAAGCCAAGGTTGCCTACTTTCGTGACTTCGGAAGAAGGTTCGTCTGCCAAGCAGGAGGCAGCTATCTGGATTGTAAAAAAGATACAGTTGTCGAGCATGCGAACCGCCTGTCCATTGTCAAAGCCGATTACCAAAAGTAAGATGCTCATCCAGCCCCATTGCTGTTTGCAGAGAAGGAACCACCTCCACCTGCCAAGGACAGCGCCGCCAAGGTCAAGCGCGCCCGGCCACCTCCTCAAGACACCCCCCCCAAATCAGCGCCCGAGCCAGACCCCCTCGCGCGCGCTCTAGACACGCTGATGAAGGCCCGGGAGCAGCTGGGGGGGGGCCGAACGGACATTTCGCGTCCCCCCCCGGATCGGCTGACATTTTCAACGGCCCCCGGCCCTCCTCCAGGGACGTACGAGAGCAACCCGCTGAACAGACCCGGCGCTAACCTGCTGCTTAACCCGACGACCCCGATGCGCCACAATAGTACGGAGCTCACGCTTTCTCGTCGCACATCCGGGTTCGAGGTTCTGGACCAGGTAACGGGACGGGCAGGGGGCGGTGTGAATACCTTCCCCCTGGGGGGATCCCTGGCGCAGAGCTTCCAGTCCCCCCCGGGGGAGCAGTACCCCCCGGCCCCAATGTCGCGGCAGCTGGCCAGCGTTCCGACGGGGTTCGAGAGACTGTTGCAAACGCCGCCGCGGGCGGAGAGCGCTGGGCAGGGGGTGGATCGCGCGCACAGTCCGTTCCTGGACATTCTGATGAGGAGTCAGCACGCGCTGCGAGACCCGTCGCCGCAGAAGGGGTTTGAGTTAACCCAGCACCGGTTTAGCCAGGCGCTGCAAGAAGCAGAGAAGGCGCAGCTCGAGAGGCCCAATGACTTGGCGTCAGAAGTGGCGATCCGCAGCCCGCTGCTGGCGGCGTACGTTCCGGAGTATGACGGGATGAGGGCCGCGAGGGCGGGGAACAACGCGGCTACAAATAATACTGCGAATAGCTCGTTGAGGAGTCCGACTTACGACATGCTCACAGACTTCATCGGCGGGGGCCAACGTGGTGGCGGCACGCTCCCGCTTGGGTTTGCGGAGCGGGACGCAGGCGGCGGCCAGAGCCTTTTCGATTCTGGACTGGGTATGGCGCGAGACCATAGCTCGGCGCACGCAAGCAGTTTGCTCAGGCTCATGTCGTCGCACGTCGAGAGCGCGTCCCCCGTCAAGGAGCCAACGAACTTCCTCAGAGGTCTGGATGGTCCTCTTGGGCTTTACGGGCTGCCCAGCCAAGGCCACGTGCAACCGCCTCGCGACCAGCCAGGCTCGTGGCTTGCAAACAATGACCAAAGGGAACAAACAGCGGCCTTGCACAGGGAGTTTCAGAGGCTCATTCAAAGTCAAACACGCGCGGCGGACCTCGGTGGTGGGGCAGAGGGCGCGCAAGCCCCTTTTGCTGGTTTGTCCTCGCAATTAGGATTCCAGGGTCAGGAGCCTGCGCTTGGAAATCGAGGCTTCAAACTAAACGATTGGACTTTCAATTAGGGAGTGGTTGTGCAAAAGATCCTAGCTTTCGTGGTGTAAGCAAGGTTTGCATCGATCTCCAAAACGTGTACACAAACATCGAAACCAAAAGCAGAAACGATAAGAAAAAGCGTATGACAACCCCGCGTCAAGGCACAGTAGATTGTATTAGCCTGCTTAGGGTTTCAAAGGATCCGACTCTTGCTTGACATGAAGTTAGCAGCGTTCAAGGCATTTCAGAATATTGAAATAGGGTGTAAGAGCCGGCGTGGCGGCCAAATCATTGAATATAAGTATGATATCAACACATCAGCTGATCTAGAGAGTTGATAGCTGGCATGCGATTGCACTCCATCCAGGCTTGCTAAATGGAACTCTCACGAACAAAGTACGTAAAAAATGCTCGATGCAATTGTTGAATCTCCACGGCCCCAAAATTGCTTTGTTTGCACCAAGAGCAAGGCTTGATCGAGTCCGACGGTTGTCGGAGTGGAAGTTCACATGCCGGGAGCCTGCAATCTTTAGGTGCAATTCGAGCCATATCGTAAGTCACATGTCATTGTTGACGAATCTGTGTCAACGCGTGTCATGATCTGTGTCAATCTATCACAACGCGCGGTGTGCACCGCAAGACACACTGACATGCATTATGCATTCAATGCAGAAGCTCTCAGTATGATCCGACATCATGCATTGCCATGATAATCTCATGCACATGGCCGTACGCCCTATATAGTACCCGGCGCAGTACCGTACTTCTCTGTAACGGCCAGCAAAAACGTACTATATAGTAAACTGAGACTCAGTAAAGTCAGTTTTGCGGCCTAGGTACAAAAAGTATGTGGTGACAGTACGTGCCATGATGCAGCACCCAAACCAGGTTCAATATGTCGCAAACTATATTTGTTGCAAAGGATGATTTGCATGCAGACTCACACTGACAGAATATGGCCGTAGGCGCCGGCGGCACCGTCGCAACAGCCGGCCTAGGCCATGCATGTGCGCAAGGTAGGCCCTGGGCAGCAGTGTACGCGAAGTGAAGCCGCATACGGTTGCAGCCACCGGCCGCATAACTGCACGGTTATATGTGCATGCAGCTATATAATCATGACGGTAAGTTGGAGTCCAAAATATTTTATAAACGACCGTCTAGCTGCTAGCGCTACAAATGACCATTTAAGAATCGGACCAAGAATTAAAGTACGGTACCATAATGGCCTGCTTCATTATGGTACGGCACTTGCAACGGTCAAAGAATTCGGTTATGCAAGTCTGTTGGGAGATGAGCTCCGAAAGATTTCGTTGCCCCAGCACGCAAACCAGCCAGGAGGTCGATACCAAAGTAATAGAACCTTCAGACCTATGCTTCGCCGTATACACTATCTACATCGTCACTGGAAGTTACCTCCTTAACCGATGGTTCGTGATAAGCCATCTCTTCAAAGGCCGCTTCTATCAGCGCCCTATCTGACGGACCCGAGATATCAACCCCAGAGAATCTTGCTGGATCTTGCACAATGCTATCAAGCTTGTGGAGTTTCTCTAGGTCCAGCCTTTTCATCAAGATCTTTTCCTCTACGACCGTCACAGGACTGTTTTGGCAAACTTGACTAATGAGATACTCATTTTTGACGTAATGGAACTTGTTCAACCTATCCGGCTCCGCTTTGACTGTCACGAGCTGGGCTTGACTCTTGAAAACGGTGATCACACCGAAGGCCCCTTCGCTATTGGTGACTAGAGACCACGCTGCCAGATTCTCCGGATCCTGCTCGTACATATTCCTTTCCCCAGTGGGGACGCCTTGTCCGGTTATGTTCGTTTGACTTTGCATCAGATAGAACCGGTCGAAGTCCAGCCCAGTAAACCACTCCGACATCGAGTCCATTCCCACGATTATCTCTACCCGCTCCATACACCCGATCGCCAACAGCTCCACCCGCACTTCCAGGGTCAGACGCGATCCCCCTGGCAATAAGCTATACGTCATGGTGATCCGTGCAACCGCCTCCATGAGACGCGTACTGTTAGCGTCCGTTGTTACGACGTACTTCGGCACGTCGTCGTCACATGTGAACTCCCAATTCACCACGTCAATCCGCGTCCGGATCTCCTCCCCCTCGTATACGAAGTTGACAAAGTTTCCGCCGTAGCGCACCCCCCTTCCCAAGATGAGCTGCTTGGTCGGCAGCGTATGTGTCAGCACCTCCATGTCCCCCAGCGTATACCCCTGAAACGCCCCGATCCCGTTGTGCGTATACGAGATCCCCGACCGGCCTCTCCGGATCTTACACCCTTTACCGCGCGGAATATAGGACGCAAAAAGCAGCCCTTCGTAAGAAAGCTGCTTCAGCGCCCCCGCCGCCGCGCGGCGCTCCGCGCTCGTCTCGCCGAACAACACCGCGCGAGCGACGTCCTCGGCAATAAGGTGGCCCCCAACCATCGCATTCCGGCTCTTAAGCTGCGCGCCAAACGCGGCCAACTCGACCTGCCGCTCGGGGTCCCCTTCCGGCCACGTGTCCCACCCCCCGGCCCAAAGGCCCTTGCGCGCGAGCATGGGAGTCGTCCGGTTTGCGGCGACCCGGGCTAGCGTTATTGCCCACTCGTCCGCAACGGCCGGCCAGCTACGGTCGCCCTCTTTCAGGGTTGCCCGCCCGCGCTGCATCGTTTCTCGCAACGTCGCGTTTCGGAGGATTGCGATCACCGAGACGGCGAGGGAACGGGGGCTGTTGATGGGGGTCACGGTGCAGGGGGAGCTCGTATGGAGCTTGATGTTGGTCGAGTTGAGGGAGCCGCATAAGTGCTCGGAATAAGGGGAGACGGACGCGATCGCGGGGATGCCCAGGGCGATGGCCATGTCGAGGGCGCGGGACGAAATCTGTAGACGTAGAAGACATAAGCGATCAGTACTTGCTACAGATGAGATCTTATCATAAGGTACAAGATATGAAAGTAGGAGGCCTGTGGTAGCACGGTACTCACATTGGCGGCATGAAAAGCTATCTGCGAGGCAAAGAGGGGAGAAAAGGGATCAATGCTGGTCATAAGCGGTAGGTTCTCACGAGCGAACCCTGTCAAGGACAAGGAAGGGTTCCGACGAAACATGTGGGGCAGGACGGGATCTGCGGGGCAGCCGAGAGGTCGTCAGCATGGCTTTCGAAGAACCAGTGAGCAATTATTGGAGTTTTGGGCCACACTGGGACAAAATGTGAAGTGCAGGGGACACGTTGCGCAACCGTTTCACCATTGAGACTGACACAGAAGAAACGATCTGTGGTGAATTGTGACGGACACAGAAACACAGTCCAGCGTCCTCCTAGAAACGTAGGGAGCAATCACAGAATGGCACCGCTTACGAGACTTATAAGCAAAAGGATCCTGCTTTTGGCTGCTCGGAGAAGCTGCATTTGCGTCAGGCAAAAGAGCCTGACGATAGCAAAGGTCGCCCACCATGAAAGAATCAGAGTCTGGCGTATACAGCGGTCACAGCTGAAACTTTGAAGGCTTGTGGGTCCCGAATCTGGAAAGTTCGGGAGTTTGATAATCTCAACGGTAGAGAATTCAAATTCAGACTCCCAAAAACCGTTGAAACTTTCTTCACGGTATTCAGGACTCCTAAGCCTATTTGGAGCCGCACTGAAGGTTCAATGGTAGATACTCTTCGCTTGCGATTTCTAGCAAGTCTGTCGGTTTAAAAAAGACGCCGTGCATCTTCCCTGGCCAGGTCGCAAAAGTTTTGAACATTGCAACTTATTTGATGTGACACCAGAAGGCTTTCAACAGTACCACCCTTCTTTTGTTCGGCAGCCCCGAACTTTCTCAAAGTTGCAGATGAAACCACCTTATGAGTGACACCTAATGAAGCACTTACATGGCACGAGCGGTCTGCCGAGGGCGTGAGATCAAGTTCTGACCACAAGGCTTCTGGTTTGAAAGTACCGTGCCTTGTCAAACATAACTCTGATGCATTGGAGCCACTAACAATCTTTCCCCAACACACCACACTGGCCTGTAAGCGAGGGCCCTTTCAGCACAGAATCTACTTCTCAAAGTGCAAGGGATGTCAGCAATGCTATGCGCATTATCAATCAATCCACAAAAGCTTCTATGTTTGCCGTGATCAATTCAGCGGGTGGATTGAAGGACGCGCTAGAAACTTCCCCTCGAGAGATATGCCTCATCGTACAACGCTGCTGAAGTGCCCAGCAGAAATGGAAAATGCAATTTCATGAACAGTCATGGCAATCCGAGGTGGTTGCCTGCAGACTCATAGTGCAGATTTGGATCCAGCACATTCCACAAACTTCAAGAGAGCTGACAGCAGACATTTGCCTGCCGCTGCAAAGCTGTGGGGAAAGTGGAACAAAGGTGCCCACATGACAATCTTAAGAAAAAGGGCTGCTTACGAGCTGACCCATTCAACCCCAGACATAGTGGTTTGGCTACTGCCAAACCCCTCAACCTTTGCAAACCGGTAAACCATCTTTGACCATAACCTAGAAACCCACAGGCTAACCAAAACCCGAAGGCTAACCCAAAACCCTCACCTTGTTGGGGTCGTCTGAGGGGTCAACAATGACATCCGCGCGCCGGAACCACCCGACCAGCTCCTCAAAGCTCTGCGGCTCTTGGACGATCACGTTAACTCTCCCCACCCCCGCCCGCTTCCCCAGCTTCGCCAAATGGTCCATGTAGTCTACAGTCTGCCCTGGTTCCTGCTGACCCAGAACGACGTACATTGTTTTTGGGATCAAGACGCGCACGCCCTTCATTGCTTCCATCATCCGCTCCTGCCCCCGGATGGGAGAAACTAGGCCCGGGGTCAGAATCACGCGACGGTCCTCCGACACGGGCGCGAAGGTCATGTTGGGCGCCTGAGCGAAGTTGTGGGGCAGCCATCCCGTGGGGAGAAGCGTGCAGGATAGGTTTCGGGAGACAAGTTGGTTCAGCGTTTTGCAGGCGGAGAGGAGGGGCGCTGTGACGTGGGCTGCGCTCGCAAGCACTTTCTCCAGGATCATCTGCTTATGGACCTCATAGTCGGCTGGGAGGCTATGGATGTTGACCACATAGGGTATGGTGAGGTGGTCCAAAAGGACCAAGAGCAGCTCTCCATAATGGCCCCCGTAGACGTCAAAGTCGTGCTGCACGCTCAGCACTTCGAACTCCCGGTTGATGTAATCGGCTGCCAGGAAGTAGTCCTTGTGCGCCTCTTTCCTGAACAAGAAGGCCACCTCCTCCCCGTAATCATCCGCCGTGTTTCTCTCGTCCACAATTACTACGCTGACCTTTGCTCTGCGAAGCAGCGGATTGGTACTGTTGGCCACACCCAGGGAGAAAAGGTCCCGCGTGTAACCGGCTACGTCTGACAGCTGAGGGGGGTATGAAGACAGGATCCCAATCCTGAGGGGGGTCATCTGTGCAGGCCATAATGGCATTCCGTAGTCCGTGTCTTGGTCCTCAATCTGACCCGTAAGCGCAATGTGGCCCGTTATAGTGTACACCAGATGCAGAATGCCCAGCATCGCAATAATCTGATAGATGCGCCTCTGCGAGAGGATCTGCAGTGCGCTCCCTTTGGGCGCATTTGGCGACGGGGCTGCCTTCGTCTTCCCCAGTGCCGCCGCCCATTGCGACCAGGGGAGGTCCATTTGCAGAGACGCCCGGAGCGGCAGAGCAAAAGCTTGGTTGCTGGAAGTTACAGCTTAGATGCAAGGGAAGCGCGGAAATGCCTGCCAGCGCTAGCTGCGATGACAGGACGTGACGCTTTTTATGGTTTGCTGCATCATTTACTCGTAGGATTTGTTCCAAACTCCAACTCAGGAGTTGGATAAGCTGCAAATGAAGGTCGAGGGTGTTCTCCAGTTCTCCACGCTCCAAGAACCAAGGATCCTAGAGAGCGGCTCCCGAATCCTGGCGCCAAAGCAATGGAGGTTCCATGGCGCATTGCGCATCATCGCGCGACCTGAAGGCTGAAATGTCAAGGTGCAGAAGAGACATGGGGAAAACAGAAGCTAGAAGCAGTAGAAGGTGCACTTGTTGAAAGAGGCTGTTGAAAGCTAGATCATGATTCATCAGCGGCATATACGACTGGCGTAGGTACCTCCCTCAGGATACCTCTCGAGTCTCTAGCCTCCCAGACCCGGGTATGATTTTCGGTCGTAGTTGTGCATCCGCGAGTGAACGCTACCGGAAGTTGCGGGGATTATGGTACGTACCGTACCCTTCTGCATTGAATCTGCATAATGCACGATCTGTCAGGGCCCGGTAAAACCGACGGCGCATCATACGGCGCAATTACAGTAGTTGCTGCGCAGACGGTCACGTGCAGTGCAACTGGCCGGCGGACTGGAGGCTGGCCGCCTGCTAACAAACCTCAAGTCCAACTTTCTTTGTGAAGAAGCGCTCATGAGCGTCTCTTAAGCGCGCATGGCTGTGATGTCTACGTCGTTTTCATGGTGGCAACCGAGTCTAGTGCAGCCAAGAGTTGAGCTACGTCGAATCTGCCACTAGCAATGTAGCATACACGGCATTGGTGCCCTTCATGAAATCAATGTTTTGGATATTTGATGACATGTTACCGTATAGTGATTTCGTAAACAGTACTTTTGCTGGAATTTAACAAGATAGCCAGCTCTGCCCAATGTTGTAAGCGATGCCGCCAGAGCGCGAGCAGTGCAGATTCAAGGCGAACGCAGGCTCAGGAGACGGGTGATCATTGGTGACAGTCAAGTGCACATAGGAACGCAAGAAAATTGGTGAGGAACTGTACTTAAAGGTGCCTCATTACTTGCAGTCACGTTGCATGATTCGATATGCGAAGCTGACGTCATCCGACTCGAGCACGTCCTTCTCACGACTTGGCGATTGGACAAGGGTTTTCCGTCCTCAATCAGCTGTCAAAAGTTTACTACTTCACGATTTTCTCCTCACGAAGCACTTTATGCTCGAGCGTCGGAAGCGGCAACGGGTAGAGGTGTCAGAACACGCTTAAAGAGCCTGATTGAAACACGTATGCACGTCAATCCAAACGAGGATAAAAGTCCAACTATGCTAAGTAGTACCCTTGACCGAAGAGTGTGTTTTCTGCATGATTGATATCATCACTTTTACTTCTTGATGCATGAATAAGCACAGTCGAGACGTTGGTACAAAGCAGATTCTCGATTGCCAGGGGACGGCGACGGCGGATGATACTTTTCATTGCGGCTGGTGACCGAAGTCAGAACATTGGTTGATACGAACATTCAGTGACAATGTTAAGCAGGTCGTATGTACAGGAAAGCTCAAGACCAGTAAGACTTGGACCACTGTTGACAAGCGCTACGTAACCCACTTCCCATGGGATGCTCCTCGACCTACGCGGACATGTCTGAAGAATTTTGCGCTAACCTCTAATCGTAGACGCCCAAACTCCGTTGCTGGTCCAGCACTCAAGCCGTATCGCTGCTTCGCTTCTTCTAGAGTTGATTTTTCTCCCCTGTTTTGCGCCGCGACCAAAGCCCTCTGCTATCAACCAACCCTCTCCGGAACGTGATCATCCTGTGCATCTCCTCCGCTCCACGTTTCTGACGTCATCTTTCTTCTGCTGAATCGCCCCCGGTTCCAACTTCCGTGGCGTCACTTCTGGCCGGTGTCGCTGCCGTGATGGTGCCCGGTCAGCGTCTCCTTCACCTTCTCCTCGATCCTCTTAAAGATGTTCTTCTTCTTCTTGGGCTTCTCTCCCGGGGGGGTCTTCTCCCCGGGCGCGGCCACCCCCGCCGCGTGCTCCTCCTCGCCCTCGCTGCTGCTCGAAGAACTAGAGCTGGACGATTTCTTGAGGTCCTTCTCGGGGACAACGGTGCCGCCCACCACCGTTGGGCCGGGGATCAGCACCCTGCGGTTGAGAAACCGGTTAAAAATTTTCAGATTTTGAAGGGGCAACCGGCAAGACCCGCTATTATACGTTGGGGGGGCCTCGGCTTGGACAGGTTCCCAATTTGCCGGTGGGAGCAAGGGACTCTGCGGTTAAGAATTTGAGTTAAACCCCACCTCGGTGCTCCTTGACTTGCGGGATGACTTGACCTCAAGGTCGAGAATAGTATCCTTGGAAACCGATATGACCCGGAGTATGCAGCAACTTCCGACAAAAGTCAGGCAATGAAGTGACATCAAGTGGTGATCAGGTTCTGGAAGTAAGATGCTCGAAAAAGTTATTTGGAAAGTTTTAACACTCCGTACACAAACCAACAAAGGCTCGCAAGCAACCAGGGGCTCGAGCATCCCATTCCCCGCAAAGATGCTTGTTGACCGCCGTTATGGCGCTCGATGTGACTCCGGCTGTAAAGTCGTTACAAGAGACACTCAGGATGAACAGGCAGTGGAACCATCCCCGTGTCTGAGAGATGCACAAACTCCCGTTCTCTAAGATTATGCCATACTTTCATCAGTGAATTTCCATGTTTGCGGAGCTTTCAATTTTCCAAATGGATGCAGAGGACTGGCCTCATCTCCTAGCAATCTCCAGATACTTTCTCGAAGCGATTCTGAAACGCGCTCGCGAAGTTCGAAAAAGGATTAGAGCCTGAGTTCTCGTGAGCACCGACACATATATCCGAACACGCCGCTAGAAGTCTGGAAATACTTTTTGAGTCAGACGTCAGGTAAAGAAACCCCGGGACGGTCCAAGTAGGGCCGAGAGATTGTCGAAGTTTCGGAATTTCTTGAAGGGCATCTGCAAAGGATGCAGATCAATATGTTCGGAAACGCTCGCGCGCACTCACGTCCCGGGAGGCACCGGCACGACGGAGACGACGTTCACCTCCGCTGCGTACTCCTCCACCACAACCGGCGCGACCGCGCCCGCGGCCGCCTGCGCTCGCGGGACCGGCTTGTCCACCACCTCGTAGGCCACCTCCTCCGCTTCGACCAGCCTGCGAGAAGGCGGGTTGTGATACCAATACCCGCAGGAGATCAACGAAACGGACGACTTTGCCATGCCAGCGGGACATTTTGGGAATTGTTTGAAAACCTGTGGTCAGTTTCCGTCGGAACCGAGTCTGTGCAATGATCCGCGAGTCCGTTGGTGTCTCGGACGACAGCTGACACTCTCGCGGCACATTGTCACTGATATGACTGACGGCAGGACCGGGGTGCAACGGTTCACAGGGCTTTGCGCAATTTTGCAGCATGTAAGTGCGTACACAACTTTTTTGCAAAGGCTTTCATTTTCATCCATCGCTTCATGCCGCGGTTTCTCTTGTCGGTTTCTAGCAAGTTATCTGATCGACAACCTTCTCAAGAGCTCTTCCAGACTCATGTCAGAATACACTGAAATTGATGGAGAAGCGAAACTCGATAGGTTTGAGTTTAGGCCGAATGGCCGTACACTGGCCGTGCCGTCTCCCCGGTAGAGTCCTTCTTCCCGAACAAAGGGCGCTCCTCCCCCTGCTCCCGGCCCTCCTCTTCCTCCCGGTTCGTCTGCCCCGATCCCCCGACCTCGGGCCTCTCCAGCGTCAAGTTCACGGGCGGCGTCTGATGGGCGATGTGCACTTTGCTCTCAAACTCCTGCGGCTGCACATTCAGGGAAGGGGACGGCTAATGGGCGATTTTCCGCATCGTCGATCGTTGCGGTCTGGTCAATCTTGGAGACCGAGGAGAGAGCGAAAAGACACGAGGTCTTTCAAAGGGCAGCAAGCGTTTACTTCACCTTGCGTCAAGGTATCCAGATTTGTACCTCACTTGTGTTCAACAACCTGTTTTTCAAACTTCAATAAGGTGACCAGTCAAAGAACCAAGAGTCTGAAGAGCGACTCACTTGTCGCCGGTCTAGAAGATCCAAGATACCAAAACCGAGCCGACAGCCATTGTTTGAAAACGAACGAACGGACGAACGTTTCAGAAGGGGCGTCTCCGAAACTTTGACACAAAGAAGCACCTCCAGCAAAAGGAAGAGTGTTTTCGGTCCGACACTGAACGAGGAACAATCCTGGCACCCTCACAAGCACTTTACATGCCTTTCTTTGGACTAAAAAGGACCTGCCAAGACGCTGAGCTTGAAGCTGACGGAAACTTTAAGTCCGGTAAACCAGCAAATCCTATCATCGTAATTCCTCTTTGTCTCAAAAAAAATCGAAAACACCTCAGCACGAAGGTCAAACGAGCTCCAAAAGAACTGCCTCACTTCACGTTCGATTATCTAATGCACGCGCCGGTGAAGAGGAATGCCATTTGGTATGCAATCCCCCCTCAACCCTCTTAAGCTAAGCACTAAACAGATCTGCCCAAATACATGCACGAAGCTTTCTGTTGTCAACCTTCTTTCCACGCATCACATGCAAGCAATAAGAACTTTTCTGTTCTACAAAGGCTTTTGGAAACAAGCTTGCAGGAAGCAGAAACCCTGTGCACCACTGTTTTTTGAGTCATCGCATTCATAAACAGCCATCAGTTGGTCCATGCAACTCACCAAGTCGGAGCGTCCAGCACCGCTTCCATATTCGCCTGACGCTCTCGCACCTTCCGAGGGGTCGCCTCCATAGGTCTGCGACATCTTTTCTTGTTTGAGCGCTCGACTTCCTTCCTGACCTCTTCAACGTGAGGACCCCTGTCCTTAAACTCCCAGAGAAAGCTGCCGGTTGTCTATCGCATTCAAGAGGAGATGTTTGTGAGCACACGAGCAAACCGTTCGTTTAGCAGCAATCCAAAATGGTTGCTGGTTTGCTGATCCGCTGCCTAAAAGCCTGGCTCGCTTCGCCGCATGCAGCCTTTGAGCTCACAGATCAAGTCTGCAAAAACAAGTCAAGAGGTTACCGCTGCACACGTAATCTTGGATGTTGATAAGGCTCGCTGACACTCTCGCGGCGTCCATGAATCTACGAGGCTCTTTCTTTACGTCATCTTAGTGGCGCAGCACACCAGAAGCTGTTGCGACCCTGAGTTTCTGAATGTCAGCAGTCGACGCAATCTGGAGGTGACACTCGACGGGCTCATGGCCCTGCAACGGATCGGACTACAAAAAGCTCACTGTGACTTGCCAGGCTGTACCTTCCGTCCTTTTGACAAACCGAATCTGCGCCATCGATGTCAACGTGCGCTTCGCTACAATTGGTGGACGCCAAGTTTTCGGTTTCTCTCGAACCCTCATATTCTCCTGCAGCAGCTGTAGTCCCGCCAACGCGAGCGATTAGGAAAATGCAGCCGCTGGGCTTGCACTAAAGTAGGTATTCAATCAATTCACTTTAAGCCCACCACACAATACTAATCCGCACCAATGCAGTATAGCTGGCGCATTGCCGCGCTGCCGGCATTCATGATGCGCAGCGTTCATGTGGACTTGGCGATCCGATCGACGAATTGACCGCATCAAACTTCCCAAAGTTCTGGCGGCCCCCACGTACCGTCAGCTAGCGTTCGTGTCATATCTTTTGAGTCATATGCAGTAACCGGTCGCGGCATTGGGCAGGTTTACCGCCCAGGTACCCAGGTATGGGACCTACCGTCACCTACGGCCAAGACGGTTGCACCTTAAAAATGTCCCGTGCAACTCGATCAGTGCAGATCGTGCACCAGCTGTTTTAGCCGCCGCGGCCCACATTTCGAGCTTCCGGCCGCAAATGTGGATTGTTCCTGAATCACGATGCCGAGGAAGCCTTTGGCCCATGTGGCACGGCGTTCAATCGATCTGAAAAGACATCATCGATTCGACATGATCAAACCGTTGGATCCTCGGCATCAGAGTTTGTTGGACGTTGCCACTATAAAGCGATCTTGATATTTTTTTGCTAGGTAAGCCTTGTGATATACTAGTATATAGCTAGCCTGTCTTCAAAAGTTTACGCCAGGCCATGTTCTTGAAAGCGATGTATTTGAACGATCCAAGTGAAGGTAAGGGGAACAGAAGGCCACGAAGTCGATGCACATGGGCCTAAATGAGGCATGCTCCATCAGAGACTTAAAGTTAGCTCAATCTAAGCTACGGTTGTAAGTTGCTAACAAACCCGCTGACAACAGGGCACACCACGGCCATCCAAAATCTTACAGGGACGACCTGGAGAATAATGGAACAGTGATTGTCGACCGTTGACAAAAGCCTTGATGGTGTTCACCATTCTTGGGTCCTTATCCTGCGCAACTAGCTCTTCAGTTCATGTGAACCCCTACAACCCTGTACCTACAAGATGGTCACTCATGCAGATGCCTGCTGCTTATGTCTGGCGTAGATGCGGTAGGCGACAAAGCCTCCGACGACAACAGAGGCCAGCCCGATGGTTACAAGGTACCGGTGCGAGGCGAGCCGTTGCTGCTTGGACGCCTTGCTGCTTTCGGTCTCCGGAATGTTCGAGTGCGGCTTCAAGGCCAGATTCAATAGCTGCGGAAAAGCGGGGTAACGTGTTGTGGTCTCAGGTGCGACAAAGAAGAGGGAAGTGCAATAGTCCTGATTACCCCCTACCAGCACTCCGGCAGTCACCTTGTCTATGAAAGTCACACACAAGATTGACACGCTCATGACGCTCAGATTGACACGCTCATGACGCTCGACGTCGCCTCATTATCGCAAGACAGTATCCAGAGCGTCTACACGGCAACAAGCTATTATAGACTGACGAGATCGGAATTGGAAATTCAACGAGGTTGAGAGACTAAAATAGGCGACTGAACTAGCTCACCTGCAGGTATGGCGTGTCGCCCTCTTTTATAGACACTGGGAGAGGCGCCTCCAGCCCCAGATTCGTTGCATACTGCCACCAGAGACGACACGTGTCAGTTCAAGGGTTCCGTTGCGTTGGCCAACCGTTTCCGAACATCAAAACTTAGTCGCCACTTTGCTCTGGACTCCATTGCTCAGTAACCCGAAGCACAGGAAAAGCAATGTACACTGTAAGCTTGTAAGACGCCACTCAATGCAACGTTCGAACGTATGTTTAGCAATGTTCTCCTGCTACACCCCCCTCCAAGAAGGTTAGGGCGTCCAGAATCGAATTCGATAAGCGCTCGTGTCCATCCATTGAGCCACGCTTTCTACTCAGTCAAACACGTCGTCACATAAGTGCAGCTCTTAAGGGAGGGCCTTGTACTCGCATCCCTGAAGGATGTTTCAGCAATGTCGCAATCGAACAAAGAAGCGCCCCAACGCTCCCCATCCGAGCATGCCAGCACCACAAAACTGTCGAGAACACGAATAAACACCCAAGCGGGCTGAAGATATTTCCACCCGACCAGATCCGAAACAAGCGACACACTCTGATCGTCACCCTTCTAAAGGCTGAGGATGAAACAGGAAACTACAGAGGAACGAATCCTTACCCGCACGCTCTCTGCCAGCACCGCGTCCCCACTGTCTCTCTTAGCCGCGACAAGTGTGCACGGCACCTCGTGGCCATACTTCTCCGCGTGGTCCGCAATCCTCGTCAGCAGCTCCACCGCCTCGCTCAGCGACTCTGCGCTTGTGCTGCAAACCATGCAGCAAACCCGCTTTTTAACCCGTGTTCGATTTCGTTAAACAGGGGCACCAGAATGGAAAATTTGTCAAGGGCTCAAGGCCCTCTCAGGGGCTGGCTCATTGGAACTTCTGCACCTCGTGCCACAAGGTTCTCTTTATGCACGATCAGGAGCGTCGAGAATGAGCTTCGGTGGGGTAAAGGGGGCTGCCTCGGTCGACAACGCTGCAACAGTCCTTTGAAATGAAGTCGGTCTCGAAACTGCCTGGGCCGGGTACATGCCCCAAGGATTGCTACTCGGGTCAATTTGAGCGACTCCGTGCAGGTTCGGTCTTACAGCTGCCCCTACAATCGTCTTCAGAGTTCACCAATCCAGGACTATCATTAAAATTTGTTGGTAAGTAGCCGTTCCGATCTTGGATGCTTCATGACGACGAACGACAATATGGGCTGAACCATCAATGGGCTCAGCGGATGTTTCCGGTGAAAGATTGGAAAGCTGAGGGCTCAATCGCCGCAAAGGCACTTGTAAGAAAAAAGCGGAGACCACATGGTAACCCATCGTATGAGTTCCCGCCGCAGGATTGCGGGCCCGATCCACTGAGGAACGTTCATTGACCTGGGGGTCTATTCCTAAAAATGACCAAACACATTCTGGGTCATGGCTCTAGGGGGAATTGTGCAGTGCCATCAGCAAAGGCGGGAAAACCCGCTTTCGCAAGTCGGCTACTCGTGAAAGCGAGGCTAAGCAGCCACAAAACAGCACGAGTCGAGTCAGACCTGTCAAAGACAAAGGCCGCAACATCGCAGGCCGCCAGCCCGTTCTCGTTATCAAGCAGCTGATCCACTGAGGCCCCCGTCACCTCCCGCAAGACCAGCATCTTCTCTTGCCCCTGAAGCGAAAAGAGAGGACGAAACCTCGGGTCAGGGTTGAAAACAAAACACCATCAAAACACCATCGAATTGTCAGAACACCTGAAGGACTGAGACATCGGCCAAGGACGCGAGTGACGACATTAATCGCCCCTCCAATAAAGGCTTCGAATGCCAGGTGCAACCCTGAGTCCAGCAGAAGGGGGCTTAGGAGCAATGGTCAAGTCACTGGGTCAACGTGCTGAAGCAGTTGCAGACCGTGATAAAATCCATAACTAATACCTGGTAAATTTCCACGTCCGACAGAATTCAGTCCGTGACTTAGGTCAGAACGAACAGTAGGGACCCAAAGAAAACACGTAATCTTTGGAATTTGTCGTAGGGGCTCTGCCCTCACCTCCGATGTCGAGACCACTTGTGCAGCATACCGGTCGCTTCGCGTAGGCGTGTGCGCTTCCGTGAAGGACCTGAAGCAGGACACCAGGACATCAGCCTAACCGTCCAACGACTTTTCTGTATCTTCAGCTCCTCGGTTGTCATTAGAAAGTTGACAGCAATTCACTTCGATCCGCCCTCGCTCTTCCGATTCAACAGCCATTTGAGAGAGCAAGAGTAATCCACTTCACCCTGGCGAACGAGAACCCACGACAAAATCACACAACAAACAAAGTGAACAGGGAGAAAGACGTTTTTCTCAAAGTTTGAGGACGTAAAACGAGAAGAAAGATCCGAGACGCTGTCAGACAACCCAAACGAAAAGTTGGGCAGGTTGGCATTTATTTCTTGTTCGAAGAACGAGAAGACGTAGCACCAAGACAGCGTCGAAACTATCATCCGCCCGTCCCCCATCGCGCTTTTGAATCGCTGGACCCCACAGAGCAGGATTGAGCGTGCTGGGGAAAATCCGCGTTCTTCAAGTCTCCACTAGAATGTGGAGCCAGAGGCAAGCGGCTGCACCTGTCGATCAGCCCGTCGACAATTGCGCTCTTGCCCACCCCCGACGGCCCGAACACGAAGCCCTGGATGACGTCACGCGAGAGCTTCTTCTTCTTCCGGTCGAAGCGCCGTCGTTTCGTCACCTTGAACGCGGTGCTGATGTCACGGTCGGGAAAGCCCAGGTAGATGAGGTAGCCGAGCGCAGAGTGTGGTTCCAAGAGGGTGAAGAGCCGCCACTGCACGCCACAAAAAACCCTGTCATTGAGAGCCTTTCTTGCTGGAGTATAATAACTTTCGAGGTTGAGAGAGTGGTCAGGAATGCGGGAAAAACGCTTTTGACATACGCAGCGAAAGGAAGAAACCGGAATGATGGACGCCCCTCTCAGATAAAGGCGGCAGATGCAACCAAAGCAGGCACCAAACTCGATGTTTGATGAAGTGCCTCCCATCGAAGGGTGCTCCCCTGGCAAAAGAAGCTTTTCCGCTGTGTAGACAGCAGACAACAGAACGGCAGCTCTTGAAAAAAAGCCCCTCCCCTTCGTGACGCGCACGTCTGGGCCGCTGTAAGATGCGGCTCCAAACACACACGTTCCACAACAGACTCCCTCTCTGATGTAAGTCTGACGAAACGTAGGACCGACTGATAAGTTGCCTACCTTCGCCAAGAAGCCCCGCAAAGTAAGAGAGCCCTCCGCATTCGTTTCTGTACATCGATGAAACCGCTCGTCCTCCTCCCAGGGGCTGCAATTGCAAAAAAGGGTGCAGCTGTTCAGACACACAAAAGTCTGGGGACTTGGGCGAGCCCACTTCTGCTGAAAAGTGGGCTCCTTCAGAGACACGGGAAATTGGCCGATCTCAAGCCGAATCTTCTAGGAATGAAAGACTAGCGAGTATCAAGACAAAGACAGGCTGCTTTGCTCTTTCAAATCCCTTTCGACAACTCTGCATCCGCTAGAAAACATAGATAAACAAGTGAGGACCTCCATATGCTGCTGCACATCCCCGGATGAAGCTGCAACTTCCGCTGAACTGAAAAAAACCCGTGTCTCGTCTCCTTTTGACAAGGTAAGACCCGGCCATCTGACAATGCACACAAAGTAAACCACTATAAGCCATGGTCAACAAAAGGCTCCGCGCCGTGATGTCAAGAAACGAGCATTTGTGCGACCCGGGAAGCAGACCATACCAAACGACTCACAATTTAAGAAGTAACAAACGCCCAAAGGCAAACAAAAAGCCGGCTCACTTTTCTGGCGCTGTCGAGAAGGCCTCCTCCAACTCCGTGCTGCTGAGCGCCCCGTCCCCATCGATGTCGAAGTGCAAGAAGATGCCCCGCAGGTAATCCAGCGCCTTTTCCGTCAGCTCAACGCTCTGTGCAGGAGACAAATAAGAGGCTTCGTATTCCTGACTTTGCCTCGCCTCGTGCGGGCCAGGCGGGTAGTCGTGGAGTTAAACGTTGATGCGACGTGTCGAAGCTTTTCATTCCCACTTTAAGTTCGCGAAGAAGAGGGCTCCGATGACGTGCTGCAAAGCTATAACGGAAGTTTATCACAGCCAACCTTAGTCGTTGAAGAGGAAGTCAGCACAAAGCCAAGGAGCTCAAGCTGCATTTTATGTTTCAGAGACAAGCGACAAGTGAGCAAATCCGAAGAGGGCCCAAAACAAGGATGAGAGTCGCACGTAGTTGCATACCTGATCCGGCGCCTTGGTTGCGAGTTGGGGAAAGTCCAGAACCTCCTTACTCAACTGCACGGTATCGTCATACCCGTACTTCCGCAGAACCTGCAAACGGCACACCAAGAAAACAATCGGATCAGGGATTGCAGATCACATGGAAGTTCCTCAAGAGCACGGGGACTAGGAGACGAAGAAAGCGAACAAACACAGTGTGCATCCCGCCTTTATCTTGAGACGGACTGTGCCGACTATTCTTATGGGGGCCCTATTCACGCTCCAACCAAAGAAACCGCTCCATCATAATTGTCAGGGCCGTCCCTCTTGTTGAAGCCGTCCCTCCAGCTCTAACATAAAACGCCCCATCTTATCGGTCCCACTCAGATAGGGACATGGACATAAAATCCGCCGTTTTGATTGGGCCGCGTGTCAAAAAGACCACGTGTCGATCATAGACCGAGGTCCGAGTCGCCGGAAATAGAATTTGTTGCAACGTAATTTGTTCGTCATCTAGTGACCTTCTAATAATCGGACGGTATCGGTGACTCAATCAGTGTATCGAACGGCCATCTGGGGTGACTCAATCAGTATATCGTCTTATACAATCCAGTATTCGGTCCCTTATATCTCTCTTTTTCCTCTTTTCTTCTCTTTTCTTCGTCTTTTCTTCTGTATCTCTTGGCTGTGAGTGGACTGTGGGACCCCACCTGTGATACCCTCAAACTGTTCCATCCCATCCCATTCTCAAAAAGAAAACGGCTCCATCATCTTTCCTCAAGCTACTTCAGAAGGTTCAAACTGGAAAGAAAAGCATCTCGAGCTCAAAAAGCAGACAGATGTTGCGACCCGGACAACGCAAAAACCGAATACGGACCCAAAACAACACCTCACCGTCCACGTCGTCTCCAGGCGGCCCTTGTCGATGAAGAGCGTGTGCAGAAGGTAGAAGCCGAGGAGGGTGAGCCCGTTGTCCTGCACGCCCGCCGGCAGCTTCTCGTACACCACACTCTTCACGCCCGCCAGCTCCTGCTCTTGCAGCGGCGCGTTGAAGCACATCACCTGCACATGACAGATGGACTCGCTTCAATATCGACTGCTGATAATAATAGAGGAATCCTTTTCGGCCAGATCAGGTTGTCACTTCAAGCAGAAATAGAACAAACGACTTTTCTGCTTAAGAAGATGGACTGTCGCTGGTATGCTCAGAGGGCTGGCCGCAAGAGCAGACAACCCGGCCTAAGCTTAGGTAAGCGCATTGGATCTCTTGGTCAGAATCCGTCTGCGCCCTGCCGCGGATGAATGTCCGGACTCCATTCCTGGTGAGTTCAGCTCGCTTTAAGCTCCGCAAGGAAGGCAGATCAGCAAAACGGCTATTGAGGTTGACAACCACAATCAGACGGTTCCAAAAGCCTCACCTGAAAGTTGTTGAGCTCCTCGTCGCTCAGGATCCCGTCCTTGTCCTCGTCGCACAGTGTGAATATCCTCTTGAGGGCGCGTGTACACCGCGGGGTGAGGCGCTGCGTGCGTGAGTCGTACAGGGGCGGCAGCGGGTGCATTACCGCCTTCTGCGCGTAATAGAAGACCTCCCCGACCTGGGTGCCCGCCTTTGCCGAGCACTCCAGGGTGGTTTCGACCTCGGGGAACTCATTCATCAGCTCCGTAGCCACCTGATGGTAAGGAATGTGTCAGAGAAGAATGTGTCAAGAAATAGATTGGAGTAGGTTATCCTGAGGTGCAAGTTTAGTAAGCAATCCTGAGGTGACCTTTCTGACAAAACTAGGTTCTTGAAGGGGCAAGGTAATTTAGGCAACCCTGAGGTGAGCTTTCTGATTGAACTAGGTTTGTTGAAGGCGCGAAATAAAACAAGGCTCACCCTGAGGTGAAAGGTAAGTGCCGAGTGCCTACATAGAAGCAAATCGAGCCAGCCGGCAAGAACGTCATCACTACCACAAGCTCCATGCGAGAGGTGCTCCACAATAAGTGAAGCAATGAACAGCCTAGGAATCGACGGGGCAACGAAACGATGGAGGCGATGCTCACGCCAAGCTTGGCCAACCTTATTCAAACAGTCCCGTAGATACGCACTGGCACTTACTGGATCAACCATCGTAAGATCCTTTTCAGCCCCACAAATATAGACCAGCCCCACGATCACAAACCTTTCTGGTATGTCCAATCTCCAGAATCCCACCTTTGACCGCTGAATTGGATAAAGCACGGGCCTGGAAGCATGCTCCTCAGGGAAACTTGCATGCCGCCCTTACCTGTTCCAGTGCCGGTTGCCTGTCTGTCCTGAGGTCTTGCTTGCACCCCACCAGGCAGATCGGCGCCTTGAGCTTCAACCGCCGCACCTCCGGTAGCCAGTGCGATCGCAACCGGCTGAACGTCTCCTGCCGGTCAGTCGCATATGTGATGATAATGGCGTCCGCTTTTTTGAGCTCCTGCTCCACCGTGGGCCTGCGCGCAAGTACTTGTGGTGAATGAAGGGTGGACGTCCTTCCTACTTTGTTCTCCTTCTTTACTTTGTCAGACATTCCCCAGGCTAGTGTTCACCGATCACAATGTGACCACAATAATCATGGCGTCCGCGGTCAGCCTGCTCAACCCAGGTCCTGCATGCATCTGATTGTGATCCCTTGCTTGCACTTGGTGGATCCTTCGCTAACTAATTGTCCTCCTCTTACACTTTTCCGACCGCTGTATGCTTTTCACTACCCTTCTTTTCTCAGACTATCCTTCTTCGGTGCATTTTGTTATCAGCCAACACCAAGCAGATTCCTGAAGCATGCTACTAAACGATGGCTCATTATCAGCGTAACCCTCTTTCTCTCCTCTCGAGGATCTCCGCTTAATACTTTGAGGATTGCTGTCGCAACCAGCTTTGCATAGAAGCGCACTGAACCACGTCATCATGGGAAGCACAGACTGCTTATATTGAACCTTTCGGAACCCAACAACAACGTCAGAGCCAGAGTTCCTAGTGTTCAGTGACTCCACCAACTCACCAACAGCAGGACATTATGAGCAGATGGCATGTCATTGTCCAACTCTCAGAGGCAAGGCAATAAAACAAGGCGGGGATCGATGACGGGAGGCTGCTCCTTTGAGAGTACCACCACCAACCATCTCAAACCTCAAATGCATGTGAGTGATGCACACCAAGGGGTGCAAAAAAAGCTGAAAGAAAACCGAGCGATATATGGCAGACATGCACGCGTAGAGCTTCAGAGAACGGATTAAACCAATATCATCGCTCCGAAGAGCTCGGCGCCCACTGAGAACCAGCGGGCGGGTTTGTATGTGTATGATCTCATCAGCAGCCAACGAACGTGCAAACGAGGCGCTTGCATTTCCAATTTGCTTGGACAACCCTGGAGAACCCTAAATGCTTGTAACCTGGAAACGTGCTGAAAATCTGGGGATATAAACCAGAGGCAGAGCTTACCGAGCAGAAGGCCAAGATTCTTAAGGCTCCTTATATATTGCAAGTCATTGAGGTAATATAAAAGTTTCGCTCTTTCGCTGTGCTTATGGTTGTGACAAAATCTGCAGCCAGCTTGCTGAGAGAAACATTCCCAAGATAGAACTACAAAGTGGAAGCTTCATGCAAGTGTAAGCAGGCCACCTCAAAGGGACAAGCAACTTCTGGTCAAGCAACACATGACCTGGTTAAGCAACTGTGTCTTCAACTCCCATCACAGAAGACCAGGAAAAGAATGCTGCACAGCAAGTTTTGCAATTCTGCCCTAATTCATCCCAGAACACAGGTTCTCCTCCAGCAAGAGCTCTGACAGCAAGAGCTCTGACAGCAATGCAAAGACGGACAGAGAAACCTTGTAAGACCCACAGCAAGCTTCAGCAAGCTTCAGATAGTACCACTGAGGATCTAAGCATGCTGCTACACTAAAGCAATCGACTGGTAGCTAAAACCAAGCGAACCTAAGAGCTGGTTCCGCAAAAGCAAGCCATCATGCAATTCGCAACAACAGCGGCACTTAGAAGCATCAAGTTCAACCAAAAACGAACAATTGTGTGTACAAGGTCTTGGCGGCCAAACAGACTTCCTGTCAGTGATAGCTGCATGGCAAGTGCCTGGGATTCAAACTTCATAGCACAGCAGCCCACCAAAGTGCGTAAATAACCTTCCCAAGATACGGGCCTCCCTCTGACATTGAAAAAGGAACAGCATTGCGGTTGGAATGCAGACCAATCTGCTTCATGTGCATGCTGCAAGCGCCATGTTGACCAATCACAACTTGGAACCATTGCCGTTGCAGATCCAAACAGGTGCTTAGTACTTATTTGCAGAACCAGATGAGCTCAAAAATCAGCCAAAATTCTTACCAGTCCTCCTGCCGGCTTGACGTGTCGACCACAAGTACAGGCATGCGCTCCGGCAGCAGATCAGGTGGCAACCTGGTGAGAGGAAGGACTGGGGGAACTTGCTCGGGCCACTGGTCTGACGCAGCCACAGTGATCAGTGAGGTCTTCCCCGTCTTTGAGTCCCCAACCAGAACCACGCGGACATGGTCCCGCTGCTGCCCCATGCTTGATGCTCTCTCGAAGAAACAAAGGCAAACGCTCGGAACACCTTCTTAAGCTGTGCAGACCTTGCAGCGTCTACAGCAGGAGGGTAGCCTCTCTCGACGTGTCTAGTGCATCAAAGCCCCCACGTAGCCGCCTCTTCAAGAAATAGATCCGAGTAGAGCAAGCGCCATTGCAAATCCGCTGAGGGGATGCATGTCAATGTCATTGTCATTTCAGATTTGGCTGTGGTGGCGAAACCCCAAATTGCTTTGCATCTAGGATGCGACCAAAAAGTGCAAACCGTCACCATTACCGTCTGCTGCGGCCCCAGTGCCCCGGTGCCCGGCGAACCACATCCAACAGTAATGACTTGCCAAGAGTCCCCGGGCCAGGATGTCCGCACGGTAATGGTAAGATGTTGAGTTGGGCGGCCGCGATAATACTAATAATACCTTGACTAGGAATACTTGCACCCATTATCGGCCACCTTCAGCTTGACAACAAGTTTTCGATTTCGACTCAAGTTTCAGTATGCATGTGATACATGGATAGAAAGCTTGTCGAATCCTCTTTCCATCCATATAAAACACTCTTGCACGAAATGACGTCTTCCACATGTTGTATAAGATCACAGATTTTGACCGGATTTTTTACCATGTTCCTATTATCGGCCACCTGCATAAGCTAGCCAAATGCAGCATACTTGGTCAAATTGAGTCCGGTTTTTAACTGGAGGTAGATCTTGACCCTGCCCTCCTAAGTACCAAGTTTGGTCGCCAACAAGCAAGATCTTCAACCCTTACTGAAGACCCGTTTCCGCCTGCTAAAGTGGCGAATGTTCGGCCGCGAACCGAGTTTCGATCGATCGAGACTCGGTTTCCATACGAGTTCGGGGTGGCCGGAAATAGGAGCTGGCCGATATTGGGTGCAAGTATTCCGGTACGGTTGTAGGATAGGTAGTTGGGTTGATCGGCCAGCCATGCAGCACTCATGACTCTATTCCAGTGATCGTGGCGAAAACAAATCCTGAATACACTAATAGGACCTCTCGGACATTAATTGGCGAAAATGGCACTAAAATTCCAAGCGGCTATTATGGCCGGGCGCCTGTCCCGGGTACTTTATTTCTGTCCCGACCTTATTCTAACCACTTCTCAGAAGTTCAACCTGACAAAGCACATTCGCAGGCGTTTCGACTGGTTTCAATCAGGGTTGAGAGCTGTCAAAGTCGGTGAAGGCGCCCGAGCGGGTAAAAAGTTGCCTGGTAGCCTAGGCTTTTTCGCCAGGCCGGCGAAATTCCCTTGCTAGACACTAAATGGCGAAAAGCTGGCGAAAATCAAATTGGCGAAATTAATTAGTTTCGCCACGAACATTGCTCTATTCCCATGAGGCTGTAGTGCGATCTAGGTAGGTACCTATCTCGGTTGTATAGGGGGCGTGTCTGCATGAGGGGGCGCCTAAATCGAGCTACCGCTTCCGTTCGAAGAATGTCCCATCTGGGTATTTAATCGTATAGAAAACTGTAGGCTCGTGGCTTCATCTACCTTCTGTAGCACTCTTTGTATCCTTTGAAGCTGAGGTTTCCTTCAACACGTTGAAACATGAGGCACCTTGAGAAGCTGGGACGTCTCGCATTGCGTCATGCCCCTCGAGACGGCGTTCACGGACCGCAGGCATGTGCTACGCTGCGTGTTGAGTCTTGGGACCAGGCAACAGAGATCAGTGCGGAAGAACTGACGAGTAATCAGTTTGGGCTGCACGATTGCCCTGATGAATGTGGAAATGCAGGATATCCAGCGGGTACCTTGCATGATGAATGCTCTACCTCGAGCAGATGCCAAGGTGCTGTTCAAGCCACTCGCCGAGACGGAGCAACTAATCACCACCATTCATCGCCATCGGTAAACAGCTGCCTTGTAGGTTCGTTGCACCTCCGCCGGCCTCTCCGAAGCCCTTCTATTCCAGATGGCCATTTGTGGCAACAGACCCCTGCTCGAGGCTTTGCTGCGTCAGCGCTTCCAACAGAGACTATGGAAACGGTTTTTCGAGAGCGGTATGTTCCTCCGGGCGGTTTCCTAGCGCTCAATAACCTCCGCGACAATCCGGGGGCAAAGAAAGAGGTGAGGAGTTGGAGCAGCGGTGTGCTTCTTGAATCATCTGCATAAAGAAATAAAATTTCAATTGTCGTACAAAAATTTGCTTCAAACTTTATGCTCTACGGACACTTTTTAGGTATGCCGTCGCAATTGGATTCGACTGCCTGCAGGAATGTTTCCAGGAGATGAGCAGTTGTTGGTGTCGTAGGTCTTATATCCTTCATAGAAGGTTCCCTCCACCAATGCTGGTGTCGCTCATTTCTCAGATCTTGCAAGGTGTGAGCTTCTGAGGTAGATGCTTGTTTCAGCAGACACGAGACAGAAGAAGTTGATGATGGCAAGTCCTTCTCGGCTGAACGTTACTTGCATGTTGTCCATGCGAACGCCTCTCATCATTTGCCTACAACCACCACTTGTGCTGGCTGTGAAGCACTCACTGATTCTGGCTATCTTTCTATGTGTGCTGGCAGAAAAAGCGGTTAGGGCGAGGGACGGGGTCAGGCCTGGGGAAAACAAGCGGACGGGGTCACAAAGGCCAGAAGGCACGAGCAGGCAAGGAGCAAGCCAGAATTCCAACCAGAATGCGACGAATTTTGCCTGTAATCTTTTTGGCTTGGCTGTCTAGCTTTGACAATCTCCGAAACACGAGCGCACATGCCTTGATAAGGCGAGCGAGAAAGTCTCAAGACTCTATCAGGGCGGAAGTGCAGGTTGCGGTGAGCTTTTGACAATTGGATAAAGTTGGGTCAGTTCGTTACATGTTATAACCAGGTCCTTTTGAACAATAAAGCTCATCGTTGAGTTGGACCTCCCTACACTTGCGCTTTGCAATCTCAAAGGTTGCTTCAATCGAATGAAAGCAGATCCTGAGGGGGCAATAGGGGCAGTACAGTGGCATCCTCTGGATGCGATCAAGGATAGTATGGAGATGACCAGTACCTGAAACAGGGCTTGAAACCGGTTGAGAGCCATGTCGGAGCAAGCCTTTCCCTTTTGCCTGCAATTATCTGACTCATTGTCCCGTGCAGGTAGGAAACCACGTGCCGGTTTCGAGGGCGGTCAGACCCCCTTGCGGCTGAGCATTCCAAAGAGAGGGTTCCACAATCCGTAAGTGCCCTCCCTCGCTGTTGTCTGCGGCAAGCAGCTCTCTTGCTTCGAATTCTCCACAGCTGCTACTAAATCATGGTGTTCTTAGATTAGGATTGAGCGACCCTGAGGGTGCATGATGCTTGCTGCGTCACTTACATTGTTTCAAGTATCCATGCTTCGTGAGTCTCCCGTTGATGCGGGAGTTTGATGCAGAAGATGTGAAAATGCGAGAAGTGAACGTCCACTACTAGCAGCTCTTTTTACAGCCAACGGTTGAAGTGACAGAGCGGTATGGGCATGGATGGTGGTTGTAGAGTATCTGTCAGCAACAAAACCGAATATTGAGTCACCATCTTCGACCCTACCTTGTGAAAGAACCAGCTTCTTTTTGTCAAGCAGCTGACACACATAGTGGAATGCAAGGCCTGGTGACTGACTGTCATCTTGAATTCAGGTTTTCCTTGGATTTCCAAGTGCTAAATTTAAACCGGTTGACCGACTACATTGAAAAGGGCAAGATCGACCCCAACAACCTCATCACCATGAAGGTCCGTCAATCTGGTCTGATTATATTACCTTTGCGTTCAACGTACCTGCAACCCTTGTCTGAGTGCAGATGCGGATTCTATTCCAAACTTGAGTTGGCTATACGGAATTGCCTGCCTGGAAAGCGCAAGTTTTTCGTGGTTTTGCAATCGGCCTGCCTGAATCTGAAACCAGATTGAAAACCTCAGGTGTTTGGCGGATGATCCCGTTGCGACTTGGGTGGCCGCATTTTTCCGTAGAGACATACTCACTGTATTTTCTCCGACCAGACTCTGAAAGATGCGGGTGCGATCGGAAAGGCGATGCGGGACGGCGTAAAATTATTGGGGCGGGGCAGCGACGAGTTCAAGCACCCCATCAAGATCGAGGTAAGCTTCGAACACTAGTACTTCAAACATTGTGAGTGCTCCGTAGCGCAAGTTTTGATGTCGTTCTTAATGGGCATCACGCGAGATCAGGTGTAATGTCGTCAAAGGCACGCTTTCAGGCCGTTTGGCACAGTCCTGCCTTGGTGGCAGGAATTTCTGAATGGACAGCGTCTGATTACGGGTGAAGGTTAAGTCTACCTCTGTTTGTTTGCCGGAAGGCCCTACAGAATACTTTGGCCCTTCTGAGGTCGAGAGGCGAAAAGGTCAATACTGCTCCTTCGTCAACAGGTCAAACCTGGTTTCGAAAAGCGCGACCCAGTAACACGTTGTCACATGAATCAGGATTCTTCCGTTTCTTTGGTGGGCATGGGCGTTGAAATTCTCGCGCAACCTCCCTCTAAGATCGGACACATCCTAGAGCAGGAACTTTGTGGTCCTCACGGCTTGTGCTCGCTCCCGTTTGCAGGTGACTCGAGTGTCGGAACAAGCACGGAAGACGATCGAAGCTGCCGGGGGCACAGTTACGACGGTTTATTACAACAAGCTGGGCCTGCGGGCTCTGTACAAGGTAAGCACTGGGCAGTCTAGCTCTGCCAAGTCAGATCGTCGTACCCAGCAGGCCTGCGTCCGTGCTCTTTCTTCGATCGGTCGGACGCCTTTCTATGACGTCACGAAGTAGTTGTAAGCTTTTGGCCTGTGGTGCTGGTGATAAGAACCGGCAGTGTCGCTGGCACGGGGTAGATGTAGGCATTTTGAACCCTTCTCGAGCTCTGCCGGAGACTGCCGTCAAGCGGACGAGTATGTGAGCAGCTGGACTGGACTCGGGGCAAATGTTTTAGCCTTGGAAACCTGCTGAACTAATTTCAAAGTACTGTTTGAGACAGACATTTCGCTTTGATGTAGTGTTCGCTGCTGTGTGAGCAGACTTGCACCACTTCGCGGCCATCCATTATTCACCTTTACATCCTGGGGTTTGAAGATTGAACTTGTTGCCCTTGTGCAGCCGGAATGGTTCATCAAGAAGGGCCGAATGATACCAAGGCCAGCACGACCACCTCCAAAGATGAGAGGCAAGACTGACACGATTGGCCGCCTTCCTGCACCTACCACGCCTTTGGAGCTGGAAGGTGAAGGATCAGTTCCTTGAGTTTTGAACGGAAGATACGGATTATACTAGGAAGCTTGTGTCGAAGCGGGCTTTCGGTTTCAGCCGCAAAAAGTAGCAAAGAGGAAGTGGTGTCCGCAGTGCTTCAGGGTCCAAATCAGGGGGCTAAAACGGGAGTGTACCGGTTTGACTTGTCTGCGCAAATGAGGCTCTTACATTGAATAAGTGCTGCCATTCCTTCCGATACGAAAAGCAACTTGGACAGATCAAACTCATTTGTTTAACTGGAAGGTCACCTCCAGACTCTGTGTCCCTTAAGGCCCGTTTGAAGGCTTGTGTATGGGGGTTGACGTTTGCAATTGGCCCCAGATTCCACCAGCCAGATTGAGATCCTACTATGAGCCGCCCCTGCTAAGGTCTGCAAGGTGTTCAACCAATTTCAAAGATTGAGATACTTCTGCCACCACACTCACGATTCTCGTAACTTTCTGTCATCTCAACATGTAATGGTCCGTGCAACTAGATTCGACGATGTAGGAGTTGTTCACGACTTGTGCTTGAAGTTGATTATTGTATCAACTCCATTTATCTTGTCTCATATGGTCAATAGAAGCTATATAGCAAATCCATTTGATGCCGTATGGCGGCCGCCTGCATGTCATGCACGTACTTCAATGTAAGGGGCGTGCGTGCATGTAATCAATTCATAACCTGGTGCATGTACCGTCACGTGCAATTGGCGCACGAGAAGTCAAAAGTACGCTGGAGGGCCCTCGAGTCCCCGGCCCCCTTCCCCTATGAGAATTGCGGGTTCAATCAAACTTGCCTATTTAGAGCTCGAGCTGCTAGACTCAGAAGCGGCCGCGGCTGAAAGCATGGGCGGGCCGCACCGACCGTCCCGGGCCCGTCCGATCATTCGTACTAATCATTTGCGGCGGCCGCGGCCCCGCCATGGGCCCGGGCCGCCACGTGGGCGGGGCCGCGCCTGCGGCATGATGATGCCAGTCCCTAGCGCGGCCGCCCTATGTTGGCCGTTGCTATCAATCGGACGGCTCACGATGACACCGAAGTTGGAGAGTGTGAATGCGTACTTCATTCTGTTCTCTCCGCGGCCCGGTCGACCTTCTTGCGATCGCAACCGTTGGATGATGATGTTGTGCGCGGGTGGAAGCCAGTGAACTTGAGCCAAGCAGAGACCGTCCATTCAGCAACTCAGACCGTCGATACTCGAGCTGAAAGCATCGAACGGAACAGATGAGGCAGTTCTGAAGAGGTTTGAATCTCAGCTTTGCGAGATCGAGCTTCTCATGTTTTTCGCGCTCAAAAAATTGCTCCATCTTCAAGTTCAAACTTCGCCTTCAAAATCAAGCTGCACAGGAGGGCGCTTGCAAGCTTCATCTCTGTCAAAAACAGAAGAGAGGACGCTAGATGAGCGCCTGTCGTTATCCACTGAACTTTTGCTAAGAGCAAATCAAGCTAAGAGCAATTGTGATACAGTCAATTCAAAGGGAGCACTTAGAGCCAGCATCCATTCCGCCAGAACTATTTTCCAACATAAAGGAGCGCCCATCTGTCTGTTTGCATTCCTGAGGCCTAAGCATGGTAAGCGTCTTTGCTTTGCTTGCAGTCACAGGGCTTGGCATGGCACTATATAGATCCTGACGAGTAGGCTTCTACTGTCCTTTCAACAACGTGGCTTAGGTGCCCTCAATTGGGACTCTTCAGGTCTTTTGCCTAGTCCATTTGCATCGCTGTCATATTCTGTTCACTCATTCAAGTCTTCACAGTATTGTAAATTGAAGATCACGGCTACTGCTACTCGTAACGGTTGCTGCATCCATTCGTCACAAGTTGAGGTGCCGCATCCACAGAGATGCTTCTGACTGGTCAGAAGACAGAAGCAGCAAGCAGTTGATATCGAGGATTTGTCTGCGGTACTTCTGTGCATAGTATTGCTCACGCCCTTTCGTAAACAGACGCTCCTAGTGTCTGGATGCATTGGGTTGTTCGTTCCTCTTGCTTGCAGTCGATTGCAGTGCGGCTTTGATTAGCATATCGCTAGTCTTTTAGAAGAAGGTAACTCCAACTGAAGGTGCATTGCGAGTAGTGAATAGCTGCTGAGAATGGACAGCCAGGGGGAGCCTGATTGGCTAAAAGCACTTATCCAATGGAGAATGCTCCTCAATAATACCGCAAATAATCTGCAGCTTAGTGGCGCAGGAATGACAGGTGCTATTTCAAAATTGACTGCTCAATCTGCTGTGTCTGCCTGCTTCAAGCTGCACATGACCATAATCAACGTCTTCCCTACTTTCTGCACCTTATAGCTCGTGAGCATGTTAGCTCACCTCTTATCGAGATGGTTACCTCACCTCTCTATATAGCAAGAGATGAGCTAACCATCTCATGGGCTCAATAGTATTCAGCAGGAGGATGGTGATCTACTTTTAAGCAACATTTTTTTATTCTTGTGCATCCAACTGCTTCAGTCAAAGCATTTTGCTAGTCACCTTTGATGGATTCTACACTGGCTTACAAGCAGGGGCTCTTCATCATTTTACCGGGGTTACCAAAGCTCAGTTGCTAGACAGCGCTCCTAAGATTGGCACCGTAATCTTCAGACCTGGGTTGCTATCTGACCATATTTACCATATTGTGCAGTCGGGTAAAGGAGCAAAGGGTCTGTTGACCGGTGGCAAGCCAGGAGCAGACGACAAGTCAAAGGATAAGAAGAAGCCGCAGTCCCGTTCCTCAAAAGCAGGGCTGCAGGTGAGCTGTTTGCGGGCTTTGACTTTTGAGATAGCATCCACAAAAGCAAACACCATGCAAACACCAGCCTCATTTCAAACTGAAGAATTCTGTTTATTTCATTCCCAACCATGAGAGCATCAGTCAGAAGAGAGGTAAATAAGCAACATGATTACATCAACGGCTTGGTCATGCAGTCACTGTGCCAGATTTACCGCCCAGGATGTTGCCCGGGGAAAGCGCATTTTCAAGATCGCTCTCAGAGTTGCCCTGTTAAATTCTGTTTGGCATGGTCTGCTTATTCTGCTTTCCTCTTAGGAACATCTTATGGACACTGGTTGTACTTGAGTTCTCAACACCCTTTCTATTGGAGTGAGCAGCCTCGTTGAGCTGGTTTCAGAGTAGTTGTCTGTGCTCTCAAGCTGTAGAAGTAGTATGGATCTTTTGGAATTTTCCTGTCTGCCCTTGGAGTCCGTCCGCACCTGATGGTGCATATACACCGCTCCAGAAACTACAGCAAGTTTTTTAACAGGATGCGAGTCTTGTCTTCATGAGTACGTCAGCTGGAATACCTGTCTCTTCTGACAGTTCCCGGTTGGAAGGATCCACAGACTACTGAAGAGCAGAGTGTCGGCAAATGGCCGTGTGGGTGCCACGGCAGCGGTCTACAGCGCTGCTATTCTGGAATATCTGACGGCTGAGGTGCTCGAGCTGGCTGGGAACGCATCCAAGGATCTCAAGGTATGCTAAGCATCGAACCAGTCTCTCGTCTAGCTGGCAGTATCAGCTGCTTGTGTGGCCTCGTAGTGATGCTTGCAAGGTTGTCAGTCCGTCACTACTGTCCTTGACTGTATCCTTCTGCATTCATATGTTATGTGCTTGCGGCCTCGGCAGTATTTCCCTTAACTAGCAATAGGGTAAAGTATCGCACTCCAATCCAATGTTGATGACCCAAAGAATATTATTCTGTCTCTTCAGTGCTTTCTCTAGTGTTGATCTGGTGTTGATCTCAGCAGTTATTTGATTTGCACTCTTCTCCATCCTCCTGAAGAAAGCTACGCTGATGTGGTCTTCTTGCCTCCCCTACAGGTGAAGCGTATCACGCCCCGGCATTTGCAGCTGGCCATCAGAGGAGACGAGGAGCTGGACACGCTCATCAAGGGGACCATTGCAGGGGGTGGTGTCATTCCTCACATTCACAAGTCCCTCATCAACAAATCCAACAAGAAGGAGTAGGGTAGCCGCACTGCTGAAAAACCTAATCTGCAGATCAGTGCGCTGGTTCGCACCTGATTGGTGCTGATCCGTACTTTTAAACGACTGGTCACAAGGTAGTGCTTTTAGTAGCTCAACAGATGATAATGCTTTCTGTAACTAGAAGCTCACCTCTAAGGCGAAGTGGATGGTATAGGGAATGTGGTAAACAGCCAGATTTTAGGCAGCCAGGAGTGGTCAAGCGACGACGTACTTGACTGCATGCTTGCGAGCTGCTCCTCAACTCTACTTTCTTTGCGAGTGTCTTTCAACAGCAAGTTGAAGGGCCACATTGATCAGCACCTGACGGAGTTATCCTCTTTCAACCGACTTCCCGTTGGAGCACCAAGCTCCCAAATGTACTTTCAGGTCAGCTTGTTGACTCGCATATTGCTTATAGCAAGACACCAAGCATGGGATTGTGCAAGTCGAATTCAGGTCCGGTTTTACTTGATTGTGTGGGATAGCCTGGTTGAAGTTTCTGTTGGTCGTGTCTTGATGGATGGATCCAAGGTCCATGTTTTGTGCACAAGCTTGGATAAACATCAGTTGACAGTGGCACGTGCAGTTGGCAGTTGTGCGTTTCAAATTGGTCTTTTACATTGAAGGTTAGGTTGAGCAATCAAGCGATCTGCTGGCTAGAAGCATTCAAGTTGGGACAAGCAGATTTCCGGGGACCATTGTTTTGTGAAAGGCGCAACATTAAGTGAGAATATGCGTACGTTACTATCAATATGTGCATGATTTTACTAAAATCTGGAGCCATCAAATTTTTCATATAGTAGCGACCACTTGTGACTCGGCTCCACAACTCAACAAGAGAGCTTCGGGTTGCATATAAGCCTATCAAAATGCGATCAGGCAAATGGTCTGTAATGATCGTGTTGTATGTGTCGAATCTCGATCGTCGTTGAAAAACGGGAGAATGCATGGTCATCCATCAACACACGTGCATATGTACTGTGCGAGAAGACAGTGCAGAAAGAAAATGATGCAATTGTGCTTTTGAAACGCACGCTGCAGTACCAACTTTCAATGGCCACGATTCGTTCTGAGCGAGCGACGAGCGTGTATTTGATAGGATGCTGCTCTGCTGCTGGCATGTTCGGAATTCAGGCCGCACTTGAATGAGCAAGCACAATTCCGAACAATGGTTCAGCATGCACTGCCAAGCACTAGCCTCAAGGACCGTACGCGCGAGCATGGCGGACCGGCACGTGACTCGAATAAGGTCTGAAGCGCGGCGCTGGCAGCCTGTCACTAACAGTAACTTCGGCAACGGCCGCTAATTGCGGGATTTGTGCTGACTGGCTGAGTCCTGACCCACACAGGAGCGCGGTCCACTCGCGATTTGGTAATTGCCTTTCAACAGCACCATAGCCTATGAAAATACACCTGCATGCAGACCATGACTTGGAGTCTGTACATGAGTGTGATTTGGTGGCTGCTATAGCCTACCTCGGGTACCGGTACCTACTGACCCCGCTGCGGACTCATCTCATTCTGCTTTTGCATGCACAGCTTTCTGGCGTCTCGCACCCGGTATGCTAAACCGAGCTCCAGAAAGTCAGATACACAGCTTTGTGTTCGCCCGGTAGATCAACGACGGTGGAGCCGGTTTCTAGCTGCATGCAGCACTGTTGGCACACACGAGTGAGGTTTCCAAGTGGCGTGCAGCAGAACAGGGATGAGGCAAGCGAACCAGCTGGACCCGACACGAAGCTAGATTTTGTGGATTTCTTTTTGAAAGCCCTACGTGTCGTACTCCCATTGCAGGGTTGACTGACAAGTCCAAAACTTTTCACAAATGGCCTCCAGCTCGCAGTCAAACCTGTGACTGACTTGGCCTGCTCCCAAAGGAAAGGCAGCTCGCCTCACAGCTTGCTTGCCAGAGCCGACAATCCCCTAGTTTCCCGCAGGTCGCCAATTGTCTCACAAAAATTTTCTCGTCTACAATTGAACGCCTGTGAAAGCGCCTTCAAGTACCAAATAAGCAATCAAGAACCTTCAGGGCTCAACCCGAGTACCAGGACCAATCAGCTAGCCATGGCTCAGAGGAACAAGTCCGGCAATGAGGCTGCCGCTAAGGCTGGCGCGGACTCCGCTGCCAAGATCGCTGACCGCACTGCGAGGGAGCAGGGTAAGAACCAGAAGGATGCGTCCATCACTGAGGTGACCAAGGGTGGGGCCACCGTGCACACTACGGTGCAGCAGAACCAGGAGAGCGATCCCTACTGCCCCAGGGTCGATGAGACCACGGTAAGTGTGACGTTGTTGTTTGGCAATTGTGCGCTGGAGCTGTTCTGGTTAACATTGTGCCATAGAGAGTGTCCAAAAGCTGTCGCCGTTCTAGACTGAGCTGCATTTAGGAATGGGAAGAGGCTGTTGTTCAAGTATGTGTGTAGTTTTCTTTCAGGTTGTCCTTGTGAAATTTCACCTCTCTGACCATACTATGATGACATGACTGGTCGGCAGTGCATGGAAGAGTCAAATGCGCCCTTCTTTGACTTCAGATCATCTGAGCAAGAAGCTTCAGCATTCTGACCGAGTTTGGAAGGTCTTGCTCTTCATTGAGCAAGAGAAGTTTCTTGGAGTGGCACTGCATGCAGATGGCTTCAAGCAGTGAAGTTCAGTGTGTGTCCGCGCCATTATTTGGAGATGCCATATGTACTCTGCGGGAAGCGATTAAACCTTGTCCTACAACCATCTTTGCACTATTTGTCTTTGTTCTAAAACAGCATTTCGTAAACTGGATTCTCTGAGTCTGTTTGAACTTTACTGCAGACAGGTCGACAGGGTCAGGGACTGAGGCAGCTGCTGTCACTTCACTTGCAATACTTAGATCTAGTGTACACGCCATGTACTGCACCCGCCATGTATTGCACTAAAATTCCAAGGGTTCTTGAAACTCTTAAAAGCAACAATGAAGAATTGCGAACGTAGACTGACATTGAGGCGAAGTAGAGACTTTAGATCGAGCATATTCGACCATTCTGGTAGATGGTACTAATTTGGTTACTTTTCTTGGATGCAGCCCCAGGAGTTTGAGACCAAAGTGCAGGTCATTCGCAAGACCCCTCAGATGAAGACCGTTGAGAAGACCGAGATGGTCAAGCGTCTCAGCCACGAGGAGAAGACCACGACCGTGCCTCGTACCAAGGTTATCACTGAGGAGCGGACATCGATCACAAAGCACCCTGTTGTGAAGGAGGTGCAGAAGACGAGGACCATTGACGTGCACAGGTAATGCGAGATATGCATGCAGAGTACTAAACCTGACAACCATGCGAAGACATTATTATCACGCAAAGCGGTCGGAGCTTGTCTGGTGGAGACAGGTGTGCAGTCCGATGTTCAACATGATTGGTTATGACCATCTTGCTTTTCGGTTGACTCGTAGCGTGGTCGAAGTTCGGTATTTCCTCTCCAAACGAGAGGGGTGGTAGATAAGTAGGTGTGGTACAGTTGCTGGTTTCTTAGCACAACCGACTCGAATCCCTGTCTCAATGGTTTCCGATTCCGATTTCTATTTTCTTCTTGCAGGGTGATCGAGGAGGAGAAGGAGATCACCGAGACGGTTGACGTTGTCGAGCAGGTGTGTTAACCGAACAGTCTGTCGCCTTATAAATTAGCCCGTATATAGAGTTAGAAATGACCTTTTTAGTTGTTTCTCTTTAGCGTACATCTCAGCATCCTCTACGTGGTAATTCGAAGTCTCACTAATAGACTGTCCACACAGTTCGTCGTAATCTGAGGTCCACTAGAAGTTTGCCGATACAGTTCGTGCAACGCCAGCTGAAGGATACAAATTTGCATACTCTCAAGTTTGACACAAATGTGTTGACGCCGTTTCGGCTAGTTCGACCGTGAACCTGAACTACAGCAAAGAAATGGCCACTAGGTTTTCCTCTTTCGATGTCCAATTTGATTTGAGCGTGTTGAGTCTCCGGTTTTTCAGGTGCGTGAGCGGAAGGTTGAGAAGGTGCCCAAGGTTATCTACGAGGAGAAGGAAACGTGGATCACCAAGCCGGTCGTCAGGCAGGTTGAGAAGAAGAGAACTATCAAGGTGCCCAGGTAAGCAAACGATGTGTCTCAGAAGAGCTTGCATCGTGTCGTCACCTGTTGATTTCAAATCCCGCAATGTTCTTAGCAGCCCGCATAACTATTGGCAGGTCATCTAGTTTGAAAGCTTCTGAGGCTTCTCGGGCCACGTTGGGGAATGAGAGATCCTTCCCACATTTGTAACGTCAGTACTAGTTTTAACGTGCAACTGTGCATGGTTAGCTCTTTGGTGAATTGTCACATCTTATTTCTTGAGATACATATCTGCTTATCCAAGTCAATCGGTTCATGTGTAGGGTTATCACTGAGAAGAAGGAAGAAGCGTACACCGACTACCAGACCGATGAGGTGGGTTAACGTTTCTCAAGTAGTTTGCAACGAAGCCGACCCGATGGTTTCCTCAATTGTCAGCCATTCCTGCATCGAGACTGCGTAACACTTCATATGATCTGCTTACTCGTTGTAGAAGTTCACAAAATTCGTTTCTTCGACGTTGTAACGAGAGTGCAGCTGTGAGGCGTAATGCAACACAAGAGAGAGATTTCAAGTAGACTGAGATTTGTCACTAACCCATGATCTTTGAACTGTTTGGCAGGTCGAGGAGAAGAAGATCGAGAAGGTGCCCAGAGTTGTTACAGAGCAGGTCAAGCAGACCATGTCTGTGCCGGTCGTGACAGAGGTGCCCGTAACCAAGAAGGTGGAGGTGCCCACTGGAGAGTGAGTCGCGAATCTTCTGTTCTGCCAGATGGTAGATAGATTCTTTCGTGCTTGTCATTTCGTCAGGTTTTCTTGTTGATTCAGGGAGAAAAGATGGGTATCTGGTAATCGTATGTAGTTTTATGTTACGGATATTCTTTTTCTGTCGTGAATGTGTCGATTCTTTTGTACTCCAAATGGCGGTTTGTCTTCTTTTGTCGTGAATATGTCGATCCTTTTCTATTTTAAATGGCGGGCATGTGAAATTCAATATGTCTTCGTTTTTGTTCTCAGGTACTGCGAGGAGGTTGTGTCTCACGACCACGCCCCTGCTGCCCTTGGCCCGGCTGTCGTTCCCGAGAAGGTGACGTCCATCAGCGACAGCAAGCTGAAGACTTTGGAGAAGGATACTGAGGCTCCCGCTGAGGAGCCAAGGAGAGGGTTGTTGGGCAGATTGATTGGGGCATAGATATGATTGGACGAAAGTTGTGGGGAAGCGGAAAAGGTGTGAGGATTTGCTAACAGAAGTGTACCGTCTCGATTGGAGATGTCACCTTTTGGTGTAACACGTAGACGCTCGCTGTAACATGTTGTAAACTTGCCATAGGAACAGTCCGATTTTGGAAAGACGAAATAAGAACACGCTCGCTTGTCTTACAAACCCACTGTTGCGGTTTTTTAGTGTCTCAACATCTTTTCAATCCATATTTACGAATATCTTACCTTCTCAAACTCTCGTGACACTCCAAATCACATCAAGTGTGCACAGGATTCGTTTTCTCGACATCATTTTTCAATCTAAACAGAAAAGTAAAGTGCAAATAGTGTACTTAACCTGATATTCATGTATGTGCATTGTAAACTATTTCATATAACTTCTATCGCACATGGTTGTGATGTGGTTGATAATATAACGGCAACGGATGATATTATTAATGAGAAAGTTGCAAGCTGACACCCTCCTCAAATACAATATTGAAGTCGAAAAAATATACGAAACCTATCATAGGTAACTGGAATAATATTTATATCATTGACCGATATTGCACACCCTTAATATATAACGTACATACTGACACTTTCGAAAATGTATTGAGCAAAGAAGGAATAATTGCTTGAATGGAACATACTGTTTGTAAGTTTCCTGAGGATCCCTTCGAGGGGTATTCCTCAAATATGGCTGAAGTGAAACATGTACATGAGTTCGCCCACCTGCCACGACACCGATCACCAGATGTGTAAGCGCGGAATTGTGGAAGTTCATCACACCTGTCTGGCGCTTGTAAACTCGTCCCCTGAAGCGCCTCGCAACCGACCCATCGGCCTTCGATACATGCTACAGTGCCTTGCAAGTTCAATTGCAGAGGCTAGGCCCCCGCGGCAGCTCGAGCGGATCGCGACCCGGGGGCCCGCAGGCCGGGCTGGCCGGACGAGCGCGGCCGGGCCGGCCGCGCCAAAGTTTGCGGCAGGCGGACGCGCCGCCGCGCTGCGGCTACGATGTGCCACTTCAAACTTGAAAGCCAGCATGTTGAACTCGCAGCTATAGCTTTCGAACCACGCCCGGGCAGAGAGTACTGCTTTGGAACTAGGGAACGTGAAAAAATGTGAAACCTGGGTCATGCGTTGCGCGTGCGAGAATTCCGGTAATGGTCCCATCAACAACCTCAATTTTACTTAGGGATGTACAAGGTACAGTCTGTTACACGTAGTGGGAGTACAAGCTATGCCAATCATTGGCACCGCAAATGTCGGTGAGTTTGCAATCCATGTTTTGTCCCGGTCGATGGGCTACCTTGCGCCAGAGTCCCAGTGTCTAATCTACCGAGATTGTGGGTATTATAGAATTTCCGCTCAAATTCACGTACCGACATCCAAGACTCCCGGTATGAAATTCTTGGTGTACACCCACAAATCCACTTGAAATCTATGTACCCAGCCTCAATTATAAAAAGAATCAAAGAAATCGTCAAGAACAGACGAATCGATGGTCCGCAATTCGAGTTTTCTGACATCCGCACCATCCAACGGCCCGCATCCAAAAACAACTATTAATCTCAGATTTTACAGCCCGAAGGGTGTATCCATAGGATTTTTCCTATTTATCGTCAAATTCACTTGTATATTGCCATTTGGGTTGATCGTCCTTTAACATCCATAAGGGCCTAGCTAATTGAAACGCGGAATACCGCGTAGACCTGTTGCCAGTTGGTACCGTATACGGGGCAAAATCATGGGCAGATACCGTACCAGGGTACCTCAAGTCAGGGTTTTGGCAATAATATTGCCTTGTTTTCGCCTGGGCGAGTTGGGGGCCTGCTATGCATAAGGGGTCCGCCTTATCGTCCGGTCGTGCCCGGGAGTAGTATAGGGGACAGCCCCGGGAGCCCTGGTGGCCGGTCCCGACTTGCAGTTATTAGAGGACGTTCCCGGTTCGATACTCTTTAGATGTCCCGGCGTGTCAAGCTGTGATTCGATTCAGACCTCCTGCTCGTAGAGGGATAGAGAAGCCTCAACTTAACCGTCGGCCTGACTGAATTTGGTCAATGGATGTCAAAGGGGTGCGCTACTGTAACTGGCTCGGTTCACGTGCCCCGGTTCCGATCCGTCGATGAACTCACGCGTACGGCTGCATGTCGGTGCTTGGCGAGAAGCGATCCCCTTGCGCGCCCTCCGACCCCTTCCTAACCGATTCTCTGCCGAAAAGGCCACAACCTGGAAATGGGGCTCCTTTTAGTAGACAGGAAGCCTACTTTTTCAGTTGCAATAAGATGATCATTTACAAGCAGTAAGTACACATACGTGCCTCTTAACTTGAAAGTAGAAGCGCCTCCCCGACGTCGCGATTTGTTCTGGCATTGAGTACTGGTCTTTTTCATACGGCCATGCAGAAAAGATGATGCATCTCATCTGCTCAAAATGGAGATTCAGAATACGCCTCCTTTCAATGCTGTGGCTAGCATTGCTGAGTGCAATTGCAGAGCATTTCCACCTTCTTAGCTGCACAAAAGCCATCGTTTCAAGATTGCCCATACTTGGACTCTGATAGACTTTCGCACTGAACAAGAGGCACCTTGACACTGCTCATGGCTTCTGAACAGCAGCTGACCTTTGGATAGTCTTCTGAGCTGAGGTTATCTGACAGTGAAAGGGCTCATTTCAAGCAACCACTGCTTCAACCAAGCATGGTTAATCACACGGTCATCTCTGTGCAGGTGGCTTTCGCTTCTGGGACTATTAGAGCAGTTATCCAATGCGCAGCTTCTCGCCGAGCTCTTCCGCCACCCAATGTTTCTCGTCTTTGTGGGCCTGGTGGCGTTCTTCCACGTTTCAGAGTTCACTTTAGCAGCCGTCTACGATCGCGACAATCTGGGATACCACTGTGAGTCCCTCTACAACATTGACTTCTAGACCTAAAAACTACTATAGTACTTAAAGCCCAAGCGGCCCTAGAAGTCCTGCCTCACAAGCGCTTCCCATTGGAAGGAGAACAGAAGCAGGGTCTGTGATTTGTTTTGCCAAACAAGGCCACCAGGCCTGCTCTCCATGCCGTCCCGCAGTGGTGTTCTGTGTCAGGCAGGTTCACGTTTTTGAAACTATCTTACTTCCAGTCGCATCATCGGACTGCCTTGCGTCGCTCTGGTGAATGGCTTGAGGGGGAGCCCCAGGTAACTTTGAAGTATGTTTGTGAGACAGGGAAAGATGATGAGTCGGTTGCCAAGTTGTCAACCCTTCCGCCACTTCACAAACATGACCTGTCGAGAAAACGATCAGCCAACATTACTTGGCACTAGTAAGATCTCTCATTCCCCTTTCCTTCGTTGTTTCTGCAGCATGGCTCATCTCCCCGCCCTACTGCCTTGCCCTCCTGGCTGCGTGCGCCGAATACTGGGTAGAGTCCAGCCTGTTTCCAGGCATGAAGGGGCCTGATGTGGTGTCACTTGTCGGCTTAGTGGTTGCGCTACTAGGAGAGGCGATACGGAAGACTGGGATCATCACGGCGGGCAGCAGCTTCACACACCATATCAGGCACCACAGGGAGCAGAACCACAGGCTGATCACAGAGGGGATCTACAGGTAAGCCAGAAAGACTGGCAGTGCTTGTCTTCTCGTTTCTCTGTTCTCTGCGTTCTTGGAGACCGTTGCTGGCTAGCTGGCAGGGAAAGGGGACGAATGTCCTAGCTCCTAATGTGCGGTTTTCATTTGACGATGGACTGGGGCTGGTTGTGGCCGAAGTTTTGAGAATTCTGGGGTGGTCAGGGAATGGTGGAGGTCAGGAATGCCCTCGAGAAAGCCATAGCACACAGAAGCTGGCTCTTGGATAGTACTCTGAAGTCCTTTGTGCATAAAGTCTTTATGGATCTTCAGCTCGGCCGGCTTTTCTCCTGACTTACGCGTAATGATCTTTTGCGGCCCCACCTTGTCCGCCGCTTCATTCGCAACCTGTGATTCATTCCTGGGTATTTCCTGGGTATTTTCCCTCTGCAACAAGGTCTTTGGCTAAACACGGTTGACATCCTGTTGAGAGTCTCGGTATGATCATCGTTCTTACCGCTGATCTGACTATTTTCGTCAAGGTACATTCGACATCCGGGCTACTTGGGGTGGTTCCTTTGGGCCGTGGGACTGCAAGCGATGCTGTGCAACCCGGTCTGCTTCATCTCCTTCGCCATCATCTCGTGGCGCTTCTTTGCTACTCGAATACCGTATCCTCAAGCTGCCGCTCCGTCCAACCTCTTTGATTGTATTCTGGCGTCCCTGCCTTGCTTTCAGATTGCTCCGATGCTCTGATCCTTGACCGTACCTCTATCCGTCCTCCACTCTTTCTTTGTACAGCATGATTGCTGATTCCGGAATTTGGTGAAGGCGGCCGTCGTACAAAGTATATTGCATCTGGAAGGTCGATTGTAAAGCTGATGGAAAAGTGAAGTATGCGGGTCCAGTTGAATCCTTGACGGACAGTTCAGCTACGAGGAACATTTCCTCGTCACGTTCTTTGGTGATAGGTATGATTCTTACCGAAAACGGACGCCAACATACATTCCATTCATAAAATGAGCAAGCCGTTCTGATCAAGTCCGACCTTATCCTGAAGTTGCATCAACTCCGTGCATAGGGCATTTGTTAAGGAAGCGGTGACGTGTTGTCACAAGAAAGCAAGCATGCATGGACGGTTCCAAGGAACAGCTTTGTGAATATGTCATATGCAAGTAATGAGCCGGCCACCGAACAATAATCTGCTCCAGTACTAACATGTACGATGCTATTTGACCCAACTTCAGCCACGTTTGTGTGGATTTCTATCCTCCAAGAGCTTACGACACGTTTTAGAAATCAACGTCTCGCGCCCTGAAAGGCTGAATGGAGCGGCAGAGCACCAGGTTCCAGGTTCCGACACGAAACAATGTTGACTTCTTACTAATAGCTTTCGATACAGGCCTCACGGCGTTGATTTATCCCAGGGGCCAATCAGTTTGCATGCATACGATATATGTGTACGCATGCCATAACACGCGGTAATTCGGCCATGATGTCACTGCTAGCTATAGCGCTATCGACTTACGACTTTCCTCGTCCTTCTAATTCGATCATGACGCGGGGATTATGTGCAGTCATATCCGCGAATGCGTTCATCGCGATTATGCCAGGCTATACAGAGTCACGTGTAACCAAATGAACTGTAATTGGTTAATATTGCCCGATTGACCACGACCGTCGCATCAGTGAGTGACGCATCCAAGTCACATGCATGAAAGATGATGGCAGCCGATTGATTCCATGATCCGTTTGCAAATACTAAGACTACGCATGTGGCAACCTTCTAAATAATTGGTTAAATAGCTCCTGTTCAGGTCGGCAGGTGCAACGGATCCAGCCCGAAAATCTACCAGCCGATTACGTGCAGCTGTTCAATCTATCCGTCACGCAATACGGAACCATCAGAGCGAAACGCGAACCTAATCTGAGCCCCCAATCGGGCGAACTGCCAGTAGCAACGCTTTATCCTACAAAGAACGGCCGCAGCCCTAACACAGTGTACACTTGGATGAATCAGCCGGCCTATAGCTAAGGGACCAACGCAATGCAACAGGTTATCGGTCCCCAACCGGTCACAGCAGTATTCTACATTCTGCTCTGCATTGTGCTGTACTTGGTCATGAATTCGTCGTTGAACCGCTCTACCTTTTTCAAGAGTCCGGGGACGATGTCCTCCTCGGGCAGAATGGTCGTCCGGAAATGGAAAGTACTGCGCGGCAAAATATAGAACGTTAATCAGCGACGCTTCGTTTTTTGACACTGTGCCAAGTTACTCGGTTGAATCCTGCTTCTCTGGAGGTTTGTGCACGCGCCTTGTCTCCTCAGGTTAAAACGGGCGTCCATCGTCACGCCAACGGCACCACGGAACGTTCCGGCGGCACAGGAGGAATGACTACTATCGTCAATAGACCGAACTTGATTTTCTTGTGGTACCGTTCTCTGGATGGTGTCTTGCGAGCCCTACGCCCATTTTAATGGTCCTTCAGGGCAAACAGCCGAGAGAAAACCTCCACAATCAAACCTTTCGAAGACCAAGTCTTGCTATTGCGCATGATCCGCCTCTTTGTTACCGCGGATGACACTTGCACGGTCGCACACTTTTTGACCTGGTAATCCTCAGGTCCTACCCAAAAAAGCTTCCCCAATTTGCTATAGCTGAAACCCTTGGCAGACCAATCTGGTCACTTGAGCATCCGAGACCGGTCGACAGCTCACCCGTCTTCTTGGCCAAACCCTGACCCGGGCGTCGCGCTCATCCCGGTTGCCTTCAACAACTCGAGGCAGTAAAACGCGTCGGGCGCCTTCCCGGCCTTCTTGGCGGCCGCAATCGCGCCCGGCGGGAGCTGTAGCTTGGCAAACGCGTACAGCGCACCTGCAACGAAAAGAGGCTCAGCAAGTTTCTCTGCTTTGCAGCGGTACTCACTTCTCGTATTCTGCTAGCGAGGTTCAAAGGCGAAACGCTACAAAAAGAACGGTCAAAATTTACAATCTGCCGAGACCTCTGCTTAAGCGCAGGGCTGCCTGAAGAACGGAATGAAAGCGAGCGCTTAAGCCAGCAGATTCGACCGCCCAGGGCCAACAATGACTCTGCAGAGTCACACCTGGCTCCTCCAAAGTCAGAATCAACTACCTTGTTGCTGACGCAGTGAGAACAAGAGCACAGATACTAGCACACGGGTACACGACACGATTCGACATCAGAGAAACGGGACTCTGCTAAAGCAAAGATCTGTCTTCACCCAACTGGAACAACAAACCAGTGTATGATGCTGCTCCCTCACCTTCGACTTCGTTACATTGCATGTTCTTGAACTTGTTGAACCCCTCGCTCAGCGCGCGCGCCTTCCGACCTAGACTCTCCAACACTTCCTTGCTCTCGGCCGCGTACTGTTTGTACGACGGGTCGCCCGGCTGCGGGGGGTTGCACATCATACCGACCTGGACGAGGGCAAAAAGGTACAAAGTCCGTTTGAATTGGAGTCAGAAACCCGGGGGAACGAAGGCATTCAAATGAGCCGGCAAAAATCGATATTGGGACAGCGATCCCCGGGAAACGGCTGAAGCAGGACCCAGATGCAAGTGTGATGTCCACCCCCCGTGGTGTTTGGTCCGGCTTCGTGACAGTAGAAGCGGCTTTGTCTGGTAAAACATTTAGTTACTTTGACCTTCCTGCGATCAACACTCAAATCGGACGACTTTACTGTGTCTGTATCCGGCCTCCCAGAAAGGGCGCATAGAAGCACCAAAATGGGGGGCCGTAATACCAACAAACATGGGCGCAAGCCTCGACCCATTCCAGCAGCCAAATACTTCCCATCCACTTCAAGCTGTTCCGAAAACTAATGAGATCGGGTTCCTTGTTGCCAGAAAGAGAGACAAAATCAATATCTAAGATCAGCTTCAGGACACCCCGGCTATCATGGACGGTTTTGCGGTATTACAAAACTACTTGTCCCGGTCACGCCGACCTTTGAACACGTCAGCAGCGCCGTGGACACCCTAATCACGAACATGGACAAGGCAAAGGAACTCGTAGAGGGTCGCCAACTCTTATTTAGTCGTTGCAGTCACATACCATGCACAATAAGGTAGTAGCGGTGCTCGAAGACCTATCTTTTCATTCCGATAAAAGCTGCTTGGGAACGATAGTCAGAGGATCGATGCAGACGATCAATGAGAGATCAATGAGATCAATGAGAGGATTAATGAGGCAATTCTCGATTTCTCCACCACCTAGGGAAATAACAGCTCCAACAACCTAACACGAGCTTCCCCACTCACTGCTTCTATGCACTTTGCCCGTATGACCCTGGTTATCTCGGGCTTTCATTAGCCACTTCGAGGAGCGCTATCCACTCATTTGAGGACACTCGGCATACTCGGGCCCCTTAACACAGCACCCAAGATGTTGCACGGCCAGTCTGCGATTCGTAAGGTGCGAAATCTGCGGATACCATACTCATGGTAGCTACCAAACACTCCGAAAACAACATCGAGGTGCGAAATTATGGGGCCCGAGATAAACCCCTTACTTTCCCCTCAGTTCTCGTGAAACTGATGGCTTTCGAAGAATCAGCGCAAGACATAAAATCAGTAAGTCTTACCATGAGCTGCCCCGTGACGTTGGGGCTTAGCGACACGGACACGATCTTGTAGCACTGCTCCAGGACCTCCGGGTGAATGTTGGTGAACTCGACGTAGCCCCCGCGCTGCCCGCACTCGCCGGTGAACCCCTTGGACACCGTGTGGAACGAAAAGAGCTCCAGGCTCCGGCTGTACGGTGCGCCCATCTCACACAATACCTGGGGGGGGAGAGCAGAGTGCCACGTCAGCAACGACTATGGCATTGAAGTCTCGTCGCTGTCAATAACCGCTATGGTTACTTTTGTCAGTAAGATACATCTGAATATACAAAAGCAGTGATTTTCGGAGGTCAGGTCGGCGAGGTATTGAGGTGCGCCAATCAGAAGGTCATTTGTTCGGAGCCGTGAAAAGCTACTGGGCTCGAAAAGAAGATTTTGTGGGCAGACACGATTGGAAAGCATGCACACAAAGCAAGGCCAAGCTCTGAACGGATTGGGTTGCAGCTGAATCTACGGAAAGTAGAAAGCCTTCTCAAGTGACAGGATCTGGCGTGCGGATTCTCGATCTTTGCAACGACATCGTCACCAGCAGCTTTGCAAACTGCAAAAAGAATAGTAATAACGATGGACGAGCCTCGGTACCTCGTATGCATACCCTAAACCAATTAAACCCGGAGGTCCGAACTATGACTTACCTTCTTGAAGCTGACGAACGGGTGCTTCGACTGGTATACGTTGACTTGGTAGACCTCGTCGGCCAAGAGCGCTACCCGCTCCTTGATGCAGAACTTAATAATGTCTTCCAGATCGCCCCTCTCCAAACACTGCCCGGTAGGGTTCCCCGGGTTAATAACCACTAACCCACGAACCATAATCCCCTTCCGTCTAGCTGACAACACGGACTCCTTCAACAGGTCTATGTTCATTCCCCAGCCCTTCTTCTCGTCTAGCAGGTACGGGACTAACGAGCCCCCCAGCATTTGTACTGTTGCGGAATATAGCGGGTATCTGCAGCAAACCGGGAAAAGAGTTAGTGAAAAAAAGTATGCATTGGAAGCATACTGAGGTGAACACAAGCTGCTGCGTCCTTAAGACAGCTTGCAGGATGGACTGCGTCAGAGTTTCGTAACAATCATAAGCTGGAGCGAAGCTTTTTCAGTGCTCCTAAAACCAGTGTCTTGCACAGGAATTGTGACAAGGATAAGTGACAAGCAACCTCTTCGTTTCCTCTTCGGCACAAGCGAGCGTCAGATACCTGTTCTTTCGCGCTTGCAAACCAGTCGTCACAGAAGGCCTTTTGGGGTGAAGGTGACAAGCATCCGATTGCCACAGTCAACTCTGGCAGACGAGTGGCGACAAGAGCCCCCAAAGCCTAAGCGAATTCGATAAAACCAGGGAAGGAAGCTTAAAACAAAGACTTGGGTGAGCGCACTTACTGCGGGATAGGCACAAGGATCCCGTCATGCTCTCCCCTGATGAGCAACTGCAACGCAAGCTTGACAGCAGGACTCGCCCCGTCGGTCAGGTAAATGTGCTCCGGATCACTGCAGCAAACGTCACCGTGGGGTGAACAAGCATCGCAGAGTGTCTTTGAAAACTGGTGCTCTTACGGACTTTGCTCGAAGTAGCCTGAGAAGAGATCAGAATCTTGAGCACCGGACAGCTTAGAGAAACTCGGGAGTCATAACATGACATCTATGGCTGAGAACACTCCCTCTCCACAGTCTCAACTAGTTTCCTTCTTCCTAACATTAAAGGAGAATCAGGATCACGTAGACCGGACGTCCAAAAGCTCGGAAAAACCTTTTAGGTTCAGCGACTAACCTGGGAAACCCGTCACGGTGTTCGATGAACCTCGCGACTTCCTGCCGAACACCCGGCACCCCTCGGGAGTCGCTGTACGCCCCAACCCCGCCAATTCCCGTCATTTTCAGCAGCTGCCTCGCGCGCGCAATCGCATCGCGGGGAAAGAGCTTCCCCACGTTGGGGTCATCAAGGAGGAAGGGGGCCTGGCAGAGCGCCATGACCTGAAAGGATCTTTTCACCATGTAAGAACTTTGAATGTTTTGAGGGTTCTATGGGTTCCAGGGTGAGGTTTGGAGCCACAAAGAACGTGACTTGACATTTGCAAAAGACGCCGTTACTTGAAGACTTGCGATGGAATTTTGTGAATGAGCTCCCCGGTGGCGATCTGATTCTGTCTACTCATGTACAGCCAGTAGATCTGAAGCTGAGTCAAAAAAGCCAAAATTGACCAGTGGAATTAAACTCCTCAACAATTGAAAATTAGGTAGATTCACATCACATCAAGCGCTGGACCGATGATTTGCATTTCCTCATGCTAGCATCACCAGAACTTGGTGAGAAGAGGCTGTGGCAAGATATAAGGCTACCAATACCCACGACCCTATTCAAAGCACTTTTTGTATAACATCTCCATTTCAAGGCTCTTTGACAATCAAGCCGCCGGCATTGAGCATTGAAAAGTTGAATGCCAACAAAACGGGTGTTTGAAGGATCATAATTCTCTCCAGGCTTCCACCGTACAAAGGACCCGCAATCTGATGCAACCTGTACTGGCGGTCAATCTCTAGGTACAGAGTAGACCCTGTAATCTGGCCGTCTGGAAAACTACTGCCGGAAGGTGCGAGATAGTCCCAATCTAGAAAAGTTCATGTTTTCTTGGTTCCGAGTAAGAGAGGGCAACCAAGCAAACCAGACCAAATGCGCTTTTATCTTAAAGTCAACTTTAGAAATGCCAAGTGAAGAGACAGCAGTCCTGACTGTTTAGCCAACGAAAGTCAGCTCAGATCTTGGCACCCTAAAGAGCTGCTAAAGAGTTAATGGCAGCCAAACCGCGCCGATAAACCAGGAGCTGACCTGGGTAAGTGGTTCAGCTTGACAACAGCCGGTTCCATAATCCCAAAGCAGCTTCTCAAGGGGCCAGGGTTCTCTAAAATATCCCCGCCACAAAAGAATTGAACGACAGGGAAAAAACCTAACTGACTAAATAGAAGGAAACGCGGCGAAAAGAGGTAGACCCCTGTGGAACAGGTTCAACGTAGCAACTAACCCCAAAAGAAGGTTCCTAACAGCGGGTCGTAAAGCGGGTCGTAAAGCGTGTCCGTCAAATGTTATGCTCAATTTACTATGCCTTGTATCAGCAAACCTCAGCATTGATCTTTTCAAAGACTCAGATGGAAGGGCGCGGCATTGATACAGCAACATAAGAACCTTACCTGTCGAGGAAATGTGAGCGCTTTCTGCCCAAGTGCATGGGGGTTGCCCACATTCATGAAGACTACCTCCTTCCCTGCATTCACCATCTTCTGTGCCTCAAGGTAAATCTCTCCACGCACTCCATACTCTGCCTTGATAATGTTGGGGCTCAGAGTCTCTGGCCGGAGCACCCGCTCATCCAATGACGTAGGCACATAAAAGGGGGCCATCTTCGAAAGACGGCCTTGCAAACAGCGGGCTTTCAACCAAAAAACGGGCCCCTAAAAAGACAACCGGCCACGACAACGGACTCCCTACTTCAAAGACACTAAGATAGTTACACGAAAACTTGCTGGGGCAGGCTGGCAGTTGAGGAAAAGAGCTAGCACCACAAAATGCGCCCTGGTGACGTCGCCCCTCCTCCGTCTGCCAAACACGTTTCCGTCAGGAAGGGCCGGTACGTAACTTTGCAGTCAGCCATGGACGATGACGTTCCGTTCCGTCCCCGACCAAGCAGTTCCTGAGTGATACCGGAGTCCGGCTGTCTTCTTTGGATCAGAAAGAGCCCGTTTCTTTTGAGACATGCAGCGCTAAGCACATGAATTTGAAAATCATGAATGAGTACGGCCTACTGGGAGCGCAACGGAACGGAACGGCGGACTTATGGGTGCACTTGCGGGGTGGCATCTGGCAGCTCAGCCGATTGACAAGTGTACGCCTGCCAGCTTTCACGAGCTTCCAGCTCAGGAAGGCGAAAAGTGCATGCAATGGTGACTGTGGAAGGGAAGCGCGCGACCTTTCCATGGAAGGCAATTGCAGGGGCAGTTCCATCTGCTGGGTGCAAAAGCTTCCTGTTTGCTTTGCAGAAAGGCGATTGTTAAATTGGACAGGAAGCTAGACGTGCAATTGGTTGTCAGCTTGTTGAAGGAAAGTGTCTCTTGCAAGCAACTTGTAGAAGGGATTAAGTGCTACATCTGGTTAATGAGCAACACGCAAACTTGAAAAGCAGAAACAATGGCTACATCCCAAGTGCCAAAAGACCCCAAGCTCTATGAGCTGCTAGGAGTTGACCGGTCCGCTTCTGAAGAGGAGATCAAGCTTGCATATGGCGAGAAGGCCATTCAGGTGGGAATTTGTTCCTGAAAGCTTTGTGATTTTGTGTTTGGTAGCTCTCTTTGATTTAATGGATGGTAGACCTTTTCTTCCCTTTCTGCAGGTCACAATGTAAGAGCTGGCCTTCATTGACTGACAATAAGCCATCACTATTGGACTGCATCAGTGCCAAAAAGCTGTTCTGCATGCACAAGCTGTGCTGACGGGTTGTGATACGCATTTGAGATTTCATTTTCCAATTCCAAGCCTGCTGTACGTTGAGTTTTCCTCAAATGCCAACATTTTTCCATTGGCAGACAACTTCATACCACCACCTGTGTAACTTGATAACCAAACTCATGAAAGAAACGAAGCTTGGAAGTTTTGGTGCCTTTTTATTACGAGGTTTTGACCTCCTCAATTGACTTTCTCCCTTGTCCTATGCAACTTCATTTGCAGATGAAGTGTCAGTGGCTCCACGAGTGGTTCATATGCATGCACCCTTCCAATTCCCTCTGAGTTGTGTCCTGTATTACATTGAACTTTCAACCAACCAAGCTCAGAAATCAAATTTTTTTGTTGTCAAAGGTGAAAGTCACGCGAATGCAACTTGATGCTTTTCCTCTGCTTCATTAGGACCTTAGCAAATATCTAATGAGTGCCGTACACACGGTGACCTGTGCTGTCGTGTCATTCCTAAACAACAGAAGGTCAAACCCAGAGCGCCTATTTTGAGAGCAAGAGCTTATTCCACACAATTCATTGATGACGTAGTTGCCCAGTATTATGAAGGTGGTGACATCTCTGGTGACATCTGTGACATCGTTTCCCTGCAGCTGCAAGAAAGGATGGCCAACGTCTTTGGTCCCCGCACCGCCGACCCTGCCGCTCTCGAGTTTGAGCGCCTCCAGTTGCAACAATTGAGCGCAGCCCTCGAGGTGCTGACTGACCCCCAGCAGCGCTTGGCATACGACGTCACCTTTCCCCCTAGTTACGGAAAGGAAGCAGAGGAGAAGACGGTTCAAATCCCAGAGGGGCCTCCCAAGGCACAGAATGAGCAAGCGCAGGCTCTGGCATCTGCAGCCATTGCGTTTGCTAAGCTGCTGGGCAAAGGCAAGCTGTGAGTTTGCCATGACACATCCAGCCCTGACTTATATTTGAGAGTGTTTGGTTTTACTTTACGTAGTCTTCAGATCTGTCTATAGTCATTCCTGTCACATCATAAGTTGCTGGCTATGCTTTCGCAGGCCGGATTAAGGGGTTCATGAACCAACTGGTGAGGACACGAGAGTTTGACAATGAAAGACGTACTTCGGCAAAACATTTTGGCCACTTGTTGTGTTGAGTTCAAGGCTGCTGATCATCTGTAGGCCTGATGTGGTTAGCCAAGGAGCTACTGTTGACTGTTGTCAATACTTGTGAGGAGGAAAGAACTCCTTTTTGCGCCTGGTTACAATCCGGATGGCAACAAGTTCTCAGAGGAAAGCGAAGAAAATTGCTTGTAGCAATCTCGATGACGACAAGCTCCGATGCTTATCAAGGAAGAGTTTTAGCGAGCCTGTCACTTCTGCTTGACAGCTTTGAGGACTATGTTGGACAATTGGCGACGTTGGCCGCTATCATCTTCGAAACAGGGGGTGACATTGGAGGCGACGCGAAGCCTGTCATTAAGGAGCTGAATCAGGTCGGCTATCTGCCTGAGCCCTTCCTGCCTTGTGTTTCACCATGTTTCCTCAGTTTATTGTGTATATGACAGAAGAGTTGCCCTAGTGCTGTGTTTGCATTGTTGAAAGGTTCCTCAAACAATGAAAGAGTTCGGAGGGAAGCAGGTGCGGTGAAGACATGAATCGTACTCTATCGATGTTTCGCAAGCAATCCGATACTTTTTCTAGAGACAGGTCGTCCAGCTATGCAGATTCCATGAGTAGTTCACAAAGCTTTCCCTTGACCAACCAAAGGACTGCAACTGAAGAGGCTTCTCTCATTAAGCCCTGGCCTCTTTCTTCAGGAACGTATCGAGACTCTGGCCGAAATCCTCAAGCTCAAGATTCAGCCGTACGTGACTGGAGACAAAGAGGGATTCCGCCAAGCCGTTCGAGAAGAGGCAGAGGTTCTTCAACAAACGCCATTTGGAGTGCCGATGATGCACCTGATCGGGTGAGCAATCTATTTATTGGCAAAAGCAGTCTCTCTTTCGCTAAAGACGTGTTGCTCTTGCCGCTGTTTTGGTCATTCGGCTTTGTCCTACAACTTTTGTCCTAATGTCTTTTTTTCGGATACAGGAGGTGCAAACAGGGTCCTCAATTGCGAGTGGGCACGAGCTTAAGCATTTGTGGACAACACCGTTTCCTGGTCTTTCAATTCTCCAGAGGTTTGTCATGTGCTGTGTTTGTGCGAGCTTCATCCACTGCGAAGTATACAGATCTGGGCCCAGATTTAGAACGGCTACTCTAAGGGCTGTCGATGCTCCGTTTCCAGGTACGCATACGAGCGGGCCGCCAATCCGTATTTGGGCCATGTCGTCAGCGAGTGGTTCACGAGGATGGGGCACAAGCTGTCGGTCTTGGTGAGTCTTCGACAAGTGTTCTCGCATACCTCGGCAAATGATAAGGTAGATTGCTGTGCAAACTCTTCTGAAATGGGTTCTGCTTTAAAGGTACTGCTAGATGGCTGCCAGATTTTAGACGGCCTCGTCCAATCGTTGGAATTCGAAGCGATCCGGCTTTGATTGCCTTTGCGAGGCTCTCGAATTTAGACCTGCGAAGTTTCTGGTGCTGCGTCCGATTGGGTTTTGCTACTTGACGTTTTCTGGTCGTCTGGTTGCCCTTCGTCACGTGGCAAGCTTTCACCCCAGTGTCGTTAAACCTGGTAGTGGCAGAACAACTGCTCACTAGTACTAAGGTACATGTGACGGAAAAGCAAGCGTCTCATTATTGTGAAGGCAATGCAATGCAGGAAATACGCTATTTCCAACATTCCGTGGTGAACAAGTAGCTCTGTGCCCACTCTGCAGGCCAACGCCGCGCACGGCTACGCGAGCGTGAATGTGATGAAGTACGACGTATTCCACCGGCAGAGCTACTTCGTGAAGGACGTCATGCCCGCCAAGGAAATGGCCGAGTACTTTGAGGACCGCCTGGGTTGGCTCATCACCTCGCTCTGGGAGCTCAACTGCAAGGACGCGGACGACACGTTGGCGGCTGTGACGTCACGTGTGTTGACGCAGGGTGACGTCAGCAAGGAAGAGATCCGACTGCGCGCAGAGGCCATCAAGGAGATTGCGACGGTGTTCCAGGTGGGGGGTCGTACTAGCACGTCCGGACGTGAAGCTTCTGGCGAATTTTTGTTCGAAGTCTGGGTTTGAAAGCTTGGACGTGATAGCTTGGTGTGTAAACTTCCATCGTTTTGCACAGAAATCGAATCTAAGTCGGACTTGAAGTCGGTTGTAGGGGGACAAAGATTTGTTCTAAGAGCGGGTTCCGTTGAATGGTGCGAGACATTGAACTCGATCCTCACTTGGCTTGCAAACCGTGTATTCACGTCCTCACTTAGGGTCTTTGCTTTTGTTCCAGGACGCCAAGTTCGTGCCCCCACCTGCTCCCCCTGCCAAGCTGCAAGAAGCAGCCCCCGGAAGCCACCGCACCTGGGACGACGCTCTTGAACAAGGAACGGATTCCGCCAAGTCGGGAGCGGATCAAGCCAGCGGAGCTGCGAAGTCAGGGGTAGACCAAGCTAGAGGCTCGGCAAAGGAGGGCACGGAGCAGGCACGGGATGCAGCAAAGTCCGGCGTCGAACAGGGCCGGGGTGCGGTCAAGTCTGGCGCGGAGTCGGCGAGAGATGCCGTTCATTCCACGACGGATCAGGCGCACGACGCGGCGCTGTCAGGAATTGACCAGGTAAGCGGGCTTTTCCCTTTGAAGGAATTGGAGGTCACTACTCGATTGCAGAAGCTAGTGGAAGGGCCACGCTTAACCTTTCAGTGGCTAGAGCGGCGCAGTCTTCGAGCACCTCAAGACATGGCAACTTCTAAGCTCGATGGACCAGAGAAAGGGAGAACCACTTATGTCTGCGTCGATTGACGATCTAATGCTTGCAAGATGTCAACTGAAGTTGGACAAGAGGGACTACGAGGCGTCACTCAACAAGCAGCTCGTGCTTTTCGCAAAACCCGCGAATTTCATGTCAAGCCTGTGTGGTGGCACAGAATAGATTGTACACTTTTGCATCCATTCACCCGTCTCATGCAATCAAGATTGTGGTGTTGGATTGCGCTGAGAAAGAAGCAATCTGTTGCCAGGAGGTTATTGTTGAAGCGTTGTCGACCAGACAAATTCAAGCCCGAACATCAAACACAAGCATCAAACTTTCAGGCACGTGACGCAACCCACGACGGAGTGGAACAGGCCCGTGGCGTTGCCAAGGACGTTGCTGCCAAGGCTGGCCCTACTGCCGAGAAGATCAACAAGGAGCACATCCAGCCCCTGGGCGAGGAGGCCGCGGCGCAAGTCGTCAGCAAGACCGGGATGCTGACGTCTGATTACATCAGGCCGGCAGCGGACGACCTCGCAGAGAACGCGGAGCCCAAGACCAAGGAGTTTACAGAGGTGGGTAATTAGTTGTGAACGGTACCTTCGAAACAAGTTGAAGTTGGTGCCTGGGTTCAGCATCATGTTACGGCTCTGCTTCGACTTCTTTTACAAAGGCAGCTTATGAAGTAAGAGTTTCTTGTTTGCTTGGGAGCTAGAGGGCAAAAGCACATTTCAGGCGGTCTGGAGAGGCTTTCGAAAGCTGGGTAAGAGGGGGCGACTCATTCAGACACTGCTATCCGCAGATATGGATATTGAGATTGGCGCAGCTTTTATCACGCAGACGTCGTTCCGAGAGTCGCCTGAGTCCTTGGAGTTCCTGTTGCTTCTTGATTTTGATAGTGAGGAGTTACTTGCCCTCGCAAACGGGTCAAAGATGAACCCCTTTCTGCTTCTTGCAGGAAACTCTGAAGCCCACAGTGGCTGACGCCGCGGACAAGGGTGTGGCGGCAGTCTCCGACTTCACCGAGGGCACGCTCAAGCCTGCTGCCAAGGAGGTGGCCGAGAAAGCAGAGCCCAAGACGAAAGAGTTTACGGAGCAGACGCTCAAGCCGGCTGCGAAGCAGGTAATTAACACGCTGTGATATGAATGACACCTGCTTGATTTGCAAGGTCTTGGTTTTCGCAAATAGGGTTTCGTGCAGCTTTGCTGGTGCTGCTGCTAGAGTCCAACACTCCTCGCCTTGACTACCCTCCAAGAAAGTATGGACCAAACGCTTGTGGAAGCCCTTCTTGTGTGCAGCACAACGAAAGGGAGTCCCTAAAGGCAGAACACCTCGAAGTGATAATTTTGCCTACAAACGCATTTACCCGCCACATCTTATATCACCATAAGATGACCGCAATAACACGTGCAACTCCGCAGGTGGCTGACGACACCAATGCTGCCGCTGAAGAGCTTGCCGAGGGTGCGATCAAGCCTGCCGCCCACAGGGTTGCCGAGGACGCACAGGCGGTCGCTGACAACAGCAGGTACGATTCCTTTCATGTATGGAATTTGTTTTACTTATCTGGACAAATTTAAACGGAAAATACGCTCTTTACATCTGTCTTGGCGGGACAAATCAACCACTCGAACGCGCTTGCTTGATAGCTTGTTCTCTGGCTGGAACACACGAGGAAAGTCGATTTTCGGGGCCTTGTGTGCAGGCTGCGGCCCGACCTACAGTCTTGAAGATTGCTTATAATTGGGCTACAAGTCCCGTCGTTCGAGTGGTATTACAAGTGCCTTTCGTGATGAGGCCAACATCCTGCTATCACTCTTCCGTTTCACCAACTCAGAACTTCGCTGTTTGGTAACGTCCCCACCTGCCTCTTGTCCACAAACTTGCTGACGTTGTCCTAAACCCTCTTTGCAGAGACGTCATCGTGGGGTCCGCCGAAGAAGTGGCGTCGCGCCTCCAGCCGACCGCCGACGAGTTCAACTCCAAGACGCTGAAGCCCCTTGCCAAGGAGGTCGCCGAAAACATTGAGCCCGACACTAAACGCTTCACTCAGGAGCAGCTGCAACCTGCGGCGGCCCAGCTGGCGGAAACGATCCCCGAGGCCATGGACCGGTTTGTGGAAGAAGGGCTCAAGCCAGCAGCGGACTATATTGCGGACAACGCCGAGGTGGGTGGTCAAAGAGAATAAGTCTGGCCGGTTCTGCTTTAGCTCTGCGCTAACAACGCTGCTCGTCGGTCGGAGCAGTGCCTTCCCCAGGAGTCTGCTTATTCACGCCTTTATCTGTTGGCGTTGACAGTATGCGAAGTGCTGGGGTCGCGATTGAATGTGTCATTTGGCCTGAAGGGAAACATGCGTCCTTCGCGTTGGTGTTTTCGGGGTTTTGAGCGTGGTTTCAACGAGGTGTCATATGCTGGTTCATATGAAAACGGCAGGTCTGGACGACTTTGTTAGCTTCGTATCTCTAGCAGCTAAGCACGTGCCCCTTTCTTTGCAGCCCCTCGCCGACAAGATTGCCAAGGAAGACCTGCGACCTCTCACCGAGGCAGTCGTAGGGTTAGCCCAACAAGCGCAGAAGTCGGCAAAGGAAGCCAAGCCCCGAATCCGTGAGGGTGCCGAGGCGCTTAAGCAAGCTACCGACGAGTCAAAGCAAGGGCTTAAGGAAGGGCTTAGCAAGGCGCAGGGGACCGCACAGAAGACGGCGGACCAGGTCAAGGATCGGGTTAGCGAGGGGCAGAAGGGCGCTGAGAAGGCAGCGGGGCAGGTTAAGGAGGGGGTCAACGAGACAGCGGACCGGGTGAAGGGAGGGGTGGAGCAAGGGAAGAAGGCGACCGAGGATGCCACGGACAAGGTTAGCGACAAGGTTAAGCAGGGTGGCGAGAAGGGCAAGCAAGCAGCCGGGCAGGTTAAGGAGGGAGTTAGCGGGAGGGGTTCCGAGGACGTGAGTTTGGGGGAAGCTGGGCGGAAGAGAGCGACGGAGGAAGGGGCTGGGAAGAGGAACGAAAAGGAGGCGAAGGTGACCGGGGAGAAGGACAACCAGAGAGGGGCTCACTCTACCGGGGACAAGAGAGACGAGACGGAGGCGAAGTCGGGTGGAGACAAGAAGGATGTGAAGAACATTGCGGAGGACACCGTGGCAGCTGTGGAGCAGTCCTTGGTCGACAGGTACGTACACGCAACCGATAAAATTCTCAATGCGACTCTATAAAAGGCTGCTCATACGTTCCCATTTCGTTGATCAGCTTATCTTGACGATGAGGTTGTTTCGGTGACAAAACTTGGGTTTCGTGCTTCAAGTCTTGTTCTAAAGCTGTGTACCTGTTTCGCCCAGAAACCAGCTTTTCGTTCGCACAGTCTTACATCACTTCTGCGAAACCGTCTCTTGAACGTTCTACGTTCGTATGAACGCCGTCGCTTATACGTGAAACTCGTCTTCTTCAGTCTCCGCACCCAAGCGCTGGACCCCTTGGCCAAGGAGGTGGAGTCTCAAGCCGTCCCCCTGGCGCGCCACCTCAACCGCGGCATGCTCCAGCCCGCGGCCGCCGAGTACGCCGACCAGTTCGAGGCGGCGGCCAAGGACTTGTGCGACACTGTTGGGCCGGTCGCCGAAAGACTGCCCAACTCGCTCAAAAACGCCATCCACAGGCGGCGCGTGCCAGAAGAGCTGGCGGTGAGTTGACGTCATCAGTTCCCTTAGCATGGTCTAAAGATCCTGTCGTCAGAAGGGATCGTCTCCAAACCCCCTCTCTGTTTCCTAAGCTATTACCTTGTAGCCAAGTCGGACGACGATTTGATGCCGTGAGCATGATGTTGCAGGGTGTTGTTGGATCACACTTAGATTTCAAGGATGGGGAGCACGCATCTTGATGTCTTCAAGAACTGAAGTCGTAACCTCCTCGAAGAAACTGAAGGCTTCGCTTTTCAGATCCCACCTCCTCCTCGGAGTGCGTTTTTTGAGTGCATGCTTCCCAGTTCATCACATTGTTAACGTAGTCGCAATCAAAAACTTGAAGTTTGACAAGTCTCGTCTTTCTCTCCGCGTCCGCAGCCGGACCTCTCAGTGATCGCTGTGCGCATGGAGCCCCTCATCGACCGCATTGTGGACATCGCCATCGAGGTGCGCAAGCAGGCGCCGGCGGTCGCGCAGAAGATCCCCGAGACCGCAGAGAAGCTGGGACAGGTTATTGAGGAGGGCGCCCAGAAGGTAAGCCGCGCAGTGTCCCCCATCCTAGTTGGCAGATAGAAGGTGCTTGCTGAGCTAAGAACCGCTTGATTAAGTTACAGGGGCTTCGAACTTGGCCCTGCACTTCCTGTTTTGTCTATGTGTTCATGTTCTCAGGGCTTTCTGCTGTGATGATGTTACGATGACGTTCAATTTATGACATTACAAAGCGGGGTCACTGGCTCGCTGTGTGACGGCTGACCTAATCTTCATCACCTTTGAGTTCCTGACCCTCAATTATCTGAAAGCATGTCGATTTTGACTCTACGATAACAAAGATCATCGACATTGGAAAGCTTCCTGCTTGTTCTCTTCGTAAGCAAACGCCGATTCCGTCTTCAAGCCTGGTGACGAGAGAACTACACCATGTTGCTACACTCCTCTGAATGTGATTCTGTACTCTGTTGAACAGCGTCTTTTCCTATCAGGTCAAAATAATTCAAGTTGCACAAATGATTCTCTCTTAACGCAGGTGGCGGATCAGGCCCAGCCCGCAGCGGACAAGGTTGGCGACATCGTCGAGGCGAACGTGCACGTGGCAGCAGAAAAGACGACTGACCTGGCAAAGATCGCCGTGGAGAAGCTGCCAGATGACATCACTCTCAAAATCGAGGAAGTCGTCAACGAGCCAGCAGACACGTCAGCGGGTGCTAAGGCAGAAGAGACCGGAGACAAGGTCAAATCAACTGCTGAGAGCGCCAAGGGCAAGGCAGGCGAGGTGGCAGACGAAGAGAAGGTGAAGCAGGCCGGCGAGAAGGCGCGCTCGGCCGTCGATGACGCGACATCGACGGCGCAGGACGCGTCTGAGAAGGCCAAGGCGAAAGCGGACGAGACGGCGGAGAGCGCGAAGGATGTCGTGGACCGGGCCGGGAAGAGCGCGGAATCGGCGGCGGGTGACGCGGCTGACGTGGCGAAATCGGCGGCACAAATCGCGCAGGAGCGCGGCGACCAAGCGGAAAAGATCTTGAAGAGCGCGGCCAAGGACATTGCGGAGAACGTGCGGCCCGCCGCGGACGAACTGGGGGAGCAAATGAAGGTATGCGCGTCTGTTTCGAGAGCGTCTTGGCCCGTGCGTAGATATTTCCATGATCCGCAGTCACTTTCATCGGCCTGCTATCGTGGATGTGCTACGTTGTTTAGTTGGTGGCAAATCGTTTTGAGAAGTATTGTGTGCGAGGTAGCTTAGGGGGAGGACTGTGGCGGGTTCTAAGGAGGTTAGTCATGTTTTAGGGCTGCGAAGGTTGCGAGTGGGAGCTGAATACTAACAATGGCTCCCTTGTGTCTTGAAAGGGCTCAAGAAAATTGTTGCTAATTTTCAGGGTCCTGTACCAAAATATAATTTTTGCACAAACAACGCTTCCGTTGCAGGGTTTGGTCGTTGGGCTCGGACTATTTTTATTGACGCCTGAAAGGTTTTTATCCATCTTTGGACCGCAAGTTGACAAAGGTGTTTTAGGTCTCATGTTTTTCCGCTTGCCCGCAGCACAGAAATCTGTGGCCGCTAATCAGGCTGTTAAACAGTCTTTAATTTCAGGTTATCAGTTGAATAGCCGGTGTTCGACGTTGCTCCAAGGCTGGTTGTCGCCCAAGCTGGTTGTTATGGACATTTAACCACTTCCTGACCAGCCCATTAGCACCTATGGTTAACGGCAAAGATGACTGTGCAGGACTTCGCCAAGGAGGCCGCGGACGACATCGAGCCGGCCGCGGCGCGCGTCTCGGAGCAGCTCGAGAGCGCGGCCCACGACGTCGCCGTCAACGCGGAGCCGACGGCCGACCGCGTTGCGGCCGCGATCTCAGACACCGCCCAACAAGCATCCGCAGACTTGCCGAAGGCGGCGGAGCGCGTCTCTGCTGACGTGGAGAAGGCGGCGCGGACTGTGGCGGAAAATGCGGAGCCGGCGGCTAATGACATGGCAAAGCAAATCAAAGGGAGTGCCGCGGCGGTCGGGGATAGCGTGGTGACGTATGCGGACAGCGCGGCCGTGGGGCTGGAGACGGCGGCTCACGACGTGACGGAGAGTGCGGAGCCCGCGGCAGAGCAGGTGAGGGTCGAAGGAAACTGCTTCAAAACTTTTCGATTAGAAAAAGATTATCCGTGAATCGTTACAAACCCTTGGAAACCTTTGAAGCTTACCAGTGTGTACTTGGTACTACTCGTTGCCAGATTCCGTTGTCCCAGGCCATCGTGCACACTTTGTTGATCTGTCTTGAAATACGGTTGCTCCCGCTGCTTTTGAAACCTTTCACCTAGCAAAGCAGGGGAAACCTCGCTGGCTGCGACTTGGCTTTCTCCAGATCTGAATTTCTTATAGAAAAGCTGAGTGCTGGCCGTCTTACATCTCGGATCTCAGCTCTGAACAATTGTTCACTTGACAGGTGTCCAAGGATCTGAAGGCCGGCGCTGAGGCCGTCGCTTCGGACAGCAAGGCGGCCGCGGACAAGACTGCGGACAATCTGAACGCGTCCGCAGCCCAGGTGGCGAAGGATGCGCGCCCGACGGCCGACAAGTTGTCCAAGAACCTGGAAGAAACGGCTGAAGTCGCGGCAGGTGAGCGGCATTTGCCGGAATGCACTCTGCTGGGCTTGAGGCGTTAGATGATCCCTGTATTTCCTGCTCCGCCACTTGTGTAGGGTCTGCTTTAAGGTTCATGACAAGAAAGCGTTCTGCGTTTGTGCATTTCACCTTTGGTTTGTCTCCAGGCATTCCCGTGCAACACTATCTTCCCCTAAACATCTAATCAGTAGAGAAAGAGGGAAGCGAGCTCTCCTTTGAGCCGCGCTTGTTGATCTCAATGCCATTTTGTATGTCTTAAAGGATGACGGTCCAATTTGCCAAATGAGGAGGTAAAACGAGGGTTGTCGAAAAGGGGTATTGACTTCATAGTCAGACTGCTTAAAAGACAAAAAGCCTGGCGGCCCTTGCACCGGTAGACCTCTTCATTGTTGGACGAAAGCGTTTCTTTGGGAATTATTGCCCCCTTCCAAAGTTACCGAATCCTCTTTCTTCCAATAACACCTTCCATCTACGTAGCGGCATAAGTCGCTACTCGAATGGAGCCGCATCTGATCTTTGATCTTTCGTAATTGCAGAGAAAGCCATCAAGCCGGCTGCCAAGTCCGCGGGCGACACCCTGGAGAGCACGGCCAAAACCGCCGGCAAGAACCTGGACGAGGGCGCGGATTCCGCTGCGGACAAGGTGAAGGAGAAGACGGACTCCGTTGCGGAGGAGGCGAAGCGGAAGACCGGATCTGCGGCGGAGACGGTGAAGAGCACAACGGATGACGTCGCGAAGAAGGCAAAGGAGACGGCCGACAAAGGGGCGGAGAAAGCAAAGGAGACGACGGACAGTGCGGCGGATAAGGCCAAGGAAACTGCGGACAGTGCGGCGGATAAGACCAAAGAGACGACGGACAGCGCAGCTGAGAGTGCCAAGAAGGGGGCTGATAAGGGCGCGGAGAAGGCGAAGGAGGGAACGGAGAATCTGAAGGAAGGTGCCGAGAATTACAAGGAAAAGCTGAAGCAGGGGGCGGAGTCGGCTGGGGAGAAGATGCAACAGAAGACGAAGGAGGCTGAAAAAAACGCGCGTCAACTCGGGGCGTAGCGGGATTGAGGAGTTTGTTGGTGCTTTACGGTTAATTTGCGTATGGCGGTGGTTGTGAGTAGGGATGGAATACTGTTAACGGTGGTGGTGAGAGGGATGGTTATTGCCTAAGTGGTAAGGTAGATATTGAGCCAAACATTTTGCAAGTTGCGGGCGCCTACCTAGTTCTTGCACGCACAGATAGCGAAACTCTAGATTGCGGCCTGTATATAAATCTTTGATGGAAGATATGCTGAGCTGGTTTTAGGTTTTCAATCCTGTCAATTCTACTTAGTATGTGAGTGTCTGTTCTTGAACGAGTCCTTTGAGTGGATCTAACAATCTTAATCTATGCCGCCCTGAATTTCACTGGCGCGAAGAAATCTCAATCGCCTATACCATATACCCTCCGACCGATCATTGTACGTACATGTCGAATTATTTGTTTCTCACAAGCTGGCAACTACCTCGATATACTGGTGTCGTCTCTTTAAAACCTCAATTCTTACCAACACGAACACCGACAGGCGCTAACACTCGTTCGAACACGGTCCTATGCGAATTGCATGAACGAATTGTGCCAGTGCCGTCATGACACCGGTTGATGTTGATATTCGGCTGCAATATGGACAGCTAGTGCCAGGTTGGCTGCTTCCTGCCATATATAGAGCTAGTGCTAGGTTACCGGTATATAACGACATGCCGACCATGCACGCTACTAACCATGAGAAGCTTCACATCCATGTCATACTTTTCTGCGTTTATGCCCAATTTTAAATGGCATGCATGATAACTTGCATCCGTGCATCAAGTTCGGGCCTTAGTTGAATAATTGCCCAGTGCGCAGCTTCTATAGTGACTGTCCAAGATGAATTGCTTATCAATCAGCTTGGCAGAATTAACCAGATGCATACGCTTTGCTAACATGTGTCAGGAGCTTCTTTAGGCTAGCTTCTGAAGTCATTCCAACCTTCCAAGTGAGCATTGTTTCCGTCCCGATCCTGTCATGAATCTGCCACATTTGACTACGCTTCAAGGATAAGTTATCCTTGTCGCCCACACGATGTCCAGATATGTCAGAGCAACTCCAAAATCTGCGGAAGAAAAGGAACGAAAATTCAGATGAGCATGCTGTTTCCTGACGTAAAGACAGAAGAAAGGTCCTCGCTAAAAGGACTCCGGACGATGTAGGAAAGGCCCGAAAACATCCGCAATCCCAGTCACAAAGCGTTAGCTTTTCACGATTGGGTGGCCGACAAACTTCGTTAGGTTCGCTCGCAAGAATCCATGCTATCCTTCTATCTTCGTTAATGAAATCGTATGATAAGCTCTGAGGCCTCAGGCCGAAGCTGTTCCCACCGACATCAAGGACGCTTCCGAGCTTCCTGCCCGAGACTCTCATGGTCTGCGCACTTTTGCCAAAACTCAGAAAGCACAATTGGACGAAGGCGGAGATATGAGACCCGACGGGACTATGCAAGGAGCAACCATGGGCGTATCTTTCAAGGATACTTGCACTGGATAAAAGCTAGCGGGGACGTCACCTGCTTCACTTTTTTCACCAAATTTGGGAGCCCTTCAAACGCCGACTGACACCAGCGGCAAAGTTTGAGCACGGGCGTTGAGCTCTTGAACTTTTGAGCTTTCTTCAAATACATGGGAGGACCAATTCTTGTACAAAGAAGAGCATCTTAGTGACGAGCACTCGAAAGAGCGAGTGTGTCTGGCCGCTCACGTTGATGGGCATCTCTTCAATGATGAAGCCCAGAGACTCTTCCAAGGACCGCAGCATGCCAACTTCCGCCGCAGCTACGAAGCTTAGTACGATGCCGCCTGCAGCAAAGGCATGGCAGGTGCGGTACTGATGAGGGCGACCACGTACGTGTTGGTCCCGGTCAACATGACGCCCTGCCTGGAATGCGTCCGACTGATCAACTCAAGAGGTGAGACCGCCAATTTTTTTCAACCCAGGCAAAACAGGGCGTAACAGCTCGTGGTGCTCAGAGATCCTCAGCAATGAGAACAGACAGCTGTCCAACTTCGTCTCACTCACTTGAAGAGTGTGGCGCTCCCGACAGGAAGGACCGCGGTGGGGAGGATCCGGAGGGGGTGATCTTGGGCAGAGCGCTCGCTGCAGTTGGGCCGAGCACCGCAGCCACTCGGCGCGCGTACTGCTCCTGCACGGGAGACCAGGCGATGATTCCATTAGAGAGCCAATAAGATCGTGCTTTTAACAGCTTCGTTCAAAATCACATCACAAGGTACCTGGGTGGAAGGTGTATTGGTGCGGTACTATCACTGACCCGCAGATCAATCTGCTTTGATCATTCGACATTATGGTTTAACAACAAATTGCAACACCCAGTTCCCTAACCTCTATTCCGACGAACGTTTTGAGAGCTGAGGCACAGACGAATGAACGCCAGGTGACGCCTGCAACAATTGCAAAGCAATCATGCAGATTCGCGGAGCTTGTTGAGATGAGATTGAACACCGGCTGACACAAGCTGGTACGAGCTGCTGTCAATAAGAATGGCGCCTGAATATTCTACGATGCTAAACAGCTGTGTCTATTACATTTGCACGTTCCACGGAGGCCTCACCTTCTTCAGCGGCAGCTCATAGTTGATCATCAGCTTTGCCAGCAGCGGGCTCTCGCCAAGAGCAGCCATTGGAAGGCACGCATCCGTCATCGCCAGAATGTTTAGTGCAGCCCTCGACAGCTTAGCTTGCTTTCCTTCCTCCTGATCTTCTACAGATTCTGCGCCCTTTTCCTCTTCTCCGGCAGGACTGCTTTCAGAGGGGGTGGGCTTGGCAGGAGGGCTTTCGGAAGGATTTAGGGAGTGCTGTCGTCTGGCATGAAAGGCTGATAAGATTTTTGCGCGATCGCTTTCCACCATGTCGCTGTGCTGCAGATGGCATAGCAAAGCAGGTTTACTCCTTTGCTTTGGTAACAAAGAATCAAGAAGAAGTTGGTCTCCACGATCACCGAGAAAGTATATCCTGTACTTTAGCATCAACAGGCTGGCTATCGCTGCTGCTAATCAATATGCAGTCTGCACATGACTCCATTAACTGGACTGTTTAGATGGATGCAAGTACCGTTCTTGATTACATAAGTGGACGTGACAAAAGCTGGCCCAAGTTTGCAAGTACTCAACATCACTCAAGGACCCAAATGAATGCGTAAGCAGGCCAGATTTAGAATGGACACAAGAAACGTGTCGAGTACCAGCGCAACCTTTTGACAAAGTACATTTGCCCGGCTTTGCCTCACCAGACACTGGACAGAGAAGCGAGTCTCATATGCGATGGCGCCAACCAAGGCATCGAGCACATCCCGCGTGCCGCAGCAGATGCCAACCGCCACCTCACCCCTCCGCGCCAACACCTCCAATAGATCCTTCAAAGTTCCCAGCTTGAATTGGGGCCGCTCCACCGCCACGTAAAACTGGGGCAGACTGCTGTGCCCTGTCACTGGAGAGATGTATCGGCCGGCTGGGGGCTCTGATGAGCGGAGATCTAGAGTGGGGGGAGTTTCAGGGATGGTGTTTCGCAGGCCAGAAAGTGAGGGTGAGCTTGATGGGGAGTGGTGGCCCCGCCCGCTCGTGGTGGCAGCATTTTCATGGGGTTTCAGAGGGTGGCTGTAGGCAGGCCGCGGTTCGTCGTTTCCTGGACCGCTTGACATGCCTGCAACCAGCAATGCAGTGCGGAGACTTCTAACAGGCAATCTGTTATTGCTCCACGATTGGAAAGCGCTCAAAGGCAGTCCTAGGAATACGCCTGAGCTGCAAGGATTGATCAGCAGGTTCAATGCTGAGCTCTTTCTGGCTCAAGGCTCAAGCTAGGCCCTTGTCCTGGGCCGCGCTGACCTACACGAGACTTATCTTATTTCTGAAGAATCCGGGTAGTCGCCCAAAACCCATGCCGTCCCTCGCGTTCTTTGCTGCTTTTGCTTTCCATATCATTTCAGAGATTTCCTAGAGCTTACTGACGGCCGAAGTGCCGGTCCTTGAGCATCAACGTTAGAAACAGCGACGCGAACTCCGACTAGAAATTGCCTTCGCTGCGCAGAATTATAGGTACCCCACCAAGACTCAGAGTTGGTAAAAGTGAGGGCAGGGAGGCCTACAGCCTCAGGAGGGAGATTGCAAGTTGCAAAAAGGCGAGGAAAGGGGCGGAGATTATTACCTGACATATACCTAGACGGGGGTATTGTTGACAATCAGGCAACGAAGATGGCTGCAAAGGACTACCTTGCGGAGGAGCGCAGGAATCCAGCTTTTGATCTGCATGCAATGACGAATCTGATCTATGGAGGGCCGGTGAGCATTTTAAACTGATGAATCTTTTCTAAGCCTCTGTATCAGACATGATGCGAGGGACAGTTTGGTGCGTAATGATCGCACTTGTGAATGATTTGGAAAGCTTGTCAAGAAGTGCTTGATTTCTGAGTGGTGCAGTAATTGACATACATGAAGGCTGACCAGTCACCTTTGACAAAGCCCCTTCTGTTCCTGCATCAAATTCGAGTATCCAAAAAGTTCAGAAGGATCAAAAAGTCTCTTAGTTTGAGCTGCTTGAGCTTCTCATTTCCCTCCCTTACCTTACCTTACCGGAATGCTGACCTGTGCAGGAGAAAGCAGAGAAATGGAAGGAGCTCAGTCGCCTGGTGGCAGCAGACCCTGTGTTCCGCAAGGACGATAAGTACCACCTCTCCAGGCCAGAGGCGTTCAAGAGGGCCCTGGAAAAGGTCAAGCAGGCTTACAAGCGGGTCCACGAACTTGGTCTAGACGGTGAGCGCTTGCTTTGTTGACCCACCTTGCGCACATCTTGATAGCCTGTTTATAACGGTTTGTTCAAAGGAGAGCCAAATTTTCAATGTTGAGCAGAACTTTCTTTGCTAGGACCACATCTTACAGCTGGTGTCGATTGGTGGCTTGTTGTCCATGCAACTGCAGCAGATCACGGGTTGTCAGTTGCTGACTTTCTGATCAGAAGAGCATTCCTTGAATCAATGGAGGGTTTGGCCACACCTATCTTTTGTTCAAAGACCACTACTGATTCTAGGAGTAATAGAAGATTGGGTTGATCACTCACTCATGTTTCAGAGACCTGTTTCTGGGACTTGTTTGGTTCGAATCCCCGCAAACAAGGACTATTTGTGTTTTCTTCACAAGGAGGTTCCTGCTTTTCCAGGAAGGGGAAGGCTTACTTCTGCTTTCCCCAAGCAAACGTTTCTCAAACTTTGAGGATTACGCGGTTTTTCAATTGATGAAACAACCTTGAATGATGCCCTTTGCGCGAAAACATCTTTCTCAATTGATCGGTCATGTTTTGTTAGATTCCGCATCTTCACTGGTCTGCAGCTGCCGACTCCCGCCTGTTCCGTGTGCTTGTGGACGAGCTTCAGGGCTCCGATTTGCACCATGGCATGTTCATCCCCACAATCGAAGGGCAGGGAACAGAGGAGCAGAAGGCGAAATGGCTGCCGCTGGCCAACAGGTGACAGAAGACTTCGTTTTCAGATACTTCACAACTTAGCCTGAGACTATTCTTGTCTCGAGATAATCAGATGGCAATGGAGCCAATTGATCCGATTGATTGCTTTGCATCTAATGGACTGGCAAAATTCGCTTCTGGATGCCTCTGCCACTGACTTCTGTGGCATGCCGAAGTCACTGGAGTCGAATTGCACTGTAATGCTCATCAAAAATCAATGATCCAATACTTGGATCGCTGGCTGTTCATAGAGTTCCTTTTCAACTTATATGGTCCTCACCTTGCCGCATGGACGCCTTTGTAGATGATCCTGCTTGCTGTGGCGGCAGTCTGGTGGTATTTTCAGATGCTGGCAAAGTGTTAATCGCTGATGAAGTAGAAGGAAGATTAAACAAGCCTTTGATCGAAAGCTCCTGGTCAGATGTTTCCTGGTCTGGTTTGCAGCTATGCGATCCTTGGCTGCTACGCCCAGACCGAGATGGGCCACGGCTCAAACGTTCAAGGCCTGGAGACGACCGCTGACTACGACATTACCACGCAAGAGTTCGTCATCAACAGCCCCACCCTGACATCGACAAAGGTGAGGGAAACCGTATCAGACTTAGAGATCCACTCTAATGAACATTGTGGCCTCTTCGCTGTTACTCGCTTCAATTTTGCACGTGTAGCGACTTTTGTTTGCATGCTGTAGCTCTCAGCAGGTCAACCCCTCAGGCGCTATCCGGAGGAGCTCGTGCCTTTTGACACGTAACGTCGAAGCATCTAGAAGCTCGGCCTACAAACCATCTAGTCTTCTTCAGAGACTCTTGTGTAGAGTTTACTCCCGTAGCTTAGGCCAGAGTCTTGAGTAACCCAGCTTCGTGACTTCTCAATCTCGCAGTGGTGGCCTGGAGGCCTTGGCAAGTTCTCGACACACGCAGTGGTGTTTGCCCGGCTGAGAACAAAGGGAGCAGATCATGGAGTACACCGTGAGTCTCTATCATGGTCGACTGTGCTCAGTGTGCACCCTGTTGTACTTCCAGTTTCCAAGAGGTAGAGATTTTGAAGAGGTTGATAAGCAGTTTAAGAAGCATACTCGAGAGTCAAAAAGTCTGGACGGCCATCTCAAATCTCCCAAGCCCCTCGTTTCAACCTGCCTGCGATCTGGGTGGACAAACTTAGAAGCTCGTAGGGATTTCGCTTCACGAACCCCAGTAGAAAATATGGGATTGCCGCTCATCCTTGGCTTGGTAGCCAGAGGCTCTGTCCTGCGGACAAAGCGGGATAGAAGCGGGATCGTACTCGTTGTCGCCGACTTGATACGTGTTGGCTCTGTTCACAAACACCGCAACAAGATCATAGCGTTTTTCCTGCGGTACCCGCTTCCCTGGCACAACGTCGCCACAAATTCTAACGCTTCTTTGCGGCAGAGCAACAACATGACTTTCGATGATACTCGTTTGAGGAAGCCGCATTGTTCGAGGATCAATCCAATAAACCTTTTTATCCTGATGTTGAGCTGACGTCCCTTCCATTTCCATTCGCTTGCAGCCTTCATTGTCCAGCTGCGAAGTTTGGACGATCACCGCTCTCTTCCTGGGATCACTGTGGGAGACATTGGGACCAAGTTTGGGCTGGGTGCCTACTTCACCGTCGATAACGGACTGCTCCGATTGGACCACGTCAGAGTGCCGCGGGACCAGCTGCTCATGAGGTGAGGCGCCCATCTGTGTCGACAATAAGCCAGTCAATACACGCGGCTATCAACACGAATTGCTGACTGTTGGGCAAGTAATTGCGCTCTTCTGAGTTAATGCTTCTGTTCCTAACGCGCCAGTAGCTTTTCCTTTGAACCAGTTTTAAAATGAACGAACAGAGCTTGTCTTTCTGTGTTCGGCCGTTTCGAAGCGAGTTTGGGCACTCCTGAGAAGAAAGGAGGTTACTGACTGATTCAGCCTCTTAATCCTGTTTGATTTGTGCCCTCGTCTTGGAGGCGTCAAGAGGACCTCTCGCCACTTTCGATAACGTCCCGCGATGTGATGTCCAGCTTATGCCGCTATTCATAGTTTTGCCCTGTTTGGTAGTAGTTTCTTCCTAAGAGGACCCTGCACCAAACGACCCAATTAGTTGATAGTAGTCCGTTGATGGATTAAAAGCTGAACGTGTCAACTTTGCACAGGTACGCAAAAGTCAGCCCTGACGGAACCTACTCGAAGCCCCCTCACGCGAAGCTGGCGTATGGAGCCATGGTCTACGTCCGGGCGGGGATCGTGGAAGGGGCGGGGCATTACCTGGCAAAGGCAGTGACGATTGCGACCAGGTACAACGCAGTGCGGCGTCAATTTGGCGGCAAGGTTGGACTCGAGACGCAGGTGAGCTTCTTACAGCGCCGTTCAGCGACCTGGCAGTTGCCGAGGTGTGTTTACAAATCTGCTTTTGCTGGTGGTGGTGAGAGCGCTGTTAGGTCCGACCAACCGAACTGTCTACCCGTGCTCGAGAAAGCCCACTGCAGAGAAAGGTTTGGACGAGCCTGCAGGTTGTCGAGGCTGCAATTTTCGCACACGCAAGTAAAGGAAATTGCTCAAAAAAGCAAGGGTGAAACGACGTTCTGCATTTCGAATCTCCACGGGTTCCGCTTCTTACAAACATTTCTGCAGCTTGTCGTTCTCTTTCGATTCAAGGCGGTTGTCTTCTCTTCAGACTGTATAGCGACTGCCAGATCTTCCAAGACATGATTTTTGTTTCCTTGTTTTGCAGATCATCGAGTACAAGACGCAACAACACCGGCTCTTTCCCCTTCTCGCCTCTGCCTACGCTTTTACCTTCACTGGCAAGTGGATGCGCAAGTTGTACACAGAGGTCATCGATCAGCTGAACCGAGGCAAGTGAAGCGTTGTACTTGGAAGCCTACACCAGGACTTGAAGTCTGATGTCATCGTACACACAGGATCAAGCCGCTAGAATCATGCCGCTTTTTATGCTTCTTGAATTCTGTCCTCGGTTGGCGAAAGCCGACCCTCTGACGTGGCAACTTGTAGACTGGGCGTACAGTATTTCGTATCTTCACGGCACGGGTGGCTAAACTCGACAACGATGAACCGTTGCCAACTTCGAAGCAGCTTTTGGCTAGTCTGGAGCCAGTTCTTGATTTCAAACTCACTCTAGAACGAGAGGTCCGTCGATCTTCGTGTAGTCTTGCTGACATTTCCGCCGGCTTCTCCAATGTTACAGGTGACGTGTCCGGCCTCCCCGAGGTGCACGCCAGCACCGCGGGCCTCAAGGCGCTGACCACCAGCTTCACGGCAGACGGCATCGAGGAGTGCCGTAAGCTATGCGGCGGAAACGGATACCTTATGGCGTCCGGCCTGCCCGACCTCTACTGCGCCTACGTGCCTGCGTGCACATACGAGGGGGACAACTACATCCTCTTTCTGCAGGTCCGTTGACCTTATCTCTAACACTCGCTCATTCCACTACTCTATCACGTCAGCTTTTTCTATCACGTCCTACTCTCTTCCCCTCTCTTCCCCTTTTGGCTTCTGATTTAAGTTTGCTGACTATTTGAAACTGTTGCCACTGCCGACTCGCATTACAAGCTCCTCCCACCGACCTTTCAAAGCTTGCTGGCGGACACTTTCGAGACTGTTACGCAGAAAGGTCTTCCATTTTCAGATTTTTGTGCTCGCAGTCACGTATCAAACGACCACCAAGTTCTTGGCAGATCTGACCCATTGGTTATACTACGAACCCTCGTGCAGCTGTTGGTATTACCTTTCCTGGTCTTTCTAGCTGATAGGTTTCTACCTACCTATCCTCGTTGATTGTTAGGAAGCTTATTCTGACAAGCTGGTTTTTTTCCAATATTATTCTTGTGCTTCACTAGTCCTCACTATCAGTTCTCAAGCCTCGTGGTCTCGTGCCTCCTTTCAGGTGGCACGGTATCTCATGAAGGTGGCATCACAACTGGCCAACGGAGAGAAGCCGTCGGGGGCTGCTCAGTACTTGGGGGATGCCCAGCGCCTCTGTTCCGTCCAGTGTCCGGCAAAATCCGCAGCGGACTTCCTGCGGCCAGAAGTGCAATTAGAGGCGCTCTCGGCTCGGGCGGCGCGGCTGGTGATTGGGAACGGGATGAGAATACAAGGGGCCAAGAACTTCGAGAAAGGTGAGGAGTGTTGTTGTCTGGCCGGAAGCTCTCTAATATGCTCCGGAGGAGTCCCAAGAGTTGAAGGTTTATGGAGCCCGATGCGCCTGTCAATCCAGTAGGGCTGGTGGTCGGGCGCAAAAACGTCGGGAAAGCTGCACGGATGCCATTCTTTTGCTAAGGGAAAGTCCTATTCGTTTCAATGTGAGCGGTTTGGGACTTGTAAGTTAGAGAGAAGTCACCAAGTCAGCAGGAATGCTGGCCGAGCACCGTAAGTTGAGTTGAGATTGAGTTGAGGCAGGCGTTGAATTTGGAGCCTTTAGTTTATCAGGAAGATATCAAGGTCTCTGCAGCTGGTTGAGAGAATGATGCTCCAACTTACCCATTTGGGCTACTCTCGAAAGGAAGTGTTAAGACAGTCGGATAAAGCAGATAGCCCCCAAGCGCTACTAGTCTTCATTTCGTGCGTTTGATTTATCAAATGAAAGACTTCGGAATCTTTGACATCCGTCATCGGCCGAGGCATTTTGAGCAAAATCTTCGAACAAAGCGGTATCCCCAACTTTTTTTCTGCAGCCATCGCCGACTCCGCCGTTGAGATGGTCCGCATGTCGCGAGCGCACTGTCAACAAATCGTCGTGAGCAAATTCATCGAGCAGGTGCAGGTGAGAGCTGCTCCCCATTGCCGGCCACTCGAACAAAAGCCCAAAAACTGCTCTCGGTTCATTGACGCTACGGTTTATGAAATGTTTGAAGTGCTCAAGCGTCAGTCCGGTTTCGAATGCCCTAAAAATACTTGGGCACTTTCGCAGTCTCGTCGCTTAGAGTCGTCAGGAATTGTGTGTAAGGTCCAACGTCTTCTCGAAATAGCCAAGAGGATCTTATGCATCTGCTACTCCTCGTTTCATGAATTCCAAAGAAGACACATTGGCCCTCTGGATCTACTCACAGGGAAATAGCAGGGCGTACTGGCTGCGCCTGGCAGCAACGAAGAAACATGTGACCCGTTTTTGAGCTCCTGACGCTTGCCGAAAATTTCTCAGGTCGCCGGCAGCCACTCACAAATCAACACATCTGCCTGTTGTGCAGGGCGACATTGAGGGACGGGGCGTGCGTGACCAGCTGGTGCTGCTGTGCAACCTGTACGCGGTGTCCCAGATCGAGGCGAACTTGGGCGACCTTCTCGAAGTGGGCTATCTCAAGCCCAAGCAGGCGAGCTGGGTGCATGAGGCACTGGCAGAGCTGCTGATTCAGGTGAGCTGTCTTACCGCTTGGCCTTCGAGCTAGCTGTTTTCTGTAGGCTTCTAGCTTGTTGAGAGTTTGGTTTTGTCTCGATGCGTTAGTTTTGCCGAGATGCATTCCGTATCCTTTTACGTTGAATAGTTTTTAGATACTTTTTCGTTTTGCTCCAGCGAGTTATGCTTGCTGCTTCAGGTGGAACACTCCGCAAACCTTTCAGGTCGTTTAACGGTTGCTTCCGGCGAGTTATTTTCACCGGTTGAAGGACTCTCAGCCGTTCGCAACAATCCGACTCAGGGTCTGCTTAGCTAGACATCCCGACGGTTTTATTAAGGAGGAATGGACCAATACCAACGGTCTTTTTTAGCACTGTTCGGTAGTGGCTCACCGATCTGTGTGGAAGAGACGTTAACGATCAAGCACCAGTTCGTCAGATCTCTTGAAGGCATACAGGGCTAGCATTTGCTCATGGCTTTTGTAAGACCCAGACAGAAAAGACCGGTGCCCGCGAAGTCGTGCGCAATCACAATTATCCGTATGCAGGTCCGGCCGCAGGCGGTGAACCTGGTGGATGCCTTCTCCTTCTCGAATCATTACCTGGGCTCCGCACTGGGCCGGTACGATGGTGACGTGTACACCGACCTGTATGCGCGAGCCTGGAAAGAGCCGCTCAACAGTACAGACGTTGTGGACGGTTATACGGAGCACCTTCGGCCACTGATTAAGCAACAGGTGTGGCCGGTGCATTCACGGCTCTAGCAATGGACACTTCTGCTACATTACGAGGCACGCAACGTCAGCTAGAGGATTCTATTTGCTCATTGGATGTGCGCTCCAAAAGCAATTGCACTACTAAGATCGACGCGCTTTCAGCATATTGCCCCTCGCTCAACAACCTTGCTGGGCGTAATATTCGTGTATTTCCAACATTTTGAGATCAGTCACAAAATTGCATCCGCTGTTCTGACCTTCTGCAATAAGATTTCCTTGAGATCCGTTTGTTTGGGTAGTGACAACTCAGAACTGGCTTAACGAAGATAGCAATACTCATTATGAAATCGAGTGAGGAACAAAGCAGAGAACTTGAGTCTGCAAGGAGCCTCATATAAGTTTCAATCTGTGGGAGTAAGTATCAAGGATACATTCCATTGTTGATAAATGAGGTTGACCTGCAATTAGCTGATTGTTGGTAAATGATGATGGACCTGCAATTAACAATTCGTTTTTGCGATGGCGACGTAGGCCACTAAGGCTTCTCAAAGCATGCATATGTGTATCATGTGGTTTTCAAACGGCTTGTTTACATATGGACATATTGCGAGTTATATTGAATCTACCAGACGTCCGGTCCAATTATGCATCGCGACCCGACGAGACCGCGCGCGGTCGCGGGTCTGACCATCGTGGCGGCCGGCCTGGCCTGCTGTACGCGGCCGCGGCCCCTCCAAACTCACCGACCAAACCCTTCTAAACTAGTCCGATCAGTCGTTGATGTCCTTGCACGATCGACGTACGGGTGTGGGACTTGCGCCTCGAGTATGACGGCACAGTTAATTTAGGAATAGTATTATTAGCCGTAGG
>DF237056.1:177128-198165 GCA_000708835.1 Klebsormidium nitens
AACTGTGCCAGTCAGAGTGACTGTGAGAGGGATTGCTCACTTCTTCGCCGTGGATTAGGAAACGCGACTTATCGAACCCTTCGTAGGGTCTACTTCTTCGTTTTGCGACACGTGGGAAGCATGCAAGCTAGCCTGCGATGGGCCACGTGCTCTGTGACGCACAGCTGCCACACGGCTTGCCACAAGGGCCGACAGTTGTCACTTCGCGACCTCGGGCCCGGCCCTAGCTAGTAGTGCATATGTTTGCTCGCTATCCGCCACGTTTCTTGTGGCGAACCAGAACTGAACGCCGCCCCCAGCTGAACTTTCAGCTAAGTCTCTGCTCGCACTGCAGACTGGGACTTCCGGCCATCCTGCTTTTGCTCTAACAACGGGACATCCTGTTGCTTTTGATAAACTTGTTCAGAATTTCGTCATTTTGCCAGAATCCACTCGCTGCTATTCGCATTGCGCCTATCAAAACATCCTGCAATCACTTTCATCAGTTCGCACACACTGCAACCTTCGACCACTAGTCAGCTAAAGTGAGGCAACATGTCGAGCGGACAGACAACTCAGCACGCGAAAGCAGCAGCGACTGAGGGGTTCCATCATGCTCACGAACAGGGGGAGAAGGCAGAGTCCGGGATGAAGGAGAAGATGCAGCACATGAAGGTAAGTTCTTTGGCAGAACAGCTTGCAGTATCGCCTCTCATATTTCCCTCTTCATGACCTCCGATCAACTTTATCAATCCTTGTTCGTTGGTTAAATCAGTGCTTTTTGTTGACAATCTTCGATTATGGGTGCCAGTCTTTGAAATATTCAAGCTTCAGAACGTCAGATCGACCTATTGACATCCTGGTGCCCCCTGCCCCTCGAACTTCGTTGTTTTGCTGGCCTACATTGGCAATATGGAGAGGCAAAGATTTATAAGTGCTGGTACACAGAATCAAATGACGAGCTTGCAAGTGCAAGCTGCCAATGAGACGACTCTGAAACAACCAGAGAATGTACACTTGCCTTCTCCTGCAGCCTGTAATTCACCCTTCACTTTTACCAAACCGTTTTGGGTGGATGTTTGTATGATAGCAAATCAGCGGAGCTCGTGCATTGCAGTGCAGATCTCATGGATTGTGCTCACCAGATTACCACTGTGTATTCTCCAGGAGGATGCCAAGGAGACCCTCAAGAAGATGACTCACCCTTTCAACAAGGAGAAGAAGGCAGGGGATGCCGCCCAGGCTGAGGCTCACAAGGAAATGGCGACAGAGGCAAGGCAGGAGAAGAATGCTATGCACACTGAGAGAGGCCAGGCAGCTCGCCAGGTGTGTTCATCAAATCTTGAAAAGTGTGATGAGCTGCTAGCTTGCAGAGGAAAGACTACAGTGTTTTCCTGTGCAGTCTCTTCAGCTGGAATGGGCTGCAAATGAGTAGTCAGCAGATCTTCCTGTCAACTTAAGAGGACGGGTGTTGCAAGGCATGATCGGTTTAGTATGATAGTACCTCCCTAACAATGACCACTGGGAATGTTGATGTTGAGATTTGCTTTGTAGTTGGCACGTCTTGCAATACTTCCTCGAAATACCTTCGTCTTCGTATTGGGGGTTCGTTCCAATTCTGATGTCAGTATGACTCACAATACCCTGAACCCTGTGCAGGATGCTGAGGCCAGGTATGGTGGCAACCCCAACAGCACCGGCGCTTCACTGGGGCAAGGTAAGATACTCCTGACTTCTTTCTTCCGCAAAGGAGAAAGTTTCCCCACCAGTTCCCTTTCGGGTTTTATTTGATGATCCGATGAAACTCCAAGTGAAGATAGTGTAACTTACTTGGATCGGAACTGTGAAAAGCCAGGTACCCTATCAATGCTTTCTTGTTCACGACCCCATCTCGTGAATCTAGTTCCATCGTCACTGGATCACTGCCCGCAGTATGGTACGATCCTGACATGATAGCATCTGGAAAATGGTCTGACATTTTCCATCTTTTGCAGACGCTGAGGCTGGGCGTGTTCATGGAGGAAGCACCGCGGAGAAAGTGATGGACAAGATCACGCCTGGAGAAGGTCTGACCGGTACTGGACCCAGGGGGGAGTACGGCAACACTGGCACTGGGATGGGTAGCAACTACGGACAGCAGTTGTAGAGGCTTACGTACAACATTCTTTGGTTGATAGATAAACTAAATAATCGGTGCACGATATTATTGGTTTGTGACGGTGGTTCGTAGAGAAAAAGTTGATTCCGGAAGAAATAGACCTTAATCCTTGCTTATACAAAGGACAGCTGTAATAGCTGTAACAATTGAAGTTTCGTCGGAATGGTATAATGATGATCCTTTGGATTTTTGTATCCTCAGTAGAGTGAATATTGCATACTAAACATTGTGGCGCCTCAAGGCAAAAGCATTTTGATTCGAATTGCTATTATGCTGAAGCGAATGAATCGTCTCTTCGATCACCTGATAAGAACTTCTTGAAAGCATATTGTGATGTTACTACATGCTGCCCGTGCCCTGTCTGTGAGCTCTTGGTTGTCCATCAATGCGCACCCGAGCATCTGTAACATGTACTTCGAGCGGTGCAGAAAACGGACGAAATTTGATGTCACCAGCGCTGCAACCGGGAAAGACAACTCTCCACCTCAAGTTGGCAAACTTTTAAAAGTAGGCCTGTCAGCCGTAAAGAGACCGTGAATCAGCTTACCAGTAGTGCAAATGATAACGAACTTCGCTTCTTGATCCTTCGCGTCGCTCGCCCATTTCTGCGTGGTGATTCCTGAAGTGCCGCCAGAATTTGAGCAGAACATTTCAGTTCGTCGTCAAGGTCCGTTCACCAGATGATAGAATTGCATACAATTGGATGGATTCAATACATCGATGGACATCAATGTCGAAACTCAGCATTTCTGCATGGGCTCGGGTGCGCTAACTCTAGGCGTACGTAAAGGAGATGTGACCCCGCGGATGTGACCATGTCTCGATACAAAATTGTCGCCCTGATTCAGTCGTCACGACCCTGCTGCAGGTCATTACCTTCTACCTATCCCGTGAGGTGCATCGTACATCAGGTTCGTGGTTCTGAGTGTACCTTCTGCACCTGCGACACTATCATATGGAAATTCCAGGATCCAGATGAGTTCGATCGACTAGTCTGGACTCTGAAGAGTCATGCTCGAACGCGGGCGCCGCCGTCGCGCGCGCCTTGCCCGGCCGGCCGGCGCGCCTTCAGCATGCCTCCGCGTTCCGACACCTGGCAGATCTCGAAATCTGCAACCTGCTGCATGGTTTACGTATCTACTTGAACAGCCGACATATGTACAGTATTAAAGGTACGGTAATCCAATGCCGCAGCCCGGCTTGACTGGTGTGATTATCATGCAAAGTTTGCCATTGCCCGACTGCCGGCTTTCTCATGATCTTCTTCTCAGACCTTCAATAAGTCAACTTCCTGGCTCCTTCAGAGCAGCCGCTGAGACTCGTACGAGATTGCCCACACCGCTCTGAAAGAAACGTGGGGTGGAGTCCATCATGGCTAGTGGAGGTGCCGTCCAGGAGAAGATGCAGCACATGAAGGTGGGTTTCTCGTAACCTTCTAAGGCAGCTTGATATTGCTTGATGTGATTGAAGCATGCAGCTCTTCTTGACTGCCAGGAACAGTTGAGAACGCAATAAGAATATCGTGAGCGGTTGTGAGCTGAGTGCAAATAGATCAAAAAGATTGTTTACAGTGGTTCGGTTTAGTGGTCCTTGCATGCACCGTTGGAAGGCGTACTCTAATCTGCTTCCCATGCAATTATTATGGCAGCACTTATACGTACACCCACCCTAGTTCATCCTTGTTCGACATTTTGGCTCTGATGGTAGCAGTGGTTTTGAAAGAAGATTCTTCTATGCCATGAGTAGGCAAGGATTTTGCCGAAATTCGAATTGCAGCACCAACATTACATATCGTTTGAGCAAGTAAGAGAATCTTAGACGGGAGGCGCCGCTTTTGTCGAGCTGGCAATCTTACTTGCAGCTAATGATTGAATCCTGAAGGCCCAACCCTGGTCGAAGACAGAAAATTCGAATGTTAGAACGGTAAGCAGCGCTGATTTGTGCAGGAGGGCGCCAAGGAAACGATGAAGAAAGCAACGCATCCATTCGACACCCACAAGAAGGCGGAAGATCATGGCCAGGCTGAGGCTGCCAAGGCTCAGGCTACCAATGCCCGGGAGGAAAGGAACATGCAGCGAGCAGAGGGGCAACATCAACCGAATCAGGTGCACTAAACAGACATGTTGATGGTGTGAATCTGGCTTGCTCTCTTATTTTTGATTGACGCCGACAAGCGAGGGCAAAGGCAGACGTGTTGCCAGCTCAATTGTCACACATCTCGGGTTTCAGCACTTGCCAAAGCCTTTTGAACCAAAACACACTGGTTTTCCCAAACGGCCTTGTCGCCAGGAGTAGTCTGCGCTTCCAAGTCCTGAAATCCTCGTTCCAAAGACCTGGGAAGCGGGGAAGTCGCTTGTGCCCCTCGGAAAAGCTCGAAATTCTTTGCAATTCCGTTTTCGAGGTGGACCGCGGCGACAGAGCTTCTTCTTTTGAAAGATTTGTTCTTCTGCGCTCCTCCCCGCTCGATCTCGAAGATCCCCTGAGAAGCGGACGAAGATGACGTTATTGAGCTTTTCTGTCCGTACTTGGGTTTGCGAGAGTCGCCTTTTACGAGCTTTCGACTTCAGCGGAGCACCTCTGCAAAAGTACATCTCCCCTTGAGTCCATAAGCCGACATCGTTTAACGGAAACTCGGACGGCTTTGACTGCAGGAAAGGAGTTTCGGGACTGGGGGGTCCAATCCTCCTACCGTAGCGGGGGAGAATACCAACACGTCTCAAGGTACGTAGTGTGGCTGAAAGCCTGTTCACCGATCTAGTTTTGCACCCCTCGATAGCCAGGGAGAATCGACATTGCGATTGAAATCTGGGGTTGATCAGTCGAACCACCAATCACAAACCTTGCTTTGAGCACCTGAAGCCTGTCACGTGGTAGTGATCCGTTCAATCCTTGTTGAAAACGTCGCTTTCAGTCTCCAGATTTCGCTCTGTCACTTGAAAAGCTAGGAATCTGGGTCAATTCGCGCTGTTCTCGGTTGGATTGTAGAGGGATAGCCGTTCTTCACGCTTGGACACTCCCATTGGTGAAACGGGGTCTTTCTTCGTGCAGGCGACCCTTCTGCCCGGGACCCAGCAACCAGCCCGGAGATCGAGGCCGAGACGTACCAACCGAGCAGCCTCGATCAGCCGAGCGGAGGCGTGAAGGGGGCGGTAAAAAAGGCAGTCAATAAGCTAACCCCGGGGGACGGGATTGCGGGCCCGAACGCGGCGATGACGGAAGGGTCAGGGCCAAGTTCGGCGATGGGGTCCAATGGGAATGTAGCATGAGTAACGGTTTGGTCTTAAGTAGAACGCCTGAGCGGCCGAGAGCATTGGATCTAGATTCGAAGCTATACATCGTTCACGATTGCAAACCTGAAGTCAACCTCCCTTTACAAAGTGTTAGTGGTAGATGCCGATCCTGAAGCTCGAGAGCAATATGATTAAATAGATGATTTCCAGGTATTGTCAATTGTCAGGAACGGGGATTCCAACTCGATGCCTCAGAAATAACCCCATTGTCGGATTCGCGAGGTATAAGCGCGAGAACGGTCGAATCACTGCCGACTCATTCGATCAGATTCTAGCTTTTGTCTTGGACTCCCTAGCTAGCATTCATAGATTCCGACATTCCGGCCGATGCTCCTTTCTCACTGCTTGACGAATAAAAGGTTCTTTGAGTCTGCTTGTACTAGTGCAAGCAGCAAGCATCAAGTCATATTTACCGTATGCCATATGTTCCACTGAGATGAGTTTGAATGACTTGTCGCCTGCCAGGTGTCAATAAGTACTCCGCTCCAATTGGACTGCATTGGTCAGCCATTGGCGTCCATTTCTTCAAGGCGCACAACTCAGGAATTTAAACCTTTCTGCATCGGCCGATCTTATTTCCTACGCTTCATGGCGAGTCTGTTTCGGAAAGTGCTTACACCCGGAATATGTTGATGACTTGCGCATATACGTCGAGCGGTGCAGCGGCACATACTGTACATTAAACTGCACTGAGTCATCAACACACTTTGACAAATTATATGGTCAAGACGTGTACGTATCAGTAAACATTCTGTGGGTCGAGCTCGTTTCGTGTATCGACCATCACGTCGGATAAGATCATGCCGCTTGGCCGTTGAAGCGAGTCTATTCGAGGTGTCTGTCTTCGAGAGGCAAACTTACACTTTGTGTCGCCTCTGTCTAAGAGCAAGAGTACCTTGATCTTCCAGCGCCTCTTCAAGCAAAGAGCAGCGGTTGCTTCGTTTGCCGGTGGTACTCAACGGCGCTTTGCAGTTGACGTTTAAGAAATAGTTCATAATCTAGATGAGGTCTCGCACATGAGACGTTCCAAAGGTCAAAAAAATTCCGCACATAAGCCGGCATGCAGAAAAAAGTTCGATGTTCCTGAGACCTCGAAGAGGATTTGTGCTTACGAAGTGAATGATCTCATTGCTCTCGAAGAGCGAGGAAAGGTTTCACTATCCCACCTCCAGTATGGTACAGACTACCGCTTCCTAGTGCGTTTATCTTGATCAGAGCCGTGCACCTACCTTTGCAGGAGCTAGACTGTACGTTTCACCAGCAATAACTTCGAGACCTGCTGCTAATCATTACCTCTTACGATCGCTTCTCACTTGTGGGCTTTCTAAAGACCCGACCCGTGCTTAACCACCCGGAATCCTGCAGGGTTCTACCCATCGTACATGCCGTCACGATTACCTGGCGCTTCTAGGATGTTGCGTCATTCCGCTACCTCCGGCCCGTTTGCCTTTGATCGTACCTTCGACCGTGTTCTTGGAACCCACCCGGTAACCCGTGCTGGTTATCCGGGGGTCGTACTCGCCGGGACCGGGGCCTTGATAAGCTGCACCAAAAGGTTGGGAAACTTGGGAACAGATTGCGCTGTATTCGGCGTGCGTGCCCAAAATTCAACGTTGGTTCTGCCGCTCCGTCTCTCTGACGGGAAAGTGGGCCGCTGGTATCATTGAGTCGCTAGGCAGCGTTTTTTGGAAAAAGGTACCTTTTAGAGGCCACCGTGACCACCTGATAGGACTTGCTATCCAAAAGTGTGGTGCCGCTACAGCCTCGCTTCTGCAGAGTTGCTGCCGGCTTAAGTGACCCTTCAGAAAGTGAAGTACGCTCCGCCACTCACTTAGCTTAGCTCGAAGAACCCACTCCTCAGCACAACGGTAACATGTCAAGATCGGATGTCTTCAACCCGAAAAGGGACTGCTTCGAGTTTTTCGTGCATACCTGGACTTAAGGGCACTCGAGACTTCAAAGTGAAGCCCGCTTTCCGCGAGGAGCTCTGGGGTGAATACGCCCCTGGCCCCGGTACCGCATGCCCGGCGCCTATTTTGATCGAGGGTCTTCCTCCTAAGCTGAAAGCCGGCCCGTCTCCTTTCTTTTGTGACCCGGTAACCGGGGGTGAATACGCCCCTGGCCCAGGCGCACGATCGACAGCTGCGAAAGGAAGAGGGATATTCTCAGTGTTGGCAGGTTTCGGAAGTATTTCGGATTGAAAACGAAAACATGGAACCCTTTTACTGAGCAAGGTGACGTCACGTTAAATCCTCTCATATTCGTCAAAAACATCGTTGTAGCAGTGGGCGGTTCGCGAGGCCACCAAAGGCCAGCGCGTTCGTGATAAGCAAAACACCACCTCTCACACTCTTCTCAAACGTTGAAATGAGAGGAGCTTTTAAGGTGAAGGGAACAAGATTCCAAGCAAAGAGGCAAAGACTATAAGCAGTATATCGGTCTGAGTGATAGAGTTCTCAAAGTTTGTAAGATAGAATCCTGCCCTTATGAGAAGAACGAGAGGGACACCCTGAGAGGGAGTCCCTGTCGAGCTCTTACCTGCGGTTTTCCGCGGCTTTCCCTTTATCGAGAACTTCGGACTTGTCGTGGAAGCGACCGGGTCATACGCCCCGGGCCCTGGCGGCGCGGCCAGCGCCGACCCAGAAGATTCTACCCGAGCACCAAAGCTGAAGCCGCCGTTTCCACTAGGACCGGCCGGGCTGTACGCCCCGGGACCCGGACCCTCAGCCGCTGAGAGAAAACAGTCAAGTTGAGCTCCCTTACTTAGGGACGTCCTAGTGGGGAATTAGCCATTAAAGCCGCGGATAAGGTTGTATCCGAAAAGGCTTCATGTATTGAACCGGGCTATAAGATGTTCGCTGCTTTCGAGAACGGATTCCACCCGGGCGCCGACGTTTCCAAGAGAACTGACCGGGCTGTAGGCCCCTGGTTCGGGACCCTCAGCCGCTGAGGGGAACAGAGTTGGCTCAGTAAGCAAAGCCATTTGATAGATTGTTTTAGCAATGTACCTAAGGAAGCGGGTGGGAACGTGGTCTCAGGAAATGCATGCATTGATTGCGGCAGGAAGAAAGGCTGGCTGCTTCGGAAGGAACATTTTCACCGAGCACCAAAGCTGAAGCCACTGTTTGCACTGGGACCGGCCCGGCTGTAGGGCCCCGGGCCCGCAGCCGCTGATTAAATCAATTGGCTAGTCTCAAAGATCAGTTTTCAAACCTACGTCCTCAAGGTAGCTAAAGAACAAGGGGAAGCCGGAGGAAAAGGTGGTGAGTCGTTGAGTTTGGCTGTTTATTGCGCTCGTTTGCCACGAGAGTCAGACAGTAAAGTCCGGATCCAACAGTTCGGTCGCTGCACGACGCTTTCGCTGCCACGAGTTACGGATTCGCTCTCTGATTCATAGTCAACTATAAGGCACTCTATTGCAAGCTTCACTCCTTTCTGTACTCGTTTGCAGAATTCTCCCGCAGACTGTGGTAACGTGCAACGAACGCGGCGTCAGTGAGTTGCGGTGATGTGTCCTACCGGTGCTCGTTTTCGGGCGAGACTTCAGCGACACCCCAGGCGCGCTCGTCCGTGGCCGGGTCGCCACGTCGTAGTGGCCAGGACCCGGGGTGTCCGCCCCGGGCGCCAGCCTCCGTTCGCTCAGCCGCCCACTTATGCTGTAGCCCTTATTGCCCCGATAGCTGTCCGGGGAGTACGCACCGGGGCCGGGGTTTTCGTCGGGCCGTGCTGCACAGGACATTTTCGCCATTTGAGCCTGCCGGCTTTTTGACAAGGGGATACGTTCTCCTTTCTGTTATTCTGGTGTTCTCTTTAATGTGGTCTGTACGGCCACTCTTCAACGCAGCGCTGAGTATCCTTAACCTACCAAGCTTCCGGTCTGCTAGCTCTCTCAACCCACAGTTTACGGTGCGCGTGGTGACGGGATAGAGAGACCGCCGAAGAAAGCAAAGAAATCCGCAGTAATGGCAGCGGGGTTCGTCTTTCTCGTCTTTGATGAAACGCAAAGTCTAATCCTTCCGATACGCTTTGTATTCATTTATTCACAGGGAGACGGCGGGCTCACCATTCTAAGAGCTTGTCACTCATTGTCTAGGCTCACAGCAATCGAGCACGGGTCACAGTTTGGGGCAACCCTCACCTGTGCTTGGTCTCGTCCTACTAGTGATGCTAAACCCCTTTTTCGCACCCGGTAGCCTCGGCGAATACGCCCCCGGCCCGGGCATATCGTACGGTTTATCTTTCTGGGGGTGCCGGAACTGCAGCGAGAAGCCCCCCACGGAACGTATTTTGGGGTCGTATGCCCCCGGCCCTGGGACGCGCGCGCTCTGCGCGCGCACAGGTTGTCTCGACTTGATGGAGAAGGCCGGGCCGTTGGAAGGCGTCTGGGGGTCGTACTCTCCTGGGCCCGGGTTGGCGGAACCAGCTGCAAATACGGTTAAGGCTAACTTCAAATAAGTATCCTGATGACAGCTACCTTTCTTTTGAGTCTCCGGTGAGTTGGAAGGCTTGACTCCCCGAAACTTTGCAGAATGTTGAGAGATAGTGTTGGCCTTGACAATGCTTTGGAATTAGTCCAATGCCCTATTTGAGAAAGGCTTCACAACGCAACAGAAAGAGAGTCGACTCTCTCTCTAAACGCACTCTTACCGTTAGAATCGAAGACTACTGTTGTACCCGTCTGTATGCTTAAGAAAGTCGTTGGCTTTCAGACCAATCATATCAGGCCACCAAAACCTGGCCCTCTTAAAGATCAATTTACGACTCACGTGATCTCGGCTCTTCCCTTCCGTTCGTCGCCAGCGAGATCCCCCTCTGAGAAGCCAACGACCTGCTGACGTCATAAGCGGCAGGGCCCGGCCCGTCCGCTATTCCGTTTCCGTTCGGGTGCCTCGACGAGAGAGAAAAGGCGGGCCCGCGGAACGTGTTCCGGGGTGAATAAGCCCCGGGTCCCGGAATGTCTCCGGCCGTTTTGGGCCGGGTGCCGATTCTGCTCGAGAGAGAGAACCGGGGGCCCTGAGAGGAAGTGCTCGGGTCGTACTCGCCGGGGCCGGGGCTGTTGTCGGGGGGGCCACCTGGAGCGGAAAATAGCCCCCCTGTGAGGAAGTGCCGAATCTGCGTTGCCTTCTACTTTGACAGAAGTACTGGGGTGCTGGCGCTCATCTTCGAGGTGAAATACTTCGTCGAGACGTCGAACGCTAACGAAAGTATGAGTAGACTCTAGAAGGAAGAATGTAATTCTGGAAGAGTGTATGGTGATTGTTTGAAAGCCGCGGGGGCAACTCAACTTGACTTTGCGGAACGTCACGCGCTCGCTTTGTTTCATGCCAGTCTTGCAAAGTGCTTCCCACGTTGCCAGCCACAGTGCGCTCCCCTAACGGCGGAATGTTTACGATCAAAGTCCGTCTTTTCAGGGCAATAAAGAGGACCACTTAGACGCCTACAATCTACGATGGCAGGTCAGGCAAAGCAGAATTCCAGCAGAATTTCAAGAGAGTCACCTATTTTCGTCCGGCTCTTGAGCGTGACCCCTCCCCCTTTTCGCAGAAACTGCGGGGTGTAAGCGCCCGGCCCCGGCCCCTCCTTGCTGGACGTCGTCTCCGTTTTGCTGCGGCCTTTGATTGAAAACGCGGGGCCCGAAACCTTTGCCTTTGGGTCGTACGCCCCCGGACCGGGAGCGTCGGAACCTGTCAAAGACGACCACGTGTCAGCATGGCTAGAAGCTTCGGATCCAGACGGAAAGCATCAAGATGGTAATTTCTGCATGCAAGTGCAAGCGGTTTCTGGCGGGCCCATGACTAGGAGTCGGACCAAGAAAGCTTGACTAGGAGCTCTCATCTTCAGCTTGAGGCTCCAGAGTAATCACGGAATAATGAACGTGCAGCACTCCCTTCTGCAATCTACTAAATCTTCTTTTGTGGTTGCTAACCCGTTCTGACTGCGGTAAAAGGGCCAAGGTCGAAGCAGCAAGGCACAAAGGAGCAATCCTAGTCGCCTGTTTTGAAGGAGTGAAGTCTTACCTGCTTTCAGTCCCCGTTTGGAAGTCCCCAGCACTATCCCTCGACTCGAGCTGGCCCCATTCACATCGTACGCCCCAGGCCCCGGGGTCTTTTCCCGGCCAGTCGTTTCTACCCGGCCACCAAAGGAAAAGGCGGGGGAGCTCAGGCGGAGGGCAGTCACCGAGTAGTCGGCGGGAGAGGGGCCGGAAGAGTCGCCTGTGAGAGATGGCAAAGGCACGTGCGGTTTGTAGAAATTGCAAGTGCTGATGTAAGCAAAGTCACTTTATAATGTAGGCATTCTGGATAGAGCTGACCTGGAGCGCACATTGATCGGACAAAGTTAAGAGTCAGCACAAGATAGTGCTGCACTTCCCAATCGCCATGACCATGTAACGGCATAAGCTATATGTTAGCGGTAATGTTGTGGTTGATATTTTCACTCTGGTGCGCTTGGTAAAAGACAGACCGGATATCCTGTCTCGAAGGAAGGCTCAAGAGCTTCTCGTACTGGTGCTCCTAGTGCTAGGGTGTCTGATAGCTGAGTAAGCCATTGAGACGTGCCGAACATTCACTTCACAAATTTTTTCAAAAGGCTGCGCGCATCTGTCGGGTTTGATGGCGGCCTACCATGCTTCACTTTGCTCTTCCCTGCAAGGGTGAACGCTGGCGTGCTATTCTTGGTGGCCACGTTGTAAGCCCCTGGTCCTGGAACCTCTGAGAAGGCTGCACAGGAGGCAGGGAAAGACCTTGGAATCTAGTCAAGATGGGGTTGCCGCTTGCGCAGGTGGGCAGATTTTACCACGCATCTGCTGTCGCCTCCTGCATGCATCCTTTGCAGATGATGCTTTACCAAGCAATGAATGTCGTTTGGTAAACTTGCCATTGAACCAGGGCTTTTTAACCCAGGAATAGTCAGAACGTTGGTCGTTTGGTAAGGTTGTCGTTGAATCCAGGGCGTTTTGACCCACGTTTAGTCAGAACGACATTTGAACAAAGGTACATTTCAGTTGAGCTGGTAAACTCTGCGGTAATCACCAAGACAGCCGGTTTTGTAGCGGCTCAGCCTATCTTCATCAAGGTCGATTGTGTTACATTAGTGTTAGGTATGGTCCTTAATTCGCTCTTTTACTCCAGCACTCAACTCAAACCAAGGTCAGCCGCTATTGTGTGGCACTGTCAAAGAAAAGAAGTCATTCAAATGAGCCTTGGGTGTCATTTTTGTGAGAGAAGACACTGCTAGTGCTAGTGACGAGAGAGCCTATGGACAGCAACTCGAGCTGAGATGCTGCAAGCACTTAAGTGTGATCAACAAAAGACCCTGGATGCTTTTACCATCAACAAGGACTCTGTCAGCAGATGATGTACAGCATTTAGAGCTTCGCAAAGCTGGTGACCAATTGGTAGGCCAAGGTGCGCTTTCCTTTTTTCTGAAGTCCACGGGTGCTTTCATAGTGCTACAAGCAGGAAGAATACACCTCAAGTGCACCCAGCAGACAACTGAACAGCGGCAAAGATCTCGAAAGCTACCGGTAATGTCAGGTAATTACCTCTTCTTTCCCCGGGCCTGCCTCCAAATGAAAATGCAGGCGCATCCATATCCCTCTTTGGGTCCATTTTTAAGAGCTCCGAAGTACTCTACTCCGGCAATTGAGGCCTGCTGCAGGCTATAGTGTTACATTGCAGATTACCCAACAAGGACACAGCTCAGGCTGCTCCTAAGGGCAGGTAAAAGGGGCATGTATACGAGGCCCCCCTCCCTTGTAGGTGCCTACGTTACCGCGGTAACTCAATTGAGCAGACTAATGCAGCCTAATGATAGTCTTAACATTGGGCCCCAGGGTCTTCCTTGGTCCATATTTTCATCACCATAAATCTCAATAACGAGGTCGTGGTGCAAAGCCTCTGCTCTTCACTGATCATTGCTCAATTTTGGGCCACCCCTTTACTCGTTTACCAGGACCCCCAAGTCCAGCGCCTTTATAAGCAGGTATGACCTCCCTATTTCCGTCTCTGCACCTTCACAGAATGACCCCAGGCTGTCCTACGTCACGACGACTCACTTATTCCAGTAGCAAGTCCGTCTGAACGACTCATCAGCTCAGGACAGAAGTCAAGTTCAATCCTGACAGTGCGGCATATCCTTGGTAGTGCTATTGCTGCTGCTCTGATACCTGGATACCTTGTTGCAGCTTGTCTTACCTATTCTCCCCAGTAGCGACGAGTGACTTGCTTTCACAGCAGTCATGCAGGATTCATTGCGACGGCCCTAGTACGTTACTGTTTGCATTTGAACTTCGAGTCTGGGTTCGAAGAACCTGCCAGCTTTTGAAGTGGTTGAGGCAGGGTTAAGGCCTAAGGTCTGCTTCTAATTTCAAGCTGATTGACAATGAAGTCCGGTTAGGCACGGTAGCCACCACTAGTACTAGGTATAGTCTAGGACTATAGGTCTAGTAGCAGTCACGTCTCAGTATTGTAAATGTGCTGGCTGGGGACACCCGGTTTGATCGCCCTCTTGCTTCGGAAAGTCAAGTCTGCGCGCGCTGAGAATATAGGAACGCAGAAAACCGTAGATACAGCACGTGGAAGGGGTTTGAGATTCATAGGGTTCGACACCTGGATTGTGGTCACGCTACCTCGACTTGGAATTTTGCACAATGCAGGCATGCGTCATGAGCTGTGCGAAGGCTGCATTGCGGCCAAGGCGAAGCCAGCTTGTTGCTGCAACATTTGGTGATTGTCCAGATTAATCACTGCTTGTGGACCCGTCCTACCTAAATGCAGGTCAGCCGACAGATGACGCCTAATGCGGCTGCATTTAAACCTAAACTTTATAAAGAGAGCCTCCCAGTTTGACACCTAGTGTTCGTGGTGCAAGCTTCCATCATGGCGGCAGCCTTGTCACGGCTTCAGCGCGTTAGCTGCTGCACCACTGTCACATGGCAGCCCAGCGCTTCCGCAGCGGGCCGCCCAGGTGCCACCAAAGTGTACCCTGGGACAAAAGTGGTCGCCATTGAAAGGGTTGGCGTCTTTCAGCCTCTCAATGCAGTCTTTCGCCTACCGGTGATCAGCAAGGGGACCTGGCACAACTTTCCGCCAGCTGTGCGGTGCGTCGCACAAGTTGCGGCCCGTGACAAGACTGGGCAGCTCACAGAATGTGCCCCTGAGGAGCAAGGAGCAGTATTCGGCACTAGCCCAGTTGCCAACCTGTTTGGCCCAGCTTTCCTTTCTGGAGGAACTGAGCAAGTTGACAATGCACTGGCCTTGTTACTTGACTCTTATCAAGAGCCCCTCATCGAGGCGCCGCCGGCAGGCGCAACACTGCCTCTCGATGCCACCTGTCACATTCTGACTGGTCCTAGCGAGGTTGTTGAGGATTCGGAACTGCAAGCCCACATTGACGCCCTTTCGGAGGAGCAAGCAATGCTTAGAGAGTCCTTCCAAGCCCCCCACGACGGACCCCTGATCTTGCCAGACTCCCTGGATTGGCGTCTGGCACGCCTTTCGCCAGTCGTCGCAGTTGACGAGCCCCCCCCAGAGACCCCAGTCCAGAAACTCCAAAACATGCTCATGGGCACTGCGAGGCTTCTAGGGGCGCTCGTACTGGCCTCCGCTCTCGCCCTTTGTACCCCCCACCCGGCGCTGGCGGCCCGCAGCATGGGTCGCGCGGGCGGGGGGGGCTTCTCCAGCAGCCGCTCGAGTGCGGGTTCTAGCCGCTCTAGTTCTTCCAGCTCCAGCCGGTCCAGTTCGAGCAGCTCCAGCCGCTCTAGTTCTTCCAGCTCCAGCCGCTCTGGTTCGAGCGGTTCCAGCCGCTCTAGTTCTTTGAGTTCTGGCCGATCTAGTTCTTCCAATTCCGGCCGGTCTGGCTCCTCCAGTTCCGGCGGCTCTAGTTCTTCTTCCCGCCGCTCTAGTTCTTCAAGTGGCGGCAGTTCTGGCTCTGGCTTTCACTGGGGCAGCACTCCTTCGAGCCACTCTTCCAGTCACTCAAGCGACTCACATGGTCACCCTCCCACTCACCCCAACACTGGCGGTCATTCCCTCAGCCACTCTGATAGCCACGCAAAGAGCGGTGTCAAACCCTGGAGCGGAGGGGCAGCTGGGAAGTCCTCTGGGAAACCTCCCGAGCCAAACCCGTCTCCAAGCTCTTCTGAGAAGCGGAGATGGTGAGTGTCTTGCGAATTGGGCATGCATCTCTTGCAAATCCCGCAGTTTAAGCCGCACCAATAGTTCCCCCTGAATATTGATTTGCACTTACATTTGAAGGACTTTCAATAATGTTTCTTCAATCTGGGCGCTAAATCTGAGACACTAAAGCTCCTCCTTCATATATTCGTTCTGGCTGACATATGTAGCGGCAGCCAAAAGAAAATGTTGTGTGAGTGACTGAACGCACGGTATGGGTACAACATTGATTTCCGATCTTCTCGAACCGGAAGACTGGGTATCCGGGGGCACAGAAGAAGACGTAAAAGCAGTCCGAATGATATGATAGGTGTTGTAGTTCCTTCCGTTACTGTTGCTTTCCTTGTAGACTCGTTCAGGCACAAAGACTGCCTTTCAGAGTCCTGAGAGATTTCCGTTGCAACGCAGGTGATTTGACTTAGGTTGCTTGTTTATCTCAACCACGCTTGGAGCAAATTCCCTTCTTATTCACTACAAGACAACCCGTTTCGGTACCCACATTTCAAGTTGTTGAACTGCTCTCCAGGTTTGGTGGCGGCTCCCACGAACCCGAGGAGCCGTACCTCAACTCCCACTCTCATAGCGACACGTTAGCGTCAATCCACCTTCACTTGGGCGGCCCCACCCAGCCCCCCTTCAGCAGCCACCCGGGTGCCTACCACTACTCAGACACGCACGACCGGCTACTGAGGGCTTTTTTCCGCAGTCTGAGCGGCGAAGACCGCAGCAAGGAAACGGGGGGGCAGCAGCAGCCTGGGGCGGAGGTCCCCCGTACTCCGAAAGAGGCGGCTGCGGATGCGGAAGCACAGAAAGCCACCCTTGAGGAAGTGTTGACCATTCTTGGTATTGCGGCGTTTGAAATTCTTGTGGTTACGATTCTTGCTCTGGGGATGCACAGAATATTGATGGTAGTTTTTGAAAGGGAACGCCCAAGCGACGACAACTCGGGAACCGTGAGGGAGAGGGACGGTGACCTGGTTGCTGACGCCAGCAGGGCCGCGGAGAGGACGCGTGATGACGTCAGTGAGAGTCGCGCCCCCGAAGGAACGCGGGTGTACGATTTTGACACGGAAGTGAAAAACCTCCTTACGGTTGTCAAGATTCAGGTGAGCTGACACAGTAAATAAAGACCCGGTTTTAAATACGCTCTTGGGAAGAGAGTAATAAGTATAGCACCAATTTGAAGAAGCAGACACTCCAGTCGATACTGATCTTACAGTCCTTTATTTTCAGAGCGCAAATGGTCTGAAAAAGGGATTATTCATTCGGAAGCATACTTAAATCTGTTTAAAGATCGTCTCTACTCCGGGTCCTCATTTACAGTGCGAAAGGCCCAAGAGGCTTGTGCCTCGTCTTGTGGAACAAGCTTTAAGCACGTTTTATTGATTGAACTACCTAGACGCCATCAGCCTTCTGTAATGAGCTTGATGCGCTCTCAAACGATAGTGTACGTACGAAGTTCGGCGCCAGTGACGTCAGCGACAGAGGGTTCCGGGACACAGCAAACAGCGTATATAACAACTGAAAGAATGTCGGTAGGAAAAAGTGCTATTAATGTTGGATACATGTCAGATTTCGCACTCCATCAATGCCTTCTCTGGAATAGGTACATGAATGCTTTGAGAAAGCTTGACGTCGCTTTGCACACAGGTTGCTCTGCTGGGCCAGGCCAAGTCGGTTCAGGTCCAGATGGATAAGCTATGCGAGGAGGCGGATACGGGCTCCAAGGAGGGACTGCATAATCTCTTGACAGGTCAGCTTGACCTCATTGCTGCGCTTATGAACCGGCTGCCAGCAGATTACTCCACGGAGATTAGATCGTTCGGTTGCTTTACCACTTGATCGACCACCCAAGAGAAGACCGTCATCAAAAGGAACGTTTTCAAGAGCATTTCAAGGTTTTTGAAGCATCAGCGCTGCTCAGATTGCCGTTTGCGATTTTTCCGGCCGCAAGCGCCTCACTCACCGCTTGTTCGACTGGATTCCAAGCCTTAAATGATGAGTCATTGACTCAGAGTCGGGCTCAGATCTGGAAAACCTTTGACGTATCGGTTTTCGTCTTTCTGGTCCTTCCTACGCTTTGGTCGCGGGCTTCTGAAAATGTTCGTTTGTGAGCTCGGCCGCGTGTCATTTGAAGGCTCATGTCAGACGATTTGCCAACCCGACTGAAGGCCAGGGATATTCTCGAAGGAGTTGCTGCGAACCCCAGGATACCGACACGCAGAAATTTTCTTCGCAGAGACCTTGCTGGTGATCCTGCGCCACTCCACGTACTGGGCATATGGAAACGCTCAGGTAAGTGTGCGTCCCAGTCACTTCTCGCCCTTGCGAATAATATAAAGTCTACTGGAAGCGTTTGAAAGGAGCCCGAAGCATCGTTTGGAAGGAAGTAAAATGGGTCTTATATCGGGACCACGGAAGAGATTCGCATGACAACCATTGCTTTATAGTGAATTCTCCTGCGTGTTTTAATTGTCGCTTTGAAGTCCGTTTCGTTGCTGGACAAGCGTCACATCCATTTTACTCGCGCAGATGATCCCCTTGGGATACGACGCGGCTGAGAGACGGTACCAGCAGATTGCACTGGTAAGCTGAATTCTCCTAGAAGTACCGGGGACTGAAATGGACGCGTGGCTTGCGTCAGCTAATCATCTTCTGTTACACGTCTTGCTCCGCGATGCTTTGGTCCTTCTTAAGCTGGCTTCCTGAGACCCACTTTTCCCAAAAGCAAAGGGCACTTTTTCTGGTGACTTCGTGCTTCAAAGGTGCTCATCAACACGATGTAGTTACATGAAAATGACGTGTGCAGGAGGAGAGGTCCAAGGCGGAGCAGGAGACGCTGGTCAACAAGGGAGGCAAGCTGACCAAGATGCCGTCCGTCCGCGATACGGACGAAGAGCCGCCGCCCAACGAGCTAATCGTCGTAAGCGCCCACTCAGAATCCCATCTGGCTTTGGATTTCAGCAAACGTTCAGGGGACTTGCAAAAAAAATGTGACTCTGAGTCTCAAGGAGAAGGACTCTCGGATTACGATCGAAGTTTGACTGCACATTTCTCTAAAAACCTTTCCGCGTTTGCGTCACATATCTTTGATATCGGTAACATGAATGATATTTCGGCCTCGAGAGCTGACCTTGTCGTCTTTTTACGCTAACCGAAGAGTAAATCCGCTCGAAGCAGTCCCTGAGTGGTCTCTCACTCGTTCGTGGGGTGGGCTTAAAGTGAGGTCCTTTTGTGTCTACCTCGTCTCAACCCCCTGATTACGTCAACATTCTCCGCAGGCGTGCTGACCGAGCTTCTTGTTCTCGTAATAGGTGACCGTCTTGGCTGCCGTTAAGGGCCGTTTGGAAGCGCGCGAGGGGGCACAACGCGTCGCCGCGCGTGAGAGCCTCAAAGGGGCACTGCAGGCGCTGAGCCAGGTGCAGGCGAATGACCTCGAGGTGAGCTGCGAGCTCGCGCACTTTCGCATTGATTCAGGTCGGATTCAGTCCCCGCGACCAGGATTTCCTACTTTTTGACGCCATGCAGAGAGCTGTTTAGAGTGCTTCAGCGTTGTCATGAGAGCCTATTTGACTGAACTTACGAGGTTTGGCTACTGAACTCGAATTCGATTCGCTTACCAAGTCCGCGTCTGCTAGCGCTTACGGAGCAGATCGCGTTAGTCTGCAGCGTCCACTGAGTTGTCTGCAGATGACATCTGCTATACAACGTGCTCTTACATATTTTCTCCTGCTTTGGAGAAATGGCCTCTGAAGGTGGACTTATAGTCGACACCGATCAAGATCCGGTGGGTTCCAAAGCAGGACAAGATAAGACTGCCTATCAAAATTTTCTGCGCCGCAAACAGGCACCATTTGAAAACCAAGAGGTGACTCGAGTCCTCGCGCTTAATAACAGCCTAACCGACAAACACTCTGAAAAATCTGTGGCGATATTTGAACGCTGCTTTCCTTTGCGTGGCAGGTGCTCGACATTTTATGGGTGCCCCAGGAAGATGACGACACGCTGACGCACGCCGAGCTCATTGAGAACTTTACAGATCTGTCGCCCATGTGAATCCTGTGGTCGTAATTCTTTCGGGGCTGGGTGGGGGGTGGAATTGAAAAGAAACGAGAACTGTGTTGGAGACGATAGTTGTCTTTTTCTGAAGGCTTCTAGTAGCCTTGGTCTCAACTGGTAATGATAGGACAGCGCAGGGACGGGTATATATGGTTTTTGGACGGATAGGAAGGCTTGTTACATAGCTAGGACAGTCCTTGTTAATCATTTGGTACTCGCAGCAGTGCTTCGCTGAGTACAGCCAAGGGCGCTTACAGGGTCTCTCAAAAGGGGTGGGTGGGTATTCGGTCACGGAACGATTGTTCGATAAAGGACAACTGCTGGAGCTAACATTTGTGACTTTCAAGGAGAAGTTGGCGTAGAGAAGAAGCTGCACGAATCGCATTGGGTTGGAAGATTGCAGGAAGATTGTGGAAGCAAGCACCATCGGTGGTCATCGATATCGCGAGGAAATATATTCCGAACGTTTTGATTCGGTTCGTTTTGGACTCGGGTCGGGCTAGGTCGACAATTACTGTCAGGCTCATTCGCTAGCTCGCACTTCAAAAGTGAAGGATCGCGCCGGCGAGTTAATTCTAATGCCCTGCTGGTTAAGAAAATCTTTCGATCTTCTATCCGTTGTCGATGGCTTGGATAGAATGGAGAACCGATCAAACGTCGCTGCAATCCGAGCACTCATATCCTTAGCTAGGGCGTCGTGATGGACCCGCAGCGCCGGCCGATCATAGCGCAAACTTGCATGAGAGGCTATGGCGCTACTGCGATACCGCAGTTCAACAATCCAGATGAGTCTCCGCACAGCGCCGCACCGTCAGCTGGTCGCGGGCTGGTGCGCCCCATATAGCGCAACTTGAATGTTCTAAGTTCTAGCATCGATCAAGATCAAGATATTTCAGTCACCGTCTAGACCGTGTAGCAAAAAGTAAGCGAGCTTGGTTAAACTTCAGTTTTCACCTTCAGGGTGATCACTGGCGGACTCGGTCTAGTCCAATGATGGTATGGTAAGCTATGGGCCCGCGTCTTGCACATAAACAGCATTGCAGGAGAAATTGCAGGATTCGTCCAAGCTGGCTACTGCAGTAAATCCGCGTACTACCGCCCTCCACCAACATGCGCTACGGGTTGCTTGTGGGCGCTTCTGAGCTAGGAGCAGCTTCCGGGCCTTAGATACTAGACGGCATGTCTCTGAGGTCGTCGGATCATCTCTTCTGATGGCAGCAATCATGAATATCTGCACCGTGATCCCAACTTTCAGTTTGCTGAAACTTCGCTTCTGCGCGAAGCTGAGCGCGCACAGGAACCCCGTCAAGACCGGCGTACTCAGAGCCGTACGATACAAAATTACGTGGACTTCGATAATCGACACCTGGGATGTG
>DF237055.1:0-197757 GCA_000708835.1 Klebsormidium nitens
GATTTTCGCCAGATTTTCGCCATTTAGTGTCTGGGAAGGGAATTTCGCCGGCCTGGCGAAAATGGTCAGGCCGTCAGCCAATTCTTACATGCTCGGGTGCTCCCACCCGCCTTGACGAATCTTAACCCTGCTCAGAACCCCGTACTTTACCTTTTCCTGCACGTTTTCAATTGACTCTCTAGAGACAACGAAACAACTTGGTCGGTACATGAATTTTTGGTGCCGGGACACTCTACCGGCCACAACTGCCGCTGGGATTTTCGCCATTAGTGTCATTTTCGCCAATTAGTATCTGGGAGCTCCTATTTAGTGTATTCCAAGATTTATTTTCGCCACGATCACTGGGACTCGGAAGTTTGGCTGCATGCAACAAGCTTGCTCCTAGTAGTAGGGGCCCTGACAGGCACTATGGACGCTACATACTTAGCCACGTGGTGAAAATGACGCGTTCGCAGCCGTCCGTTACAGCACAACAGCAAACGCGCGCGCCAAAGGAAGTATTGGATCAGTTCCGCATACAAATGCAATGGGTTTATGGTTCCCCATGCAACATTTGACATTGACAGTTGCCAGAGTACTGTAGTCTGTGCTGCACTTGGGACGACGCGCCAGAAATATCTTTCTGAAAGAGTCAGAAACAACTTGCTTGTTACCCTTTCGAGCATTCTGACCTCAACCTCAAGTGGCCTGAAGCAAGCCATTGCAGCAGAGGGCGCTCTGGTCGCGGCTTTGAAGTCTGGATCGGATGGCTTTGGTCGTCAGGTTATGTATGCTTCGTATTTGTACTGACTTTGTGAAAGTGGAACTGCATCATTGAACCAGCTGAAGTGTCAACACAGAATGGATGAGATTGCATCCTGGCAATTTGTATGTTGCCCGATAGCGATAGGCAGGAGGGCGCCCATGAGCTCAAGAAGTTGAATAGAGATGACCTTTCAGTGACAAGCTCTGCTTAGAAAACTGCAAGCTGACTAAAGACATCAGGAAAAACTTCCCAAATGTCTTATTTTGTCTGCCCGCACCCGGGCAGCTGCACAGCTAAGATACAAGCTTCATATGCCGGCAAAATCCTGGCCCCCAAATTAGGGTTCCACGTTGATCTTTGCTGGAGGGCCTGTTTGAGAGCTCAGCGCTGATGCTAACATCCAAGAGGTTAGTTCAGCTGCCCGGCAAAGGGTTTCGGTAAACATGGTGCCTCACGAGGAGCAGGCAGATGGGCCTGGCGAAAGAGCTGAGGCAATCGAGGAAGGTGGCAAAGAGTGGCCTCTTCTATCGCCAGTGTATCCTTGCCTGCGCTGAGCTCAGACTTCGAATCTGTTTGGTCATCTGAGCCCTTTCTTGAAAATCCTACAGTATCTGCTCCTTTCAGTATCTAACTCCTGAACTTACTGTTTTGTTTGATATATTGAAGAAGCTAACGCAAGCAGTCAGAGGGGTTTGGCCAGAGGGAGATTGCTCCGCAGATAGCTTGGTGACACACACGACCACTGGTATGCGGCTGCCATATACATTTCTGGATATTTCAAGCGACTCCGTGATCTCAACTCACTGGTTGATTGATAGCTTGACCTAGATCAAAGACCTCATCACGGCTTCTTTTGGCGAGTACGTAGGTGTGAACCTGACATTTGTCAAAAGGTAGAGCGTCTCGCAAGTGGATCAAACATTACTGCTCATAACATGTGGTGGTAAGGTTGCGCACAAGCAGAATTGATAGTCTAGCTGCGTCGCTGAGAACACCTCCCCAGCATATCGAAAATAACTGAAGAACAAAGTAACACGCAAAGTTTAGTATGAACCTTTTTAATAATCTACAGGCAGAATAAAGTGCCAGCGGAGAACGGCCTCACATTTGGCACTCGCCCTCATTTCCTCAACCAAAGCACCACACAACTACAATGTGAACTCATTTTTCTCTGTGCAAAATATTTCACCTTGTGGTTCCCTGTCCTTGACCAAACACGTTAACAGCTTCGCCCTTGGCGCCGATGTCAGCATCCGCACCCCCGTCCACTATTTGGACGGTCACCGCGTCCTGTATGCGGTCGGCTGCCAGGTGGCACTCCTTGACCACGAGCAGCATTCAATGCACTTTTTGCCGGACCTGAGGGGCGCCAAGATCACGTGCTTGGCGCTGGCGTACAATCGCAAGTACGTGGCAGTGGTGGAGAAGGGGGCCGCCGATGAGGGAGCTCAGGTGAGTGACGTCAGCGGTGCATGGGTGACGTCAGCGATGGTGCTTGGATGTGTCAGCATAGGGGACAATGGCGGTGGGGCTGTGTCCGGCAACATCGGGAGAAGTGTGGTACAGCACAGGGGCTTGCGTTCTGGGACGAATCGTACGCAACACGGCTACTGTCGTGGTTTTCAGGTGGGCATTGTATGTGCAGAAAGCAGGACAAAGAGCTTCGTCGGTTGTTGATGTTGGGAGAAGCGAGTGGACGTTATGATTGCATAACGCGTCCGTCAGTGAATGCGGGGCACTTCTCATAAGCCCTGTCATGGGGCCCCTAGGCTTCAAATGTCTGAATCGATCACTGAAAAGAAATGTCACTGCTAAGATTACCAAGTCCATTTGATGCAAGCCTCTTGTTGAATCGGTTTGCTCTCTGCACAGCATTGCACCAGACACCGAAGGCTTCGCTTGCGAACTTGAACCGGGAGGGGCCCGTGTGGTTCAAATGATCCGAAGCTGTTAGACGATCGTCCGACTTTTGCATCCTATGGATACACACTTCATCATCATAAGTAGGTCAAACGGACTTCCGCACAACGCACAACGGCCCCCACATGTGAACATGAAGCCTCCTTCCTATCTCCTGCAACAAAATCTTACAACCCACTCCCAACATTCCAGACCGGAAGTCAGAAGATCAAACAAATGCGCATTATATTCTCTCCAGATCTCTATCTACGGTAACCAGGGCAAGTGGAAGCGGGTCAGGACCATAACCCTGACTGCGGAGGTGTGCCCTTCCAAGGACGTAACCTGCCTGTCGTTCAGTTCGGACAACAAGTACCTGGTTACCGTTGGGGGCGACCCGGATTGGACTCTGCTGTATTGGCGATGGGCGTCTGGGAAGGTAAGAAGTCGATGTGCTTTTTGCCGGCACACTTTGTCATGGACTGCTTTCTGGGGCTCGTAGTTCTGGTAACTGACCGGAAGAAGCAGTATGCGTGAGCTCTTGTTCTCATCCGTTGAACAGTAGGACTCTTATGAAGGGGGGACTGATGGAAAACGCAAGTTGGTGAATAGTAGTCAATCACACGTGCGGAACGTAGCCGCTGTGAAGTAAAGCAGTATCCCTTCACGAGAACGATAGGCATAGGCAGCTCTAAGGCCTTCATTGAGCAATGCCTGCAGCATTGCTTCTTCATTCCCACTGTCCGAAGGGAGTGTCAGACCGCCGGGGCTTAACCACCGGGTGAACGAAGCCGTTTGCGGGACAGAGGCAGATCCCAGAGCACAACGATTGGCAAGAAGAGGCCTTGGACTAGTGTCTTACCGGATTTTGAGCAGCCCGTAAAATCTCCGAGAATCATTTCTCACTTTTCTCGGCCGTTAGCGCGCTCCAGAGGAGAGTTCGCAAACATGCTGAATACAAGGAAGCGCAACGTTCCTCATCTGCCAATCCCTGCGGAGAGAAGATCCCGTGCGTCTTTAAACGGCTCGCCCATTACAGAAAAGTAAACGTCCTATCATTTCTTCACACTCGACCCTTTTTGGCCGCAGGTCGTGGGTTCGTACAAGATTGGGAATGCCAAAGATGACCCGACGGTGAAACGGCTGTACTGCAATCCTTGGGAGCATAGCACCGTCGCGGCCAGGTAAGCGGGGGTGTGAAGTGGGGAGCAAAATCACAACCCACCATATTGGTCAACGGTACAAGCCTTGCAGGAAGGAGCACAGGAGAAAGTTGTTAGGAAACTTGAAAACGTAATAAATATGTGGACTGAAGACGTACTTGAAACAGAGACTTCGAAGGGTTTCTATGAATGCTTTAGAAGTTTCCTTAACGTGCTTCTCCGCAGATTGAAGAAGCGCTAGTTTTGCAGTACGCAGGAGAGCCAAGGAAACTTCCCTCAGGCTCTAACTACACACCGTTGCTCGTTCATTGTTATATATCTCCGCCTCTTTCTAACAGCCCAGTTTGCTGACGTCCGGAACGTCCGAATTAGCTTAGGATATGGGCTCATTCCTCGGTCGACGCTTTCCTTCGCAGTGGCCCAAAAGAGCTTCGGATTTTCAAGCTCCCAAAGGAAGAGTCGGCGGTCAAAGTCACGCAGCCGACGTTCGTGGTAAAGGGCGAAGCGCCACGCTTCAAAGGGGAGATTACGGACCACGTTTGGCTGGTGAGCTGGCGGTTGGTTGCGTCAGAGTACGTGATTATGAAACAGTAATTCACAAAGCTAAATCGCTTGGATGCCGGTCTTGAACGCTCCGGTTGGTGAGCCGTTCCGATCGGTCGCTGCGATACCGTACAGCCCCGTAAAATGCACTGAGCACGAGAGTTACTAACTTTGAGCGGACCGTTCAAAGCAACAAGCAGGAGACGATAATAGACAGAACAAAGATGCATATACATTTTCCTACAATCATCCAACTTTCGAGCAGATGACAACCTACTACTGCACTCGCATCTTTGGCAGGGGCGCTAAGGTACTAAGAAGCTTCGAACGCAGGTGTTTACCTCCTACGTCCCTACGTCATCCAAACCCTCACCCGTCGTCATTCCAATGTGCGCGCGCGGTTGCAGGAGCCAGAGAGCCTGGCCTTCAGCACTGACGTCGGCTCCGTCGTCATCGTGAGCCGCGACGCCGTGGCGGCGACGTTCGAAACCCCAAACCCCTGCACCATCACCGCGCTCGCGCGCGTCGGCAAGGGTTTCCTGGCCGCGGACCGGCGCGGCCGCTGCAACCTGTTCGAGCTGGTGAGATTTTGGAGCTTCATCCGTCTGGGTTTGATTCTTCGTGAATCTCCATAACTTCTTGTCGGAAACAGGGTGTAGCCTTCCTGCTTGCACCCTGTTTGTGGAGGTCGGTCTCATGCCCCATAATATGAAGGCTCTAAAGTTCGAGGGCTTCGAAAGATATCCTCGACCCTGCGATCTCAATGACGTCTCCATCGCATTGGTCATCCTCTTTATGATTAAGCACAATGTAGGCCCTCCCGCCGTCGAAGCTGATGGTTTCAAGCTTCTGGAGAATGTCAGCCTCTTGGAATCTTTGTATGTTGACCCGCATGCGACATTACACAACAACCCTGCGTTTCCTCTGCAGGTGGTGTCGGACAGTGGGAAGCCGTCCTACGTCGCTTCGAGCTCCTACCACGCTCTCAAGGATGGCCAGGTGTGGATCTTTTTTCGACATCGGATCCACTGCTGTGTCCCTTTGTTTTCCAGAACACTGATTTCCGTACTTTTTCCGGTTCCTTCGGCCATCCGCTTTCCGTTTGCGCCCGGCTCCTCCACAGTTTTGATCGAGGTTTGCTTTGATTTCTCCCCTTCTTTCTCTCCGTATGCCTGGTATCTGGATCCGGAGTAGCTGGGCAGGTAGTGTCTAAACTCCCGGTCGTATTTCGATGTCAACCTTCACATAACATCAGTTCGTTTTCCTTCAGAAAAACGATCGTTTGTTTCTTTGGTCCTTGTTGCATTCATCCGTCTATACTCGGCCTGCGAACGATTCCCGACCCTTGCTCTCTTTGCTTTGGCGAAGTGGTGTTTCCGTCCGCCCTTCCGTCCTTTCCCCGGTCCGTCCTCACCGTTCCAGTTCCCTCGATCTGCTGCTGCCTTTGGATGAAACGCTATTGGAGTCCAGCCGCGTGCGTGCTGGACTCCAATGAGCAGGCGTACTGGTTTCCGTTTCCTCCCGAACCAACCTGACCGTTCCGTTCCGCTCGTTCCGCTGCAGAGCATCCGCAGCCTGCGGATGAGCCCCCTGGAGGAGCAGGCGGCATGCGCGCTCGATTCCGGGAACCTCGCGATGCTGACCGTCGCGGGGCCGTCGGTGGCGGACTGGGCCTTCTCGTTGCTTTACCGGGGCTTCCACCAGGTAAACGAGCTCAACTTTCCAAAAGAGACTTTGATTTCCACCGCTTATTTCATTAAATAAGTTGCGGAGGCGTTCCCTGGATCTATTATAGACAGATACGTAAAGGGCCAGGGGGCTGCTACAAGTGAGTGAAAGGAAGCTAGCCACTTGCGAAAAAGGATGTATGGGTCGTCAAAGGTAAAAATCTTGATATGGAGAGAAGGAGAGAAGCGGCGGGAATGAAGCCGTGCTGCAAACGACTTCAGCGCAGGGACAGAAGCAAAGATGCAGACAGGGAGAGGGTGTTTGGCGTTTGCGCTGCCTGGTTTCTGCTACCCCCGTTAGGAATTCGATTCGGGATTATCTCTCGCCGTCGTGAATCCTGCAACCACATGACGACGAAGCTGAAAGGGTGTAGATGAATACTGCAGTCCACCCCGTCTCTTTACTCCGACATATACCGAGCCAGACTGTTCTTTCTACGAGTATGTTCACCAAGAATGTGTGGGAAGGTCAGAAGCAACACGGTGTTGAATGTTTCGGTCTTAAGGCCTCTGAGCTCTTCCAGCATCATAAATATCTCAGCCGATGCTTACAACTGCCTCTGCCGTTCGCAGGGGCCCTCATACGGTGTCGACGTGGCGCTCCAGCGGCCGTTGATCGCCACCTTTGGCATGGATCAGACCGTTCGCATTTGGAACTTCGTGGACCGGCAGTGCGTGCTGGCGAAGCAACTAGAGGAGGACGTTTTCTGCCTTGCGCTCCACCCGTCCGGACTGTCCGTAGTGTTGGGGTTCCGTGACAAGCTGCGCCTTTTTCACGTACTTGCGGACGATCTGCTGCTCGTCCGGGAGTTTCACATGCCGGGTTGTAAACAGGTGAGGTCGTCCGATTCCTTCTGCTGAGTGTCCGGATTGCGGTCGGATCACGTTCGTTGGGTTTGATTGTCCGAAGGCGTGTTTTTGGGTGTCGGCATTTGCAATGGTCGAGCAACCAACCTGGTTCCTAAGAAAACCACCCTCTTCGTCACCTGAGATAAAACTCAACTAGAATTTCTTTTTCCACCTCTTCCAGGTCTCCTTCAGTCACAGCGGTCACCTCTTTGTTGCTTCCAACGCCACCACCAGCCAGGTGTTCAACGCGTATACGTCGACAACCGTGGGCACCCTACGTGGCCACACGGCAGCCGTCCGATCCGCCTCCTGGGCGGCCAACGATCAACGGCTCGTGACCGTCGGATTGGACGGAGCAGCGTATGAGTGGAAGATGGACAGCTACGCGCGCGACCAGAGCACGGAAAACGTCGTCAAAAGCGTACAGGTGAGCGCGTAGGCTATGCAACTCGGATGGCTAATGTTGATGGATGGCTCACATCAGCAATATGTGATGATCAAAAATGTGATCGTTTGCGAGGTGTTCAGTATCTGCTTCTTACGTCTGCAAACGGTCTGAAAGGCATCACTGCAAACTGACTGTAAGAAGGCGGTAGCTCCTGAGAGTTTCTCGACAAGGTTGTGGTTGACGTGAGTGACGAAGCAGCTCAAAAGTAAAATGAAACTCTTCGCAGTTCATCAGTTTTGTTGAGAATACGTTAAGAATAGTTCTGCGATACTGGCATACATTTTGCAGAAATTATGTTCACTTCCACCTTGTCTTTGAAGCAGCCTCAGAAAGCTCAGCAAACAACTGTAAACATTCTTTGAGGTCTCAACAAATAAGTCGACTTCCGTGTGACTAAGCAGTAGAATCACCGCATTCGGGTAGATACAAGGCGTGTTGTTTCATTGTACGTGGGATATGTACCACAATGAAACAACACGCCTACTTTCTGAAAAGCCTCCGTCATTGTGTGCATCAAATATGGGTTATAACAGGTTATAACAGGGTTTAGATATATGGGGTGAAATTAGTTTTTCGAAACTCAATGCTAACATATATCTGAACCCTGTTCTCCCCCCGCAGTACTCTTGCGTCGCATACGGCCGGCCCGGCGGCCCCCCCTTCTACGTCACCGCCGGACGCGACAAGATCTGCCGGCTGCGGCACATGATCAACGGCGCCTGCGAGCACGAGATCAAGATCGACGGCTGTCAGATCACGGCGCTCGCGCTGGTGGATCACAACAAAACGCTGCTCGCCGCGACGGACGAAGGCGCGGTCCGGGTTTACCCATGGTTTGGGAACAAGCACCCCGGGGAGTGGTCGGGGGAGAAGCCCGGGCGGTTCGAGGAGCTGCGGCTGCACCAGGTAAGAAAACCTCAAACGCTAAAACCCTAAAACCCTAAAACCCGGGGAGGCAGGATTGTCTCTCGCCTTGTACTTCATCTCTGTCTGGGCCAGTCGATCAGGCTTTCTCTTGCAGCGTCTAATAGAGCAGCGCTTATTAAGACAGGTAAGAGATAGGGGTCGGGAGAGGACCGGGCGCTCTTAAGGAGCTGCGGCTGCACCAAGCGATGAAATGGGGAACGCCAATTTATTTCACGCTCACTTCTGTCGCCATTCCCAGGGCATTCTGCCAGGCTGCGTTTTCCGGAGCGTCCCGTGAGTGGCATAAACGAAAAGGGCAGAATGTGGATAAGTTCCATCAATGCAGATGCAAATGCAGTCCCTACAGTACTTCTAACGAGCTTTTTGTGAATGCAACTGTTGGACCATTTTGTTCGACTCTCAAAACTAAAGTGCCCTCGAACAGTGGATGTTCCAGCCTCTCCAGGGCCAGCGCACGGCTTTACGGGTCCTTCACGAATCACACGTGTAGACATAGGACCACCTCTGCAACCCTAAATGCTAAGATTTGAAGGACTGCAAGAACCTTCAGGTTTTCAAAAGCCCAGAATGTCGAAAGAAGGTGAATGATACGGACTTGTTGCTAATATTCTCATCGCGCAGGGTGCCATTACATCCATGTGCGTCTCCCCCGACCAGTCCTTCCTCTTCACCACCGGGGAGGACGGCTCCGTCTTCACGTGCGACATCCGGACGGAAGCGGAACGCTCCGCTCCGCCGCGGAGTTCCGGCGAGCGGTGGGCGTTCGGACCGGACGCGTGCCTGGTGAACCGGGAGGACTGGCGAGAAGTCGTCGGATCGGTGGACGATCTGAAGGGGCAGATCGAGTCATTGCAACGGCGGATGGAGTACCAGAGCATGGTGCAGGAGAACAAGTGAGTGTTAACAAGGTTTGCTTCAAGATTTCTCTTTTACGGATTGTAAAGAATTCAAGTCTCGGAGATCCGAAAGTTCCTTGTTCTGTTTGCGGAGTACCGGACCTTAGGGCCCAACGGAAAAGAGGTACTTGAGTAGAACTTGAAGGGGCATTTCGAAAAGTTGCGGGGAGGTATCAAAGCATGTCGCAGGAAAGGAAGTCGGGGGTTTTTAGTTTCTCTTGCGGGGCTTTCGGATTTCTGGGGTTTCAAAATTGACCAGGTAATCAGCAGCAACCCGGCTAGGGTAGGTGAACTGCAGAATTTTTAGGAGGTAAAAGCAGCATAAAGGCAGCATAATCAGAGTGTGTGCGGAAACCGAAAGGTGGTTTTCCCTGTTGGTAAAAGACTGCTTTGAAAAGCAAGAATCCACTAAAGTGTAAACACGGCCGCTTTCGCATGCTTGTAGTGTAATAGCGTCCGTTGCTGAGAGGGGTCCCGAATATGAGCTAGAACACACTGCCAGACTGGGCCGCTCGCTGTAACGACGGTGAAATCGATTATCTCTATTGAAGACAATTTATTGCCACGCTGACAACCACTTACTCCCTGTTTCGGTCCACGTCGTTCATTCCGCTGAGCCGCCTTCCGTTTTTCAGGCGGAAGGAGCAGGTGGCAGCCGCCGAAGCCGAGACGGAAGCGGTGAAACGATCCGCCGAGAAATCCATTGACGATGTGAAGGAGGCAACGGAACGGCTAAAGGAGGTAAGCCCACTGGTTTCACATAGGAATTTTGCAAAGGATGAATCCAGCCTGTTTTGATGAAAACGTAAACGAGGCAGGAAGAAACGCGGTATTTTTTTTGGTTGGATTGCGGAAACTAGTCCAGCGCGAATCCGACGCAGAGTTTTCACGGTGCTCGACAGAACTTGAGCACCGCGCGGATCGATCAGGCTTTCAACGCTCAAGTTTTGAGAAATCCATTCCAGTACTTGAACACCGGCGCGTTTCGCACTCTCAAAGACTTCTGACCTCTTATACCTCGAGCGAACGTCTGTCAGAGCCCATCAAAAGCCTTTGCAGAAACGTTCGTTCCGCAAGGATTCTAGTATCCACGACATGTTAGACATACCTAGATCTTATCGAGAGAGCTTAAATTCGTTCCAAGCACTACGAATAATAGGTCAGAAACGGAAGGATCAGTTTAACAGAGCATCCTATTCATCCATATTCTCGCAAGTAGGACCACTTGCGGCCTCCACAAAGACTTGCAGATTTAAGTAGGGCTCAGCTATCTCTGCTCAACCTTTTTCAATTTTATCAACTCTAGGTGATGTCTCTTGTAAGCCCCGCTAAACCCCACGCCCGCAGGAGCGCGCGGCAGCTGCGGCGTCTCAAGAACACGTGTATTTTTGACTACAAGTGTCCTGATGTCATCGCCCCCTGTCTTGAGGTTGGATTCTTTCTAACTTCGGTAACCAATCCCGCTAACCACTCGCGCGCAGGACCACGCGCGGCAGCTGAGCCTGCTCAAGGACGCGACAATTTGAGTAAAGAATCGTGGGGAATCAAACCTTTCGACGATTATCCTCGCTAGTCTGTGACGTAACCAGCAACCGCTATCAAACCCGGCAGATGCCATAAAACCCGCCAAACCCTGCGCGCAGGACCACGCGCGGCAGCTGCGCCTGCTCAAGGACGCGCAGCTCAAAACCTCGGCGCACGTGGAGGCCGAGCACGCGGCCGCGCTCGAGAAGGCCGCCGAACGGCTCGCGCGAGCCCAGGGCGAGCTGGAGGAGGAGCGCGCGGCGGCCGTGCGCGCGATTGAGGGCGGCCGCGCGCGCGCCGCGCAGGATATCGCGGCTCTGAAGGAGGACCTCGACGCGGAGAAGGCGCGCGCGCGCGCGCAGGTTGAGGACGCGCGGCGGCTCGCGGAGGAGGCGCGGCGCGAGGCGGAGGAGCGGAGGAAACAGCTGGTATGGGGCTACGATGATTTTCTCCCACATCTAGATTGCAACACAAGATCCACAACTGCGGCAGCATTCGCTTTCAGGAAAACTGCTGCTGCTCCTTTGGGAAGCCCGGATTGCTCTCATGCGAGACTTGCAGAAACACCCAAAGAAGGGGAAAGAAATTGTCTTGAAAATCGTTTGAATCTTGAACCACTAAACCAGGGCCAGATTGTCACGACCAATCCGTTAGCTCGGTTCCAAACTCTTTTCATCATCTGCATAAACGATCCAGGCCAACAAGAGTATTTGTGGAACAAATAAGATTGGATCTCTAAGGTTTAGGGCTTTTGAAGGTCGTTGACTGAAGGGAGTCGAAGGCTTGTCAGCAAGGCATTGCAATAAGGTCAGCGGAGTTAGAGAGGGGCAGATCGCAACAATTAATTCTTCCATAGTCGTTTTGACCAGGCGCAGCTACTGTTTGCTTTCGTTCAAACGCTTTTCTACTCGATGACGTTCAAACTTACCGGACGTCATACTCAAAACGATGCCTTCTTGCTGACGTCATATGTAACCCTCTCCAGGACGAAGAATTCGAGATAGTGGCTAACCGGAACGATCTCCGGCGGGATGAGCAGCGGATCGAGGCGGAACGGAAGGAGTCCGAGCTGCGCGCGCGCACGAGCATTGTGCGCCGCGACCTCGACGGCGCGCTGCTCGCGAAGAGGATCGCGCAGGTGCGCGCGCATTCCCATCTCTACTCACTTTTCCAGTCTGCGCTACTTCCTGTTCCTCTAATTCCTCATTCTCTGCTACTTCCTCCTTCTCTGCTACTTCCTCATTTTTTTGCTACTGAGATAGTCAGAAGCCAAAAACACAGTGTGGGTTAGGCAAAGCGCGCAAGAGCTGAACTGCCTAGATAACCAAAAACTCTGCATAAAGATTCTTATGTTTGGTGTGACTCCTTAGGACTCGTGTCCACCGCCTTTGAACTGCGCCCACTACCACCGCAGATCGCGTCAAAGGAAAATGTGATTCCCAACCGAGTTCCTTCCAGACCCTGTCTGAAAGCCTTCGTTATAGTTTGAAACCCCGTCCAACCCGGTGTCCCCATCGTCCGTCAAATCGCCGCCCAAACCGCCGTCCTAACCACCGACCTAACCCCTTCTTTCCTCAGGACGAGCTGGCCAAGCGGGAGGAGGATCTCGCGAGCGCGCGCGCGCAGCTGCAGGACGCGGCCGCGAAGCACCAGTCGCTGCTCGCGGTGCTGGCGGAGCGGGAACAGTCGCTGCACACCATGGAGCAAACCCTGCGTAAGCGGCCTAACTGGCTCCTAACCCAGGCCAACCCCCTCTTAAACGTACTGTATCCTCGCAAACCCGCTTTTGAATCGTTTCACCTTGCTTGGGGACATCCTTAACTCACTGAAAACGCTTCGAAAGCCGCTCAAACCCCTTCCTTGATACTTGTTGTCTCTTGCTGAATCTTTCTGTCCCTCGGGCCCATACCAATTGGGCAAGACTGTCTTTTGGTAGGTATTTTTTGCGAAGCTAGAAAGCCCAAAGCGCAACTAAGTCGACAAAATCCATCAACGTTGGCCGTAAACCTGCGACTTTGAAGCTCGTCCTCAGTTGTTTCCAGACGGACGGACGACCGATCTAGTCTGCGGGTGTTCTTCACGTCATCACCTGACCGATGTCCTGAACGTCTGTGAAAGAGTCAAGTTGTGTGTGACGAGTTTATTTCTTGGCGCTGCTCGTTCACTCGTTCATTTCTATCTTTTCGTTAGATCCGTCAGATCTCTCTTTCGTCAAACCGGCGCCAACGAGACCTTGGAAGGTCACCGGTACCTAGCAAAAGTTTCTTCTTTCCCTCGTACTGTGCGCGGCATGCCAAGATCATCAACACTAAACCCTAAAAGCCTAAAACCTCAAAACCCTAAAACCTGGATCATTACGGGTATCCCGTCCCCTCATTCGCTCGCGTCCAGATCCTTCTTCGAGTATTTGTGACTGCTTTGCTTTTTACAACGACTTGACACGCTCGACAGCGACGAGAATAGTTGACTGTATTACACTGCATTGAAGTGTATCCAATCGTTGATTTTGATACCAAAGCTCAAGAGCTTCTCTTTTTGCAGACCGCATTCGCAGCGCCAACAAAGACTTGGAGGTCCACAAGTATTTAGCCGACCACAAGTTGCGCGACGCCCACTTATCCGTCGCGCCTCGAGAAGCCGAGCTTGCCCGGTTGAAGGAGGAACTAGAGGCGCGAGACGAGGAACTGCAGAAGAGCGTTTTGGAGCAAGACAATCAGAGAGTGGCCATACGAGATCAGGTGGAACGGCTCGCGGGGCTTAAGAAGGAGGCGGCCGCGCTGCACGCGACGGTGAAAGCACGGTGAGGGTTTGGGGTTTCAGGGTTTGCAGGTTTGGTTATTCGAGTGCCTTTGGGAGCTGATTCACAGGCGGTTCTGCATGTCGAATTCTGCATCGGTGCTTTAGAATGTATAGCTTTGGGCTGGGTAGGAACCGCGCTTTGGAGTGTTGAAGGCTGAAACGACCGTCAACGGGACGTAAGTGAGGGGAGGTGAAGCAAATGGATGAGGAAAAAGTATTACACTATACGCGCCTCGCTAACCCGCTTTTGGCACGGCCCTCCCTCCTCCAAACGCCTTTCTTTATATTCGCAACGGACGCCGCCCCGGAATTCTTAGACATCCTCAAATCACATAGCTTATGCATAAGAGTGCATCGCTGATCTCGCCAGGGAGTTGGCTATCGCCCACTTCGAGCACGATCTGTCGATGGCCAAGACGCAAGTTAACGTCCTCCAAACGCCTTTCTTTATATTCGCAACGGACGCCGCCCCGGAATTCTTAGACATCCTCAAATCACATAGCTTATGCATAAGAGTGCATCGCTGATCTCGCCAGGGAGTTGGCTATTGCCCACTTCGAGCACGATCTGTCGATGGCCATGACGCAAGTTAACGTGGAACGGATAGCAGTTGGCACTTCTCATCACTTGTAGCTTATGCTTTAAAGCTCGTCTCGAATCTTCCCCAGGGAGTTGGCTATCCGCCCACTTCGAGCACAATTAATCGATGGCCATGGGAATTCGGATCGAACTGACGCTCTCTCCGAAGCCCAGTCACAAAGATCAATTGTGATTATCTCCGATTCAGAAAATTCAATAGCTTATGACTCACACCGCAGTGCTTATTCCCGCAAGGATTTGCCATCGCCCACTTCGAGCACACCTTGTCTATGGCGATGACGGAAGCGGACCCGAAATCGACGCGCTCCCCGAAGCTCAGTCACCAAGATCTTTTCTTTAGCTCCGTTACACCAAGCTGGATATCATGCATCGCTTTTTCCCACAGGGAATTGATTATCGCCCACTTCGAGCACGGCTGTTGATAGCCATGACGAAACTGACGCCCGAGAGACTGACGCCCTTTTCAAAGCCCGAATACTAACACCAACTTTGTTTCCCTCAAAGTTTTCAAACGCAATAGCTTAAACTGACAGCGCATCGCGTATCCCCCAGGGAATCGGTTATCGCCCACTTCGAGCACGATTTGTCGATGGCCATGACGGAAGCGGACCCCGAGGCGAAGGAGCGGCGATTGCGTGCGCTGTACGAAAAGCACTGCGGACATAAGAAGGATGGGGACGATGACGTCAGCCCCGAGGCTATCGCCGAGATGCGCCGGCAGCGGTGAGTGTTTCGTCTAGAGATGAATCATAGTCAGTGACTACAGTTTGCAGCTGCTTCTGCGTTCCTGGATGGTCAGAATATCACTGTGTTGCCTCACATCTTTTTGACGTATTTGCGATCAGAGCTCTTGACAACCGGCATGCTGGTGAGAAAGGTGTGTTCGGAAAGATAAGGGAGATCTGTGTTGAAGAATGATCTGAACAGGTTTGGGGAAGGCGCAGGTTATTGGTTGTTTGTCAGTAAATTGCCGTTGCTTGCAGGCAGTAGCCGAAGCACAGTTAACTTTTCCGACCGAAGACCGAGGGAAATCGTCGGTTTAGAGGGGTTTAACGGATGGCGGCAGTTCAAAACTTCCCCAGGCCAGCAGGCCGCAGTTCAATCTAAAACATAGACGCGTTTCAACCATCTGCAGGACGTATTTGGAGCACACTTCCAAGTACCAGCAGAAGGGCGCGGAGAGCGCGGAGAAGAGGTATGCGCGCGCGATGCGGAAGGCGCGCGACGAGAACCAGCTGCTGCTGTCGGAGAACATGGACCTGCGCCAGGACAAGAAGGCGCTCGCGCACCAGCTGCAAACGGTGAGGGGCGCGCGCGCTTATGAAACTGGGTTGATCTTGATTAGGTTTCTGACTAAAATATGTGCCAGGACAAGAAGGCGCTCGCGCATCAGCTTCAAACGGTGAGGCGCGCGCGCCATTTCGGCACGGAAACCTTGGGGGAACGCGTATGGTATAGTCGAATATCATTAGGAATGAGAATCTGTGCCAGGACAAGAGGACGCCTGTGCACCTGGTGCAAACGGCGAGGCGCACGTGCACTGTCGGATGAAAACCTTGAGGGACGGTCAAATTAAATCGGAACTGGGTTGTCATTTTGATCACGTGATTCAACGGGTATCTTTACAAAACCCCTGTTACTGCTCGAGGACGATTGAGATTCTTGTGGACTCGGAGAGTACGTTTCTCAGAATATTGATTCAAAAGATGTTACACAAATGAAGTGCTCAAGGGATCAGGTCTTGATCAGGCAGGATCTACTTGTGTTCAATCCTGTCTGGTCAGAAGCTGTCAGTCCTTCCACTGTCTGCGAGACGCTGAGCCACGTCAGGGTTTGCAACGGCTTCCTCACACTATCTTCGCTTAACCTTGCAGTTGGAAGAGAAGATCAAACTCCACCCTCAGCTCTTCAACCCCCACGAAAGTCCCCGGTCGCACACGGAACCCTCATCTAAACCCTCCCTAACCCCCCGGGTGGGCTCCGCACGAGTGCCCCGCTTCACACCCGCAGCGTTAGCAGCAGCAATTGCGGTTAGGGAAGGGTTAGGATCAGCCTCCTCAACCTCGCGCAGCGGGCGCGTGGTTAAGGGCAGCGTTAGCCGTTCGCTTGTATATAACAACGCTGTGGACGAGCTCGAAGACGATAACTATACGGGGTTAAGCGCCCGGTCAAGCGGCGGGTCAAGCAGACCCGCGACGAGCCGGGAGGGCGTGATCGAAGCGCAGCGGAAGGAGATTGCGCGACTGAGGGAAAAGCTGAAAAGTGCACATCGGGGGAGCTTAACCGAGAGCGAAATTGTAGAGGACGAGGAAAATGGAGGGGCACCGTCGAGCTTAGAACTAGAGGGGGCGGAGGCTAGTGCCAAAGAAGGGTCGGTTATTAGAACTGGGGCACAGACGGCGAGAGAGTGGACGCCGGCAGAAGGCGATGGGAGAAGGAAAAGTTTCAGGGCTGTTGGACTGCAACCAGAGTTACTGATCCCGCTTCTTGACATAAAAGTTGTTGCTTCCGGGGGGGTAAACTCTGGTGTTCAAACGGCGCGGCCCTCGACAAGTCGGTTGCCAAGCAGAAAACCGGGGGATAGCGTCTTGGATGGAAACACGGAAGGGGGGGTAAGGGTTTCGAGGAAATTGGCGATCGGAGGGGGCTTCTTGACTAGTCGACGGCCGTCAAATAGCACGCAAGCGCAGCACGGGGATGGGTTGGTGGGAAAAGCCGCGACAGAGCGGCGGAAAAGCATGCCTGACATCAAAAGATTCTTATAAAGTAGTCTGGATAGGGTATGTGCAGGGATGCAATTGCATTAAGCGAGGTTGATCAGGGCCCGTCAAGTTGCACAGTCTTAATCTCGTGCAGTGCGCTGCACGGCAACTTATATTTACAGTGAATAAATGCTCGCTCATTCATGCCGCTTTGATTGTTACAGCCTTCATTGCGCAGCGCATGGTGTGCAGCTCCAGAGCTATGAAATCTGACTACATTGACCTCAGTCATATAACGTGGTATACTGACCAGTGGCCTGGGGCCCGTGTGCCAGCATGATCGAACGCGCTGCACCTATCAAATGATCGAGCCTGACGGCCTGCTGCATGTGCATGTGCAGAACGATACTTCTCACTCATATCCGGTCATAGATTGTACATGCTCGTGTTTCGTGCCTTTGCATGTTACACATGCTGATTCTTGAATCCTGAACATCCATGATGCTGGGAGAGCACGCGCCGATCCAATCTGACTGTTAAAGCTAGAGTTTGCATTATTAGACCGACCTCTGCCAATGAAAAGCTCTGAAACATGTTGCTGATTGCATATGTTGCAAGCAAGCAAATTGTTTGCCCAGATTGAGCATAGTATAAGAAAGCAGGACTTTTCAAGGCTGACACTTTGCATGAGATGTGACACTCAGAGAAACCTCACGTTGCTATGCCTACTGCACAATTGGCTCTGTTGTTGTGCCGTGACTTGACCAGATTAGGTTGATTGTTGTCAGACAAGATGAAACTTGGCAAGCACGTCCTGTTGACCACCAGAAGGACTTGCCGGAGAATGAGTTGGTAGCAGGAGTCTGACCAGAGGAGTTCTTCTCGCTTCAATACCAGGTGTCTTCCAAGCTCAGGCCGAACGTTAACAGACAAGTCATTCTTGACTGTCAGATGGAAGTTGACTCTCTCACTGCTGTCTTCCTGCAAGTGCTCTTCAAGCCTCTCAATGCCTGTCCCGCCTGCTACAACGTGCATCTTTGTTTCCAGCTGCCCTAATTCAACAGTAATGTAACTTTTGCCAAGTTTTGGCCACTATCCCATGCCTGCCGTACATTTTCAATGCAACAGTCTCACTCCTGAACTGCATAGCCCCTGGCCTACAGATTCTGACCTAAGACTTATTACCAGAACAGCGGCACAGAGCGTGGTCGATACTGCAAATTCAACTGCCAAACAAGCAGTTGCACAACCTATTGAATTTCCATCAAGTCATTTTAAGACAAGGTCTATGCACGAACATAAGTTCAGAGCTTTCCACTGCGTAGCACAAGCGTTCAGAAGAGATTGCAAGCAGCTGCAGTGGTCACATGGAATCTGGAACGAGCAAAGCCTACGAATCAGGTGCCCGTTGAGAACAACCAGCTTTGCTTCTGAAGTGCGCAAGTGTTTGCAGCAAGCAATGAGCTCTACAATGCTCATTGCAACATCTGATGGAACCAAGCAGATTGATGAACTTCTGAGAATTGGTGGTGTTAGAAAACACCAGTTTTGGTTTGTAGAGCCGCACTCAGTCCACCGCTTAAGCAGAGGTGAACTTGGTGACGGCCTTGGTCCCCTCAGAGACAGCGTGCTTCGCCAGCTCGCCAGGCAGGATCAGGCGGACCGCGGTCTGGATCTCGCGGGAGGTGATGGTCGGCTTCTTGTTGTAGCGCGCCAGCTTGGATGCCTCGGTGGCCAGCTTCTCAAAGATGTCGTTGATGAACGAGTTGAGGATGCTGATGGCCTTGCTGCTGATGCCGGTGTCGGGGTGCACCTGCTTCAGCACCTTGTAGATGTAAATCTTGAAGGTCTCCACTCCCTTCTTGGACTTCTTCTTGCCCTTGGCGCCCTCCTTGGCCGGCTTCTTCTCAGCCTTAGCGGCGGGCTTCTTCTCGGCCTTAGGGGCCTTCTCGGCAGCAGGGGCCTTCTCGGCAGCCTTGGGAGCCATGGCGAAAGTTGGTTGGGAGGGCGGAAGACTTGAAAACTTTGGTTGCAAGTTGACGGCGATGAGAACTGTTGGACAATGAGCTGATCACAGCTTCTTTTGTATCCAGCTCCCAAGCTCAGCGCCAGTCTCAAGCAGCAGCTTGCTTCTGATTGGTCCGAAACTGGGACCATGGACTGAGATTCCCAACAGCCTGCTTTCGGCCGTTAGATAAGGCTTCCAATCCACAGATTCAATGTTGCACGGTCCGATAAAAGTTCGGCGCCGAAAATTCAAACTTACTCGGACTGGCCCGAGTCATGGAACTTCAGAGTTCAGAGAGCTTCTGAGTGTACCGGGCGTAGGATGCCGGTAAGTGATTTGGCCGGTTGGTCTGTACCGATGTTTGCAGGTTGCCGTTGCTCGCCTGAATCTTTCCTTGGAGGTTGCTTCCGAGCACCCGGGAAAACTTTCAGAGGTGCCCCGAGTCCCGAGAAGGATTTACGAATCCACGCGCTGCAATTGGTCAGAAATAGGGGCTCACGGATTGCTCAAGCGGAAACAGCAGCCTACCTTTCGATAGGCAAGTGCTCCGATCGAACGGCTGAGGGCTCCTCAAGTTCGGATTTTGAACTTGCGCCCCATTTTTGAATTTCCAATGATACAGTCTGCATTCAAGCTACTCAAGCACCCGAAAGTAAGTCATGTGGTGTCAAGAGAAGCCCTGGGGAGACCGTCAGAGCAGCATCGAGACTTCAACTTTCTGTGGCTTCGACAGACCGACTTTCTAGACTGCCTCTAGAGTAGGTTCTGCCTTGATGTCGAAAGACAGCTCAAGTCTCGACCGACAGTGTCTTCGACAAGTGACTCCCGGTTCATCCCAATTGCCCACCTCAGCTTATCGGACGGTCAGATCTGGCCTGCAAAACTCATATCCTGGTCCTCGCTTCTGATTGGCTCCCAAAGTAAAACCTACTACAAAGAAGAACACCAGAGCCACAATTCTGCACAAGCAATTTCATTCGCAAAGTTTCTCCTCCGCTCCAAACAGCAAAGTTCCCTCCTCCTCCAAAAGCAGTCATCATGTCTGGACGTGGCAAGGCCTCCGGCAAGAAGGCGGTGAGCCGCAGCGCCAAGGCGGGGCTCCAGTTTCCTGTGGGGAGAATCGCCAGGTACCTCAAGGCTGGCAAGTATGCAACTAGGGTGGGCGCGGGTGCTCCCGTGTACCTCGCCGCTGTCCTGGAGTACCTCGCAGCTGAGGTTCTGGAGCTGGCTGGCAATGCCTCCAGGGATAACAAGAAGACCAGGATCGTCCCCAGGCACATCCAGCTCGCAGTCAGGAACGACGAGGAGCTGAGCAAGCTGCTTGGCAACGTCACCATCGCGGCCGGAGGAGTGCTCCCCAACATCCACAGCGTGCTGCTCCCCAAGAAGACTGGCGGCGGCAAGGCTACCGCCGAGTAAATGCGCCTCGGGCGTGCGGCCTTGTGCCAATCACAACCAAACTGGTGTTTTCTAACACCACCAAACCAAAGAGATCTTTCACTCCTACTTGCCTGCGCAATTCTGCTTTGCTGATTTTACTGCCTCTTCAACATCAAGGACAGAGATCAGAAGTTGCTTAGTCTCTTTGATCCCCAGCATTAGTTGCTTAGACTCTTTGATCCCCAGCATTAGTTGCATTGTCAGGTGGACCTGCCTACTTTAGTTGAAGACCTAGAAAAGGCTGCTCTTGCTCTTGCCTTGTGTGGACCTATGCTAGAAGTCTCTGCAAGCCAGGGCGTAGCTAGGAGAAGAGACTGGAGATCGTTTGTGCCGCCGTTACGGAAGTGTCTGCTTGATCAATGGCAGGTGTCAGTTGTACTCGTAAAGGCCGTTATGTCGAAGATTGGTACCTTATTGTCTTTAAGATGCAGAGAGATTCCAACACATCCCGGGCAGTGATCAAGGCCTTTCCTAATACAAAGTGCCAGTTGTCAGAAGCAATCTGACTCGGACCACAAACAGATGGTGGCCTATACTTGAATGAAGCAAGCGTGCCTCCAGGATCTGACTTAGATCTCCGGGTCTCTTGTTGTGGGGGTGTGAATCTAAACACTCCAATCTGGCTTTGCTTCATTCATCATCAAAGTTCCACTCGTCCAGTCTCTTCCAGACGACGCCGTCCTTCCGCTTCATAATGTCTTCTGACCAACCACCTCAGACGCAAACTTTCATGGGTCTTGGGTTCTACGCAGCTGGGCTCCTCGTATTTGAAACAGAATTCAGTGTCCTGTTGTTTGTCCTGTTCTGACGAGGACGGAGTTTTGAATCTGGCTGTGCGTCCATGGCACATTTGTGTCCATTCCTGTATGGTCGTATTGCAACTTTGATGTTCTCCTCCGAGCCCCTGTAGAATGACCTCCATAGAATCCCGCTTTTTCCATATCCTTGTGAGGTTAGCATCGTGGTTGCATGATTGTGCGCGGAATGAAGGCGGTAGGAGTGCTATGGAAAGCATTCTCATGATGTAAACTGTACACAGCTGCATCGTGCAATGTATCCTGCCGCAAATCCAATGTCGTGGAATGTTTCATACCCGGTTTCATATCATAGCATCCCTTTCTGAAAGAAACTGCATGCTGGTCACGGATACATTGTGCGCCGCGATTGATGATCTGCCAGAGGTGCACGTAAGATTGGATGTTTCTTATATGCTTAGCCGCAGAAACTTGCTAGCGGCGGCAGCTGCCACTCATGCATGAGCAGATGGCTGTTCTAGCTGAGCAGACGTACCTAGATTTTGCACGGGGGTACTACACTTACCAGATGCACGTACAGGCCACCGTCATCTGACATGGACGCATGTACTCACTGCAATATTCACCACTGATATATACGCACGAGATCGTACTAATGCATGACGGCAATGATCCGACACGTAACTGCAAGGCCCTGCCAATAATTTGCATACTTGCGTGGACGCAGGTGTCCGCATCCAGGATCTTAGTACGTGAGTCAACCAGCGCAAAACGTACTGGGCTCGCAAATACACACATAACTCAACTACGCTGACATGCAGCCTAATTAAGCAACTCCCATGGAGACGAAACGCGAGCTAGGTCAACCGATTGCAGGGACTGAGCTTTGATTGCCAAATCAGGATTGGTGCGACCTGATCAGGGGCGGCGCAGATCGTGGTTTCCAAGTGACATGTCTCGTCAAAGAGTTTCAAAACTCTGCATGACTAATCGGGTAATTTGATATTGCGTTATATAAAACTTCCTTGTAACGCTCCTGGTTATTCTCAGGCTGTTTACTTAGATACGTCTAGATCCCACCGTCAATCTGGTTGCTCCTCTCAGTCAAACGTCTGCATTCGCTTTGTCAACGCCTTCGAGCATGTACTCAAATGCTTGTCATATGCAGATCGGATCGGTTTCAAAGCTGTCTCTGAACTACTGTAGGCCTCGAATTGCCGCTTAAGTGCCGGCAGAACCAGATGTGAACAACTCTGATCATCGGCCAGATTCGCTGCTGACGGCCATCCACTTCGAGGAGTACATTCAGGGGTCTTGTGCGAATCGGGCGAGGAGGTGATATACTAATTCCTCCTGTTTTCAGGCGGCATCGTCTGTTCGTTTGTACGACGACAAGGTCCCTAGCTACTAGTAGATGCCGGCGCACCTCTTTTTCTGGTGACGAACTCAGGAGTAGAAGAGCCAACGAGAGACCGTGTGGTTGTGAATGAGTGGATAGACGGACCGTTGAACGAATTCGGATAGAAATGGGTGCCGCCTAGGCGCTGGTTTTCGCGGCGGCGTTAAGGAAGATGGGCGGCAAAGATTGAAAAGATTCCCGGGTTGAGATTGGAGTCACGATGAGTGCTCGTCTCAATGTCTGGCCGCGCCCGTAGGACTTCCGTGAATTATATAGCTTCCTCGACAGCATAGTCAGGCCGCTACATCCACGTGCCTCGAAGTTTGGAGTCATCTCTGTATTCTGGGCTCTGCAAAGAATGTAGAAAGGTCAGATTATTGTACGGACCCAGAGTCATAGCTTTTTTGATAGGATCAGCCTGGACCGAAATTTTGCGTCTGATCATGAAAGGGCTCCCCGTTTGTGCAACGAAACAAGACACCAGATATCTGAAGCTGATGCAAGTCGAAGCCGCATTCATATCCACGGACCATCGGTGTGTCGACGACGGTATGTTGAGTATGGCGAAGCTGAGTGGGGAAATCGACCTTTCGTTTCCAGTGAAGAGCCTGTAAAGACGTCGGCAAGCTAAGGTATGAACGAGTTGCGGCCTTGGATCGACTGACAATCTGACAATATGGCTCGACCCCAACAATTTGCCAGATAACATTGCACTGAGATGAGTTTCCGACTCCATTAAAGCATTTTCTCGCCTACGTACTTCTAGCGCTGGTCACTCGCTGTGCAGCAAAGGGATTTGAGTGGGCTCGTTTAGTCAGGCAAAGGCTTCTGGGACACGTGCGAAAAGTTACTGATTTCGTAAGTACTGCATTAATATCTTCTCTGCCCGTCCTTGAGAAACTCCTTGACGTGATTCCGGTATGCTTGTCATGCCGACATCTTCGTCCAATGCCTCATCACTCTGGGCGGCCAGCCTTTGCCGTCCTGCATCTTGCTCTGGTCAGACTCCGTTTGAAACAGCCTCGAGTGCGAAACCCGATGTATATATCATCTGGGCTGTTTGAGACTTGTCAGGGACCTCGTTCACCTTTGACTACTACCTTCAGTGAATGGTAACAAATGGCGACAGCCGTTTGGTTTGAGCCGTTGAAATAGTCGTCAAGGGCTTCCTTACTCTGAACGATTGGGGTTACGTGCAACCCACAGTGCTGACGAGGTTTTCTTCTGCTTTTACTGAATGGTATTAAAACTTGATCGTCTTTCAAACCCATCAGAATCCCATATGGGCTGAACGGTCGAAGACTCATTCAAGAAAAGGCTCAACGGATTGATACCTGTCCAGATTCTGAGAAACCCAGTTGAGCTCAGGTTTTTATTCAATGATTACTGAGTCGAAGCGACATGATCCCGCACAATTCTTATATGCAAAGCACGACTTGGCGGATCCACTTCCTTGATCGGACTGCAACTTTCATCTGATTTCATCAATAGTTTTGCTGAAGTCACACCAACTGCGAGCGCACGACCTTTTCTGAATCGGAATCCGAAGACTGTTTGAACATATGTCCGCCCTCTCAACCGAACAGTCTGACTTCATGCTGAATGGTCTCCGACTCTATCTTCTTCCTTCTCCCGTTCTTCTCGATTGCTTCCTAGAGACGTAGACGCTGCTTCAATCAGTACTCTCAACCGACACAATGCAGGCGATTACTCAACCAGTTTCTAAGAATCTCGATGCCGACTTTCAATGGGCATTCGAGACCTCGAGATACCACTGCCGGCCGAAAGGCTAAGGCTGTTATATTCTCCGAATCTTATTATTGGGTTTCAATCTCCCGCCTGAGTCTCTTCGACGCCCTTACCATCAACGCCAGTACGAATGCACAAATCACATCTCTATCTATCGTCACTTGAAACTTTAGGTGCTACTTTTCTAGCTTTAAACCCGACTGACCAATAAACGATCCGGATTGGAAGACTGGTTATGAACGATAAAGCGGAAGAAAGGATGGACTCCCACCACTAAAAAAGTACCCCAAGATGCCAATCAAGCCTGCTTTTTCGGAATCTTGATAAAGAGAATATTTTCCCCGAGCCTCTTCAAATTACGTGATCGGAGCGAGTTGGCCGGTGGTCAGAAGGCTGTCTACCGATCGGGCGATTGAAAGCTCAGCGTCCGCTGCCGACCTATCATTGCCAAATCTGAATACAGTTGCACCTCAAAAGATCGAAAGCTCTGAACGTCTTTAACACCACAGCTTCAACCTTGGGCACTTGGTTGGTGTCACCTTTCCTCTTTTCCGGCCGCGGCCACTGATCGAGCTCAATCGGTCACGCATGCGGCGCTGGAACTCTTCACGTCAACACTCTGCACGTCAACATGGACGAGCGGCCCGCGAGGGCCCGCGTCGCGAAGCCCTGATAAGCAAACTTTACTGAATTCAAGGCTTAAGCGCGGCGCTCGACGCGCCGTAATTACAATCCGGACAGGCCCAGGTGGGCTGTCGATCTGTTGATTTCCCGAACAATAAGGGGCGCAAGACGCGCACGTGAGCTGCGTGAGCAGAATCTGATAGTCGGGGCCGGGGTCCATGTCTCGGGGCCGGGGTCCATGTCGCGGGGCCCGGCAACCGCCCCCCAACCGCCGGGCTTGTCTACTCATTGTACGCTCTCGCCGTGGACCTTTGCAGGGCCGACCATTGAACCCCCATTGAACCTATCGTTAGAACGAGGGCGAACGTGTCATTTGTAGCGCCTGAGCTAGCTAGCTAGCCGAGCTCAAAGAGGCACATTCTCACGGTTCATACAAGAAGGCTTTGGTGCGGCGGCCCGCGGCCCTGCACTGCGCGGCCGCCGGAAACGACGGTCGACCGTACCAGGGGCCCGCGGCCACGAGTTCCAAATTTTCTGGAGCCGATCATCGATGATCAACGCACCGTCCGATAAGCGATAGACGTCACGCGGTCAAACGAGTATCAGCTGGCGGTTTGGCGAAGTATGAAAGACGTGGAATCTGACTGTGAGGCAGTTGTCCGTGCAACTGCAACCTGCAGACTCGTGTACACATTGTTCTGGCAGAACCGTCGCTTTCTTGCTAGCTTGCTCGGGTTTTCAACCTCTGAAAGGTGAGCAAATGCGGGAAGTGCTCAGCAATGCTGCTCATTCAGGCTGACGATAGTGTTGCTGCAAGAGTAGGTTGCTGCTTCCAGCTAAATGCAAGGTGCTCCCCAATCAGAATAATCTCTTCCTTGCAGAAGGTTTAGCTAGGGTTGAGCTCTTTCAGTACCTCCTGATATCATACTTCGACCCTAATCTGCAAAGAACTTACTGTTGCACTCAGCAAGTTACAAAGTCAGCTGCAGATCTTGCCCTTGGAGGGCCGCATTGTAGCATTACAGATTTATACCTACTACTGCCTGAGCGTGCAAGCCAAGGTCTCGTCACACCAGCTCACGACCTCCGTCAAGAAGCCCTAAAAGCACTGGAGAGACATGCGGATGCCGATTGTCTTATTTTCAAAGCTGATAGTGGAAAACATTGACGACCTCGGTGCAGTATTTGATCAGAGCTGGCGGTCGAAGGTTCAGAGAGGAAGGCCGATTGTTCAAAATGAAGAGAGTCTCCAGCAAGAAAGCTGATACAAGTACACGGGGGCCGGAGTCAAGGGGAGCTAGCGTATAGAGGCCAGTGGACGAACTTTTAGGAACTAGCAAAGAGCTCCTCAGGCTTCAGCAGTTCGGACTCCAACCAGAAGGTCTGAAAGCTCTGAAGGCCTTTGAAATTGAAGCTATTGGAAAGGGTTTTACAAGGAAGGAGCTGCGGTGGAAGAAATGAAAGCAATGGCGGCGAAACAAAAGGCAATCCTTATTGCAATCTTGCAAGTCGCTCTGCTGACTTGTTCTGTCAGAGCTCAGCCTCAGGTCACACTGGCTGAAGATGGTAAGGAAGCCTTTAACTCCGCTCTTTACAAATTAACAGAGACAACTATTTGATTGTAAGTGAGAAACGACCATTTCTCGCCCCTGACATGCAAAGAGCTATGGCATGAAACTTTTATGCTGCAAAGCCTTCGAGAATTACTTAAAACAGTTTTACCCTTCTCAGACTCTTCAGTGACCTCGTACCGCAACCTAGATGGCCCTTATCCTCACTTGTGCACCTTGGAACTAAACAAACCAGGAGGAAAATCTGCAAGTTTTGTCCCCTGGTCTGCATGCACAGCTCTCTATGCTCCCTTTCCTTGCAGTGCGAGCTCTATTGGCCTTTGAAGCAGCAGTTGGGAACCCTTCCCTGTTAACTGCCAGCTGGCAAGGAAACAACCCGTGCGTATCTTCCTGGGTTGGAGTCTCATGCCAGATTCTGAGCGCCAGCCGAAGTCACACATGGACCGTAGTTGGACTGTGAGTTTTGCCTCTCTTCAAACTCAATTCCAGCTTCAATTATTTCTTGTCAGAAGGTGTTACCCCTCTCATATCCTGGTAAAGTGGTGAATCGGTAAACGAGGGCAAAGAAGAGCAAGTTTGCTTAGCAGTGCTTCTGCGGATAGTCAGAATAGTACGGCTTCATATCTCTGCCATTACTAGGAGTGTTGCCGAGCTCTTAATGATCAAGGCTGCAGCTACTGAGGGTCTTCACAACGTCCATCCAAAATCAACAAGATCGCTGACAATCGTCTTTGTTGCATGCAGCAATCTGAGCGGTCACGGTCTCCAGGGTTACCTCCCCATCGACTTGGGCAACCTTGTGCAACTGCAGAGCTTGTAAGTGCCCTGCGCCTCCGCTTCCCACGTCCCTTTATGGCTCTAATTTGACCAGAAGTACTTTTCAAGAGAGCAGCCCCTTCACAGTCTGCTTGCAAATCTCCTTGCATGTGCAAGAAGCTCGAGAAGGTCGCCCGCATACTGTTGAGGTCCATGCATGATCTTTGAGACCTGTTGCCTTGCCAACCTTTGACCTAACCAATCTGAGCTACCCGCTTTTTTTGCAGGAATGTGTCCAACAACCAGCTCAGCGGCCCTATTCCAAGCGCGTTGGGCGGGCTGACGTTACTGCAGAGCCTGTGAGTTCAGCTTCTCCTTCCGAGCAATTTTGGTTGGTCGACTTCGACAAGTTTTGAAAGTGTGGCAGCGAATCGTTGGAGCTCCATTGCTTCAAGTACTGTCCTCAGAGGCAGACATCCAAAACCGGGCAGAAAACGAAAGGCGGTGCGTCTTTCTTTACCACCTGGCAAACACCGCTAAGTCTACCCCTGACCCAATCAACTTGTTGCCAGATTTCCCTATGCCTCTCCTAAATGTCGTTCTGGAATTCAAGCTGTGAACCGGAATGTTCCCCTTTCTGGCTGCAGTGACGTCAGCTACAATCAGCTGAACGGCAGCATCCCAGCAGAGCTTGGCGGCTGCAAAAACGCCACCATCATGAACCTGGCCCACAATCAGCTGACGGGAAGCGTGCCGGCAGCGCTTGGCAACCTGACAAACGTTAAGCTAAGGTGGGTTCTTCTTCCTCAGGAGCCCCGCTCGAAAGGATCAAAACCAACAGTCCATTTTGCTTTTCCTTCTTCTTTATTCCAAGTTTGTTTCGATATAAGGACCCTCTGAGACTAAAAGTTGGCTTCTTTGAAATCGTTCTCTGAAAACACTTCTTATCTCATCCTCCGTTCTACAAAAGAGCCTTGACGACTTGGTTTTGTTTCTGCGCAATGAATTGGACGGCAATCCCTTCTGCGTTACATTTGCGAACCTTTCGACTTCTTCTGCTTTCAGGAACCTCTCAGAGCTTCTGTCCGGTTCTTGGGCACGCAGACTCTAAGCTGCCATGGCTGGCCAAACGAATCCCATCAGCCTGAAAACTTCACGAGCGGGAAAGAAATTGGTTCGCCCTTCGTTCTCTGCCCGAGCCGAAGCAACTCCCTCACTTGTTTTGGGTCGCCGAAGGCCTGCCAGAGCAACTTCTGAAGCCCACGTAACATCTGCCCAAAAATGTCGGAAGTAAACCTAAGACACGTCTTTCCGCGCAGTCTTGACGGCAACTCCCTCTGCAACACCATCCCCGGCGCGCCGTGCCTCCTTCAAACCGCCGCCCCGAGCGCGTCGCTCGCGCGCAAACCCAGCTCCGGCAAGAAATTGATAATTATCCTCGTACTAGTTGGCTCGCTCGCCGCGGCCGCGGCCGCGCTGTGCGCGTGTCTCTTTGTCGTGCTGCGGAAGAAGAAGTCGCGCGTGGGGACAGCGGACGACGATGAGGAGAAGTGGATGCGCTTCGACATCCTAGGTAAGTGTTTGTGAGACACAAACACGCCCGAGCCCGCTGCTCCGTGTTTCGATCAGAAACGGTCACTAGCCGGCCGCTAACCAGCCAAGTCGAAGGGGTGGGGTCCCTGTACGTAGCAGATTAGCAATGATCAAAACGCGCGGTCGGAAGACGACTCAAACTACAGAGAAAATGTCTTGACGACCTTTGATGGCTGTGATAACGGACCCTAAGAACGGAGCCTTATCCATCCCTGGAAGTTGCCTTGAACGCTCTGGACATTTTGCCTGTTTGAGAAAGTAAAGGCCGGGTGATGCAGAGTTCCGAAAGAAAACCTCATCGAAGCCTCAGCTACTCACCGAACCTCGCAACATTTTTAGAGAACGGTCTCAGCTGCGTGGCCCGGGGCCTGAACCGAAAGGTCACCACCGGAAAGAGAAATCACAAAACCTGAAGCTGCGGAACGTACCGCTGCATAAGCGAGCCTGTGGTTATGCCAAAAGTCACTCACTAATATCGTGACGTCAATATTCTGCAGAGAAGGGCCATCTGAAGAAGAACCGCAAGGACGAGAAGCTGCCGCCCCCGCTGCCTCCCCGGTACTTCATGTTCCGGGACATCGAGGCCGGAACCGAGAACTTCAGCCGGGCGAACTACATGGGCGACGGGCCCTACGGACAGTCGTACCGGGCACGGATGGACGTGAGTGGAACTCGGGCCACTTAAGACTTGTTCAAATGCTCAAATACTTTGTACGCAGAAGGAATGCACTTCGGACGGTCGCTCTCAGGGGATTTTCTGTCGCTCCCTGATTATTTCTGACCTTCTCTGCCGCCGTCCTTATTTTTGAGGCACTCGTGACTCTTTTTCCTGTTCGAACGGCGAATTTTACTTGTAAGTGAAGTCCATCTCTCACTCCGACAAGATGCTTTGGCGACGGACGTGGCCATCAAGGTTAACCAACCCGTCAGACTCAAATCTCTGTCTTTGCTTTCTTGTAACTTCTGGAAACGCCTTCAGATCGAAGTCGCTCGAAGAGCGAAATCTTGCTGCTAACTTAAACCCTCTCCCAAACCTCGCAGGGCGGCAAGGAGGTTTTGGTCAAGCGCCTCGACCGCGCGCTCGCGTGCAGCGGCCGCGACTTCCGGCGCGAGGTCGACGCACTCGGCCGCGTCGCGCACACAAACCTCGTGAAGCTGATCGGGTATTGCATGGACGACGGGATGCATATGCTCGTGTATGAGTGGCTCGACAACGGCAGCCTGTATGACCATCTTCATGGTGAGAAAAAAGTTTTTCTTTGAAAGCGAAAGCGCTTCTGTTAGCAAGGTTGTGGTTGATGTTTTGGGAGCGGGTCTCTCACGTGGATTTGAATTTCGTTTGGTCAGTGCCGCACGCTTGGCAATGCATTGTTGAAGGATCAAGCCGAAGCACTTAAAGAGTGGGAAGAGAGACAGCTTCAGAACACCTAACTTTGTCATCGGTTTCAGAATATTCTGAACCTGGAATAAATCATAAACTAGCGGTTCCAGATGCGGTTTTGCCTGACGCCTTCTTTTAAGAAAGACCGAGAAGAGGTGAAAGATACGGCCTGAAAAAGCGGTGACACAATTCACGCGAGCTTAACGAGGTTTACACCACGATTCCGTTTCCTGAACGTCCCCTGCTTCGTCCCTCAGGTTCCTTCATGAAGGAGTCGCCCCTCGACTGGCCCGCGCGCGTCAAGGCCGCGGCCGGCGTCGCGCGCGCGCTCGCGCATCTCCAGGACGGCGCCGTCAAGCCGCCCATCATCCACCGCGACTTCAAAACGTCGTCCGTCCTTTTGGACGCCGACTGTACGGCCAAAGTGTCCGAGTACGGGCTGTGCAAACTAGCGGCGGACGAAAACGACGCGCACTGCAGCACGCGCATTTTGGGCGCGTTCGGGAGCGTCGCACCGGAGTACATCATGACGGGCCAGTGTGACGAAAGAAGCGTGGTCTACACTTTCGGTGTGTTGCTGCTGGAGTTGATGACGGGACGGAAACCGGTGGACATGCGCCAGCCGGTCGGGCAGCAGAGCCTGGTCACGTGGGTGAGTGCCACGTGGCGCACGGTGCTTCGTCCTCGGACGAAAGTCGCAGTCATCGCAAGCAGAGGCCGCGAAGATCCTTCTGAACGTTTGTCCGTATGCGATATCAGTCTGTTGATGCAGCGACTCCGACCCTCTACTTGTTGAATCCTACAAATCCAATATGGGCTTCTTGTGATGCACCGTGTTCTTTTCAATTACGGACGCGGCCTGATTTACGCCGCTTGCATTGGTGTGGTAATGATTGAAAAGACTTCCACGTGACTTCCACCTTCGGGTTAATTGACTTTTTTTTCTGAAGGCAGAAGCGCTCTTGCCGTTCGGCCGTTTGAAGCAGACAAAAGTCTTTTGCGGCCGAAACAGATTCCTACACAGATTGCAAACACAGAGCTTCCCCTGCGACACAAACGCACCCGTTGGTTGCTTTCGGACGCCTCCGGACGCCTTCGGACGTTCACTGACCCTTCGCTTCGGACCGTCCGCAGGCGGGCCCCCACCTGAACAACCAAGAGAAGCTGGCGCAAATGATCGATCCTAAACTTCGTGGGCTGTACCCCAAAAAGGACTTGGCCAAATTCGCCGCGGTCGCCGCCATGTGCCTGCAACCGGAGCCGGACTTCCGGCCGATCATGACGGACGTGGCGGCGACGCTCGAAAGCTTGCAGGTGAGGAAAAGGTCGCCGTAATATTTCATGGGAGTTGAACCAGACGGGCAATGGGATTTTTGATGAGAGAAAGGAACCTCGGGAGCGTGCTGAAAGGAAGTCTCTTTTCGTGCGGCAAGGGGTGGCTGAGCGGCGGCAAGGACGGAGTTACGCTGTTGCGAAAGGCGGAGTCCTCTCAAAAGACCGCTTCTCAAACATCCAGCAAACCCCTCCGCGCAAGGTTGTGAAGCTGATTGTGGGTGTTCTTGACTGTCTTTCAGGCCACGCGCCTTCAATAAGTGCGACGCCTTGAGCCAAAACGCTTGCACGATCAAAGGGCGAAAGAAAACACTCTACTCGGAGTGAAGCTTGCCGATCCTTCTTGACGGAATCAATACTGACCCTCACCCGGTTGTACCTTCCCTGCAGTTGTACGAGCCCGGCGTGTCCCGGTCAGAGTCAGGCGAGCTCCCGATCAGCACACGACCAAGCGGCTCGAACAGCCGGCCGCCTTCTAGAGTCAGCACGCCCCGGGTTACCGACCCGATCAAGGTGGGCGATCTCGGTTCGACTTGGTTATTCTACATATTGTACACACAAAGAGGAAAGACGTTCGTTCTTGGTTCTGCTTGGCTGCTGCCGAATGGCATTGCATCCGTGGAATCGTCCAGCCGGCCTGATCTAGAGAACAGATTCGTTTTCGGAATTAGCTTTCTCAGCAATGATTTATCCCCTGGTCAAACACTTAAGTTCGTTCTTTCTGAAGCGAATTTGCTGTCGGGGTCGATACCTTGGTTCCAACGGCACAACTCGAGCAACTTACAGCGCATCAACGGACTTCGGCGCATTCCCAAAAAAGTGCAGTTCGACTCTGGCACGAGAATCTGTATGTCCATTTGATCCTGTCGCGGAAAGCATCAGTCGCTGATTCCAATCCCACGTTGTATATGCAGATCCCCCTCGTATATTAGTCGAGGCAAGTCGTTCTCGTTGCGCCAACAAAGAACGTTAGAGCGTGCCGGCAGCGCGAATCGTGATGGAGACCCGGCTTCGACACGCGCAACTGCGAAAACCGCTGTTCTGTAACGATCGAAACAATAGCCCCCAATTTGGAAATGCGCGTAACATCTCCCATACAAGTCTGTCAATACAGAGGGAAGTGATTTGGGGCACTGGAAGTGGACGGATGCCAGCCGCACTGGCAGTACGAGGCGCGAGCGTACTGAACATCAGCAAAATTCGACAAGACTGGTGTTCGATAGCACCCGGAGATGCAGAAACATTCTTTAGCCCGGCTTGGTTTACATCGCCAGCCGTAATCGTCCAAAGAACGTGTAGGGGGATTAGTCTAGCAGCCTTCGAAGAGGCTCCTTGTTAGTCGTCGTTTCTTGCTGAAAGGTTGCTGGAGTAGCCATATGATCGGGTAGGTTTGAAGCTCGTGAGAGACGGCGGCGGTAAACGCAACGGAGAAAAGATGATGTTCGCTTACAGTTGCCTGCGAACATTTTGGATCCTACTGAAAGGGTCAGGCCGCTAAGGGCCGCTTCGGACATAGATAAGCTAGTTTGTCTAACCCAACAGGGTCAGAGGAGACCCTTGAAGAAATTGAGGGCCTGTTAGGCGGCGCCAGGATCGTCCCAGGCATACTAATCAAGGATCAGAAACCGAAAGGACGGTTTAATACGTCAGGTACGACAATCGAGATGATGTAGAGGGGGTGATGCCGTGTCCTGTATGTAGACTAAGGTACTGAGTCAAACAAACACTGTAACAAGATTCATCTTGCTGCGTGGATCACTTCACGACCACTGATTGGTCGTGACTCTGTTCTGTACGACATTTTCAGGAAAGGATTTCCGGAGCGATTTGTAGCCCTTCAACTCAGCCTGTGATCGGGAGAGTCGGCTATTCGTCGGGCCATCTCAATTGCCCCCGTCCAACCTTCCAATGTCATGCATCTTGAATTAGCGCGCGCCTAGCTAGTATTGGCCAAGCTGGATAGTCCTTCTTATCTTAGTAGTACGTATAATATCACACATCCTGCGGGCCTATTGTATCGCCTGAAGCCGCTGCATGCTGCACTGATCAGTGCGCTGCCACCGTATGGACTAAATAATGCAGAGCGCCTCCAGATCATAGCCGTCGCGCGCTGGTGGCTCAGTCACTTGCACCCAGCGCGATCATGCCTTTTGGTCAATGATCAAACCATGCAGCGCCGCGGCGGTACAGGACGTGCATACAACTCAATGATCATGTTACTGTTCGAGTTGTGGCGGCAGGCGCCAATTGACTAGTTGACTTCAAGTCACTGAGTGAGCTCAGTGCGGCGCAATTAATCATGTTGCACTAGACCGCATGCCAGCACAGCGTCGAATATAAACATGGCGCGGCCGCGCATGCCAGCCGCCATATATCATGCACGCGGTTCCATTGAGAATCGCATCGCCGCAGGTGCCCATGCACCGTCCAGTTGCAATGTACCGTACGTATGTGCCAGGTCAGTGCATTGAACGTGAACTATGAAGGAATGATTGCGCTGCACGTTCAGGCGCAACTAGCACTGGCATTCAAACGCAGCTCTAACGTTGTTATGCTTGCAATCTTGAACTCAGGAACTGCATCATTTTGTGGCTGGCCTCTATAGAGAGATCTCAATTGGCGGCCCAGACGGACGTGCGCATATGACGGTGCTTGTTTGGTTCCAGACTGAATGGCAGCCGTATTTCTACCACGCTTTTTCAGCTACCAACTCAAGCAACATCTCAAGAAACATGGGATGTGAAGGGATGATATACGAAGTGCTTGTAAACTCAGCGTTGTGACTACAAGCCAAAATAACATCGATCTGCCAATATGCAGACTCCGTCCAGTGGCAAAGTCCAGTCTACTCTACACTCGCTCATTTGACGACAGAAGGTCGAATCAGGTAAGCGTTCAACAAGAGACAGCATTCAACGAAGCTATGATACAATTGTTCTTAAATAGCAACACGAGTTACATCAACGCCTCGTCTCCTTTGTCAGAATCACTTTCTGCAGACAACAAGCAAACACGGTTCTCCATCAGGATTTTTGTTTCTTCTACGTTTTGTCAAAAGAACATAAGTGGCTCTCGCAAAAACCGAATCTCAATGGACGCAGGCAAACATAACAAGAATGATGCGAGAGTATGCCTGCACCGATAGTCTATCACCAATTCAAATCGAGGGAGCTAGCCGGTGCCCATGAAACGTTAAGAAGAAGTTCAAAAGAACGGACCTTCCGATGACCTCTTCCGCAAAATCTCGAAGATTCAGACGGCATACTCAGTAGTGCGTTTAAGCTTAAGAGGGCAGGATAAGGACAGAAAGGGCAAGATAAGGACTTATTCTAGGCCAATTTGCGAAGACAAAAATCGCCTGGGACCCTCTGAAGGCATGCAACAAGGATGGATTTCAGCTTTGATTCGGATTGGCTCACCTGCAACGCTCCGTCATGTCCATACACTCTTTCTGCCGACGTCCCCGTCTCCTCTCCTTGCACCCAGCTTGCCAACACTGCAAACCCACCCCCTTCGGCTTCCCCGACTTTCACCCACACCCCAGCCGGCAAGAGCACGTTCACATCACTCTCCCTTAGCTTTCTATCCACCTCGACCGTCTTGTTAACCACGTCAAAACCCTTGCTAGTCGGTGTGAAAATGTGCTGGTCAGCGCTCCAGGCTCCCTCGATCGTTGTCTTAACCAACCGAGGGTCATCCGCAAAGCCGCGCATCTTTCCCCCGCAACTAGAGAGCGACTCTCCTTTCTCAAACGCGCTGTCCCACCGCTCCCGGGCAACTTTGACCGATGTCAGCGCCGGCTGTGCTGACATCGAAGGTCGCTCAAGGGTCAGCGTAACCCGAATCCTTAACCCGGAGCTATCCACAAGACCGTGTTCTACTTGCCATTTTTGCCCCCCCTCCGCAGATGCGGTTGGCCAGGAAAGGGAGTAGGAGCCATCCGGTAGGAAAGCGATTGGTCCGGATGATTCTCGACCGTCCGCTGTTTTCTCATCAACGGTGTGGACGGTGGCGGCATCAGCTTCGCAGCCAACTGTAGGAAGAAGCCGGGCCAACCTGCAACAAGCGATTCCGCAAGTGCTGAGCATGTTTCTCTTGATCACTCATGTGAACCTCAGCAATTTACTTGTTTACGTAATGGGGTAATCCACCTCATGTACGTCGACAGAACCTGCAAAAGGACAAGAGGATGTTTCGAGGGATCGTATGCAGATTATGGATGGGCATCGGCCTTCAGTGGTGCACACAATCTTCTCAGGAAGAATGAACGGAATGAAGCAGGGTTTAAATTACTCGAAATTCTGATTGCAAACGTCCTCTGGCCAGTTTAACCCCTCAGGCCTGCCATTCTCTCAAGTTGCTAGACAGCCAGAGAGTCTTATTATGCAGCAATGGATTCCCAATGCATGAGTCATCGGCCAGCCTAACTGGGTTCATGGTGTGGAAGGCGTCCTTAGCAGTGCAATGCCCTACAATCTGTTGCTCGATGGCAGCAGTTGAAAGGTGGCCCCAGCTTTGTCCTTGCAAGCACTGGGATGAGTATTGGCATGATCTAAATGAACCAGACTTGAAAACATGGGAGGCAAATTATGCAATGCTCATGAAATGCTGCGCTGGAAGCAGCGTTGATGTCTGGACTTTGGGCGCCACAACTACGTGCAATTCTAGTGAGGAATTACCTGTACCGTACTACACCAAGCAAGGGTAGGACACAATGGTCAGATAAAGTTCTCGAACAGCAGCATATGGTCAGGCACCATATGGTCAGGCATGGTGAGAAACAGGTGGCCAGCAATATTTTCAGAAACGCTTACTTGAAAAGGACAGTCCCGTCCTCCTTGCTGCCATAGGAAGAGCACTGCGTCTGCCAGTCAAAGAGGCGGATCTCCCACTCCCTGAAGGCATCAGGAACAACCGCATATGGCAGCTCCACCGCTGTGCATTCTCCCCAAGAGCTCCCACTCGCAGAAGTGAACGTAACCTCATACCCCTCCCACTCACCACTGACCTTGTCACAAAATGCGCCCCAGCCAGGCAGGACAGAAGCCGCAGGTTTGCTGACCTCAGCGCTGACAGCGCTGGAGCCGGACGCTCTGCAGAGGGCAACTTTCTTGACCAGATTTTGCTGTCCACTCATGGAATGAGTATGAGCAGACAAATGCCGCTTTGGCTCTCCTGCCAATTGACAGCTAGGATTTTGCCACCGTCTCACTAGACAAGCCAGCCGCTGCTGGCTTAAGTGCTTGCACCCAAGGCATTGTTGACTCCGTGCCAAGCCCTTGGGTGCGGAGGCAGAGATGGAGGCCCTGGCCGCTTGCATGGCTGCTGAGATTGGCTGCGCTGCGCTCTTCTAAATTCTTCTCTACCTTTCTTTTCTATGTCCTACTCTGAAGACCTCTGATCCTGCAATTTGGGTTAGCTTGAGATTCGGTTTGGGGTTAAATCCCAGTCATGTGCAAAGGCAATTCTCTAACCAACTTACCGTTACTATAGTTATACCTGTAGATCGAAAGAGTGGGTTTATAGTGGGTTTATAATGGAACCCTGGCACGGGTTGAGCAATCAGAAACCCTAACCAGCCACGTCCTCTTCTGGAGAGAAGACGAGCCGTTCAGAAGCTTTGCAGCTTGCTTCATTGAGCGCTTTTCAGGTTAACGTTTCTGTTCAGAAAGTTGTCTTTGGAGGCGCTGCGATCATGGGGCAAAACCAATCAGGGCTTCCCGGGCAGACTCCTCCAACTGGACAGAAGGAGGAGAAGAAGGAGAAGAAGAAGTTTGAGCCGCAGGCGCCACCATCGAGAGTCGGGCGCAAGCAGAAGCGTCAGAAAGGACCGGAGGCGGCCTCACGCCTTCCAACCGTGACGCCAGCTACGAAATGCAAATTGAGGTATGTGGAAAGCCAGCTGCTTTTGATGTGAGGTGTTTTCGAATAATCAGGAGCTGACTGATAAGGTTTGTGATCAGATTGACGGCGGGTGTCTCTACACTAATTGGTGGATGTATATTCAAGCACCTCAAGGTATGTCTATCTTGATTCATTCCGGTTCTGCATAGGCCAGATGCTGTCTATTGCTGCAAATTTCAGACGTAGCAAGCTAGCACCACAATATTAGGAATACTTAGCTGAATAAAGCTTGTACGGAGGTGCAAAAGCCAGATTTCCTGATTCTGCATGTTCCAAGCAGCTCTGGGGTTTCGATTTGGAGTTTCGATTTGGAATTCCCGATGTGTGGGTCAAAGAAGATCAAGGTTGTTTTTACACAGAAAGTCGCACCCATCTGATTCTGGAGTAGGGTTTAGGAGCTGGCGCCAACATGCAGCAGATCAATCAAATGTTGGGGTCAAGATTTACTAGAGCATGAGTTTAGTGTTGCTTTGTTCCTCGAGTAGAAGTTCTTCTTCGGCCTTTTTGCTGCTCTTTGCAAGATTGAGGATGCCAGCTGTGAGAGCAGGAATGTCTGCAGGCTGTTCACTTAGGAACGGAGTTGTAGATGCAAACAGTCCAAACCTTTGAATGATGTAAATAGCGCGTGTGTATGCCTTTGGTATGCACAATTGTTCTGCTCTGTGAACTCTCACCAAAAGTACGTGGCGCATCAAGCAGTTGTCGCTGGAGACACTCTTCACATCTATTTCACTGATCGGGAAGCAGCAAGGGCAATTGGACTCGTCTTCCAGAATCATAGATTTTCGATTGGCTGACCTCATTCCAAGGATCAGCAAGGAGTTCTTACAGCAGATGTTCTGTCCGGAACGGCAGCAGAATTGCTCAAAAGCCAGTTCTTCACGCGTACTCATCTTCCTCGGCAGGCTGCTGAAACTAGAGCGGGTCAAGGACTACCTCCTGATGGAGGAGGAGTTTGTGGCCAACCAGGAGCGCCTGAAGCCTCAGGAGGACAAGAACCAGGAAGACCGCACCAAGGTGGACGACCTGCGCGGCTCTCCCATGAGCGTCGGAAACCTGGAGGAGATCATTGACGAGAATCACGCAATCGTGTCGTCATCTGTGGGACCTGAGTACTACGTGAACGTTCTCTCGTTTGTGGATAAGGACCAGCTGGAGCCGGGGTGCTCGATCCTGCTGCACAACAAGGTGCTCTCGGTGGTCGGGCTGCTGCAGGACGAGGTGGACCCCATGGTCTCGGTCATGAAGGTGCGCACGCCTAGTTCCTTGTACTTTCCTTTTCTGCTGTTTCAAACTCTTTTGGTATTTTCCGTCCCTTTCTGCTTGCGCTTGCTTCTTCCTTTTTCTGCCCCTTATTGCAGTTCTCATGGTTTCTTCCCTCCTTTGTTCTTGCCCAGCTACAGTAGAATCTTCTCTTCACTTACTGCCTTGACTGCCCTTTCGCGGTCTCCTTTAATTGAGTACAAAGGATGCATCTTCTGGGCTTTCAATGAACCATACTTCAAAGGGCAGTCAGAACCCTCACTCTTCTCAAGACCGGAGACTTGCAGTGCAGCTTTGCGAAGGCGGTGGCACTGCAACTTAGGCATTTCCTACGCAGGGTGGATCCGGACGCTGCCATCGTGCCTTTGACATCCTTTCTGGCCGTGTATCATCCTGCAAACCCTTGAGCACCGAGGAGGCATTGGAACCTCTACTGTCAGCAGAGCAAGGGCTTTCAGCTTTCAGACTACATGCTTCCAAAGAAAGGTGCTTTTCAGTCCTGGTAATCCACTAAGAAGGAGTTCAACAAGCGAGAAAAACTGTCAAGTCTCATCATGCGGTGTGAACGCATTCGTCTGCAGGTGGAGAAGGCCCCTCTGGAGTCGTATGCTGACGTCGGCGGGCTGGAGCAGCAGATTCAGGAGATCAAGGAGGCCGTTGAGCTGCCGCTGACGCACCCTGAGCTATACGAGGACATTGGGATCAAGCCACCGAAGGGGGTCATCTTGTACGGGGAGCCAGGGACGGGGAAGACGCTCTTAGCCAAGGTACGTAAGATTGGAAATGGGCTGTGTTGAGGGATGCTTGTTGGAAGCAGCAGCTTTGCAGGCGTTGCGCGCCTCTGCGTCTTGAGAGTGTGGATTCTGGACCTCTGCAGTTTCGAAACGTCTAGTGAGGACGCTTATCAATCATTGGGTCGGCTCATCAGGGGCTGTTGGTCTGGCAGGATGGAAAGCAAGCCTACGGTCGGGTCAATTGTCTGCTGCGAATCTGCGCACATCACTGTGTCATCTGCTTTGTAGACTGCCTCGTTTTGTTGTCTGACAGAGCCCCACTGCCTTCCCACTCCTAAGTGGATGCCACCGAGTCTGCCGGTTTTATTGATGCAGCTGGACTTCTCTCGTGTCCTCTGACCTGGCAACACACCAGGAACCATTTTACTTTTTACTTGACCCCGGGCCCTTCAAGCTTTTGTTGACTCATGAAGTTCGAATCCTAAAAACTTGTTTCAAAACGAATCCCGCAGAACCGTAGACTGTGCTCTAAATCCGAACCAGCAAAACCTGGAGCCTTGTTCTGAAACATTCTGGTCTGCGCTTGCTCAGGCCGTGGCCAACTCGACGTCCGCCACGTTCCTGCGTGTGGTCGGCAGCGAGCTGATTCAGAAGTACTTGGGGGACGGTCCAAAGCTGGTGCGCGAGCTCTTCCGAGTTGCTGACGAGCTGTCGCCCTCCATCGTCTTCATCGACGAGATTGACGCTGTGGGGACCAAACGGTAGGTCTCCTTGGTTTTAGGTTTTCTTTCTTTTCGTTCGGAGCAGCGCACAATTGCCACCATCTGTGTACAGTTGTGCGCCGTTTCCGCAGTGCGCCGTTTCCGCCATGAGTGAAATAGGTGGATGCATTGCCAACAAGCAGAGATTATTTTGTGCAATACACAGCCTAGCGGGTAGCGCGGGTTCAATTACAGAGCCCAGGACTCTTTGCGTCGTTCCTTGACTTATATCGAGCGATAGAATATTGCTCAAAAAACATGGTGAAAGTCACCGACCGCTTCTACCAGGTATGACGCGCAGTCGAGCGGAGAGCGCGAGATCCAGCGCACGATGCTCGAGCTTCTGAACCAGCTGGACGGCTTCGACGCCCGTGCTGACGTCAAGGTCATCCTCGCGACCAACCGGATAGAGAGCCTGGACCCCGCACTGCTGCGCCCCGGGCGTATCGACCGGAAGATCGAATTCCCACTTCCGGACATCAAAACGAAGCGGAGAATCTTCAATGTGAGCCACGCCTGCTTAGTGAATGCTTGGGTTAAGGCTTTGCAGTTGAGCGGTATTTGCAACTTGCAAACCATTTTACGGTCTTGGTTTCTGACGCTGGCGAAGCTGATTGCTTTCAAGCAAGCATCTGTCTTGTTGGAGTGCTGGCCACTGCTTTGTATGGTGTAAACCAAAAAGGCGCATCCTGAGGTCTCCTTTTTCTGTCGGGCAGATCCACACTGGCCGGATGACGCTCGCGGACGATGTAAACCTGGAGGAGTTCGTGATGAGCAAGGACGAGCTTTCGGGGGCCGACATCAAGGCGGTGTGCACTGAAGCAGGGCTGCTCGCACTGCGGGAGCGGCGCATGCGGGTGAGGCTACTTGTTATTATTTTTCAGTTCATCAATAATAAGCTGCATGAGTACAAAGGGCAGTCTCCTAGGCAGAGGCAAATTGAAGTTCCTAAGTTGAGTACACAAGTACTTTGTACCCAAGCTCATGCCCCGGTTCGACGTCAGTACTCACAAGGGTCATAAGTAAAGAAATCGAGAGTACTTGTTTTGAAGCGCGTTCGTCGATTTTACTGTCCTCCTGCTTTCGATTTTCTTTCTCACTTGTTGGAGCGGTTCTCCCTGTGTTGGCTTTTTTTTTCGAGAAGCTTGTCATATAAGAAAAATTACACTTTCGACAAAACGTCTGTGAATGACCAGTTCTTCTTTCACTTCTTTCAAGAAGAAGCGGATTGCTAGTCTCGGAAACCAAAGTATTTTCTTATAGCCTCTTTGATTCGGCGTTTGCAGGTAAATCAGGCCGATTTTAAGAAGGCCAAAGAAAAAGTCATGTACAAGAAGAAGGAAGGTGTGCCGGAAGGCCTTTACATGTAAAGGAGCGTACATTCTTTTAGCCGTTCCCTGAACAACTCTTCTTCAGAATCCTGCGAATGGCCTTCTTGAACATCTGCCGTGTCTTTGGGGGCCGCCTTGATCTCTGTGCGCATGGTTTCAAAGGCCTGCGTCAAATCGTCCAATCGCTATCTAGGCGGTCTGCATTGTGCAGCTTCAATATTACATATATTAGTTTGAGAACCTACAGCCTAGCAAATGCTTTGGCAAGTGCCACCTCGTGTGAATCTTGTAAGCATGGCGCTGCGTAGATTCGACAGGAATGAGCTTGGCTCACCGCTATGGCTGGCCCTCAACAATTGTATTGGTGACTACATACGGACTTTCAAGACAGCCTCGCTTGATTGTTGCCAGAGTTGAATGTCAATTGGTTCAACGATCAGCTCCTGACGCCCAGCTGATTGAAAACCGACAAGACACAGAGGTGTTGGGACATCTAATGGCCATGAGTCGATTGTACATACACTTGACCATATGTTCACGACTTACCGGTATAGTAGCACGCCATGTGTCAGTGTCGAGCTAAATTTTGCACTTAGTAATATTGTACTGCATCCTAATTCAGGCGCACTCTAAGCTTACGACAACTGCGGCCGCTAGCAGATACTAATTGAAGAGTTGCTACCTACAATTTGCAAACCACGGCCCTCGGCAGTTAAGGTTCAATCCCAAAATCTTACGCTTCAAAGCAATATGTATGCACGAGCTATATAAGACAGCTCACGCGCAATCCGACCGTCCCCGCAAGCTAATTTTTTATATGAGCACGAGCCGGCCTTGGACAGAGCTTCCGTGTATATAAATCGTTTTCTGCAGTGTACGGTCGCCATGCTCAATGGCATGCGAAAGACTGCTGGCTGGCGCTTGGCCTGACTCGGAGCCTAAGACTTATACACCATGAGAGCTCAGTCAGATATTTAAGTAGATTGCATGGAAAACCTAAAACCCGAGGAGGCGGCTGTCGAAAACTTGAAAGCAGCAGTAGATCGCGACAACCTTTCGGCCATAGCTAACCCGCCAGAACTAGCTGTGGAAACACGAGAGAGCAATGCATAGCTGAGACGGTTCAGTGCACATGTGGAATAGGTACTTAAACACATGACTTCACACAAATGTACGTCAAGAGAAAAGGAAGTGAAAACTGGTTAGTTAAAGGTTAGGGCTTTGGGCTTCAATGCTTTGGGCTTTGGGCTTTGGGCTTTGAGCTTCTAAGCTTCAATGCGTTGGTTTCAAGTGGAAAGGAGGGAATAGTCACAAATTAGGGTTTTGAAGGGTTTCAGCTCAATCGTTGCACATGCGCTTTTAGGGTTTCAGATTTTAGGCCAGCTCTGGCTTGAGACCTTGCCATTGGCATTACTGCAGCATTGCGTTTGTCTACGCCCTTCCAAGCACGCTTTTTAAGGGCACCACATTGGCCATCCCAGACATTGAACCTCAGGCCTGTGCCAGGTTGCAGGTGTGCGGTTCAACACCTCTGCCTCTCTCTTTCTGGTGGCAGATGTCGGCAGCGTTGGCCGTCAGGCGTTAACGTCACACTGATGATCAGCGGTTTAAAGCTGCCTATATGCTGAGTAGATTCAGAGGGATGGCATCCACCTTGATACCCTCATCTTTCAAGCTCTGCTTACCGAACTCCAGGCTTCCCGCAACGAGCCGGCTTGCCTGCGCAAGTGTCGAGAGCACACAGAGTTTGGCCTTCATTGGAAGGGCAAAATGGCCACCTGTGATCGCTTTTCCTTCAACACAGTACAGGGGATCTCTGCTGTCCTTGCGCTCTTCGTTTATTGGCAGAAGTGAACGCCTCTCAACAGCAAATGCAGCGCTGTCGAGAAGTGAGAGCAAGCAGCGTTGTGTGACAACAAGAGCACTTGCAGGTAGGACAAGAAGCTCGGGCGTCTGAAAGTGGTGGCAGTCTGCGGTTATGTCTTGACCAACAGACCAATGCGCTAACAGAAGTATCAGATGTCAAGGTACATTTAGGCTGGTCGAGAGGGCTGGCCTTGAGTCCATATGTCTGGCAGGTCTGCCAGTGGGAAACCTTCCGCTGCCACCAGAATCCAACGACTTGCAGCATTGAGTGTGCGCGTTCTTAAGCTTTCACTTGCGTTGGTTTGGTCTTTGCTTCGTGCAACTGCACCACCACTTCATCGCTAGAAAGTGACCATTGCTTTCGCGATATATTCAGCAGGGAGCTCTGAGGATGGGCCTGGGACACCCGCGGAACTGCCAAAGAACTTTGACTTCACTGCAGAGGAGCGACTGTACTCATGGTCAGCCCCCTTGCTCCTGAAATTGACCACACTAGTATGCTGAGCATGATCTTGATGTTGGAGTAAAACGGCACACTGACTTGCTGAGGCTGATCTGCTTTTGACTGCAGTGTATTCCTTTCTGTGCTTGGCTGCGGCAATGGCACCAAAGGGATCTGGTGTCGTCTGCAATAAAGATCCTGGGTGCGTTTAAAAGCCTCGTTCGTTCGTGCTTACAAACAGCTCGCTTGTTAAAAATTCTCAATGCGCTGATTTTATCTGCCTTCTACTGACATCAGAAGACCTTGATCGTGTCGTCAACGCTGATAGAGTGTGAAAAGGCCCCTTTCTGGATCTACATTCGCGGACCTCTTGCCATACATGCCCTTCTGGAAGGTTTCGCGATTAGCCCTACTGTTTTTGACCCCCTCTCCCCCCCCTAACTTCAGGTGGAGCACAAACGGGTACTTTAAGCCAAACGAGAGCGACAACTCACAAAAGCCGTTTGTGATGTCGATGCCCCCCCCCAACGTGACCGGCGCGCTCCACATGGGCCACGCAATGTTCGTGACGCTGCAAGATATCATGGCGCGTTATCACCGCATGCGGGGCCGTCCGGTGCTGTGGCTTCCGGGAACAGACCACGCAGGCATCGCAACACAAGTGGGTGTTTCGTCTTTATCGGCTGTGTTTGACTCGAATATCTCATGAAAGTTTCGGGTTGTTTCGGATTCCGTGGTGCCAGGTATCGGGGTTGTCTGCTTTCGAGGAACCGACTTGTTCAAAAATCGAGGGTGTGGAGGGTTTCAGGGCTGCTTGTTTTTCTCGTGATGGAGTTGTCAAATCTTCGGGGCTCGGTCCTCTCAGTGTTCACAAAGGACAACTCGTAACAGGATAACATGACCACTTGAATCTGGATAAGTCGAGCGTCTGCCCAACCACGATAGATTGGTTCTCGGGGTGTCTCACATGGGAGAAGCTTTTGACAGTGCCTTTGACACTTGCGACGGTTATGGGCGGCTTGTCCAGGTCTTGTCACATATCTTCGTTTCTCTTGCTAACTTGTTCCGCTCCTGTAAACATACTCTTGTCCTCCTTTATCTGCTGTTCAGACCAACTTTTCTACTCTGATGTCGCGCCTGAATATACTACTTTCTTTCCGATCTAGTTGGTGGTTGAGAAGATGCTCGCGGCAGAAGGCGTCAAGCGGACGGATCTTGGACGGGACGAATTCGTGCGTCGTGTGTGGGACTGGAAGGCCAAGTACGGGGGCACTATCTGCAACCAGTTGCGCAGGCTCGGGGCCTCGTGCGATTGGTCGCGGGAGCGCTTCACACTCGACGACAAGCTCAGCGGTGAGTCTCGCCGAGTCTTGCTTTTTACGGTTCTATGACTTCGAGGTTGGGCTTTCAGGAGGAGACTTGCTACCTTTCGGGAGAAGGCTCGAAGGTTAGGGCAAGTCGTCACGGGAGCGCTTCCCGCTCGACGAAAAGCTCAGCGGTGGGTTTGGCTTTTCACCATGCTTTAGTGTTGGCCTCTTAGGGTTCATTAAGGTTGGGTCTCAAAAGGAGGGTTCCTGACAAGGAAGAAGAACCTGAGGGCTCGTGCAATTGGTAGTGGGAGCGCTTAGCGCTCAACATCAAGCACAGTGGTGAGGTTTGGAACCTTATTCCAACCTATCCATCTGAGACTTCTCCGCTTTCAGGAGCGCAGGGTTCTGAAAATGCTTTGTTATCAAACGCTCTCAAACGCTCCAGGCCAGATTTCTATGCTGACCGTCCCCTGTCTTTGCAGAGGCTGTTGCGGAAGCGTTTCTACGGTTGCACGACAAGGGGCTGGTTTACCGCGGAAGCTACATGGTTAACTGGTCGCCGCACCTGCAGACCGCCGTGTCGGATCTGGTTAGTGCTCAACCCGCTGGAGTAACCCTTGAGTTATTTTCAGCTCCGATCGTCGACCGTTGTTTGGTCTAGTCGTAGCGGAAATTGTGCTGTCGGGAAAGTTGATCTTCTCAATTGCCCTGATCGTGGAATTGACCATGAAAGCAAGCCGCAAGGCAACATGGTAGTACAACGACGTCCTTGAACAGCAATTCGGTCTGTCGTAGACGTCCGTCGAACTGGGAATCGAAGAAGCGGGAAGAGTTCTAAATAAGGCAAGCACCCTGGCATAAGTGGCTGGGAGGTCTGAGCAGGTTCGACTCTACCATTGGCTCGAACTGAAGCAGCGAACCTTTCTCTGTGGCATATCCCACGGTTTTGTGGAATTATTGAATCTATGTACGTAAGATCGGATGCCGCCGAACAACAACGGATGATGACACTGGCAGCAAGCTTTGCCGAAATCTTGCAAATGAAATATCTTGGCGTCGTTGAAAAACTCCGAGAAGGTCGAAAAGGTTTCTCAACTTGACACCCTGAGTTTGCGCTCATCCCTCGTGATCCGTACAAGTAAGCTTCCGTTACCATCTTAATCCGCATTCTGGTCGCCAGAAACTGCTGCTGTTGAAAGCAGGCTGTCCAGACCTCATCTTGGCAGAATATTGCATTGTGCGAACAACTGAATGAACGACGAAATGTATCCTCCGATTGCTTCGCAGGAAGTAGAATACAGCGAGGAACCTGGGAAGCTGTTTTACTTCCGGTACCCGATCGCCGGCGGAGGCCCCGACGATTACCTCCCTGTGGCGACAACTAGACCAGAAACTGTTTTGGGCGATACGGCCGTGGCAGTGCATCCGGAAGACGAGCGGTATACAAAGTTTGTCGGGAGAAACGCCGTCGTGCCGATGAGCGGGGGACGGGAGATCCCGGTCATTGCTGACGAGGTGAGATTCGGAGGACAGGAAGGGTCCCTCGCAGAAGCGTGCCACGTGTCTTGCTGGAAGCAACCTAACTTTCACTGTGCCGGAAGAAACAGCCACAATCCCAATTCGTGACATTACTACCAACCGACATGCCGATTGATAACCCCCGTTCTCATCCAGCAACTCCCTTCGTTCTGCTACTTTTGGCAAAACTCTGGTTCCATTAAGTCGAGGCGAATGCGCCGGGAAGAGCCGGGTGACGAGATTTGCTTGTCGGAGCCCTGCAGATACAGCGTTTCGGAATCGTTTATGATGTTAAAACCCCTTAGCCTTGAAGCTCGGCTCCTCAGTGTCTGCCTCTTTAGTGCAATAACAACTTCTGCATACGCTGACCTCTCGTCAAAGGTTGCATCTCTCCTAAGCTCCGTATCTCAATTTGTTCCCGCTCTCGTTCCAGTACGTCGACCGGGAGTTCGGCACCGGCGCCCTCAAGATCACCCCGGGGCACGATCCCAACGACTACGCAATCGGTCAAAAGGTCGGGCTGCCGATTATCAACATCATGAACAAGGACGGCAGCCTGAACGAGAACGCGGGGAAGTACCAGGGAATGGACCGGTTTGCGGTTCGGAAACAGTTGTGGGCGGACATGGAAGCGGAGGGGCTGGCAATCAAGGCGGAGCCGTATACGCTACGTGTGCCGCGGTCGCAACGAGGAGGAGAGGTAGGAGCCTGGTTTCTTCCTCTTCCTAAGTCCTGACGGGTTATACTGTGTTTTCAGCAGCGCTGCTTTTTGATGAGTGTTGTCTGCATTGACTGGGCTTTTCCGTCCTCGATGAGGCGGGAGTTAATTTCCCTTATGTTTGCCTCACTCTTTTTCGGCCCAAGCCCAGGTTGCCTGTCCCTTACTTCGCATGCTTCGTCGTCGAATCTGCGGGTATGGGCCCGCTAAAAGGTCTGGCTGCAACCATACAGCCGGAGTTGGTCGAATACCAAACGCTTATCGCGCTTGTAAATGGCAAACCTCTCGTTGCCAGCTTTGTGATGTCGTCTGCCTGCGCTGGCCAGTATTTTAACAGCAAACCTGACGACAGCAGCCACAAGAGAGTCACAAACGTTCCGCCTGAGCTTTGCCTTCCAATGGCTACTTAGCTAAGCAGGGGCCTTAAATTTCGCGCTGGGCACTCAGCGGCCAAACTCAATTCGGTTTCCGCTTACGTATCTCTCCATCTCAGGTGGTGGAACCGTTGGTTAGCAAGCAGTGGTTTGTGAGGATGGACCCCTTGGCGAAGCCCGCGCTGAAAGCAGTGGAGACGGGGGAGATCAAGATCCTGCCGGAAAGGTTCGAAAAGGTGGGTCTCAGATACCTCTCCTTTGCTGACGTCATGCGGAGCTCCAATATGTGCTCAGAGACTCTTGGAAATCGAAGCGGTTCTCTAATGACCGGTGTAGATTTATCCTGACCCTTTTGATGAAAACGAAGGTTTTGTTTCTTAGAGCATCTGCAAGGTCGAGCTTGTATTCTTCAACCCTTGTCGTCCTGGTTTAGCGATCCAACACGTAAGGAACGATTCAGGGTCGTTGATTCATGGTTCAAAGGCCACAGTTCTGATTTTGATCGTGGGATAACCAAATCACGAATGGCCTAGAAAATGAGCGCTTTAGAGTACCGACGACGAGGCCAGTTTCCGGTCTCTTTCTGCTGTAATTTAGCTGTATCAATATAAGTCAAGAAGAGATGACATACAACTGCCCCACCGCAGGTCTACAATCGTTGGCTGGGGAACATCCGCGACTGGTGCATCAGCCAACGAGGGATCTGCTCTTGCTTTACAACCATTTCGTTGTATAAGAAACTCTAAGATGATTTGACATGCGAATGCCAACGCAGATCTACAACTTTTGGCTGGAGAACATCCGCGACTGGTGCATCAGCCGGCAGCTGTGGTGGGGCCACCGCATTCCGGTGTACTACGTCAGGGGCTCCGACGAACGGGACTTTGTGGTGGCGAAAAGCGAAGCGGGGGCGTACGAAAAGGCGCGGGAAAAGTATGGCGCGGACGTGCAACTGGAGCAGGACCCGGACGTTTTGGACACCTGGTTTTCGAGGTGGGTTTTGAGGGTTTAGGATGAGCATGTTAACCTGCGGTTTTGGGGAGTGCAAGGCGGTGACATGCGAACGGCATGCACTAAGTACATTCTGGGAATCCATCGCCAGGACTCATAACGACTTGGACACCCAGCTGATTTGTCTACTTGTTTCGGTCTTACGTTGAATGCATAGTAGCTTTTCACGTGTCGGTGGTAGAAATCGCGAGGCAGGGGGCTGGGGAAGCTGCCAAGTACCGTTTGGACTTCAAAGTAAATCAGGAACCCAGATTGTTTGTAAGTCCGGTTCACTTGTAAGCTGAGTTTAAGAATGTCACCTTGTTCTTCTCGCAGTGGTCTGTGGCCTTTCAGCACGCTCGGCTGGCCCAACGAGGAGTCGCCGGACCTACTCCGATACTACCCGACCCAAGTCCTGGAGACGGGGCATGATATTCTCTTCTTTTGGGTGGCGCGTATGATTATGATGGGGATTGAGTTCACTGGGAAGGCGCCGTTTGAGACCGTCTACTTGCACGGTCTTGTACGAGACGCACAGGTAAGCTGCGGATCTTTCTCGGTCGTCATCTGTCATTTCTTTCCGTCCCCGGCCTCCGCGTATGCAGCGTCAGTTTGGCCCCGGTTGGCGGCTAAAACCGCGGTACACACTAGATACTTGAGATTCTGTCGCCGTAGTTTTAGGTCTTTGTCAACGAGCAGATAGAAGACGCCAGGCTTACTTCATCTTGTGCACTGTGATCAAGCTTTCAACGGAAGCGCGGAGGGGCGTCCCCCAATCAGAAAGATTCTCAATCGCATGTTGACCAATGCCTTAAGGAGACATGCGCTCTTGTTGAAAGAGTCTCGCCGCCGCACTCAGGAGTCCTTAGACCTCTCTTGACGCACCGGCACCCGCTTGCAGGGCCGCAAGATGTCAAAAAGTATAGGGAACGTGATCGACCCGCTCGATTCGATCGCCGAATACGGGACCGACGCGCTGCGGTTCACCCTGGCCGTGGGCACGACGCCAGGACAGGTACGAAAAGTTTCCAACTCTAGGGCTTTATATTTAATCGACTGAGTCCCCTGCTTTTGGCAGAAGACACAGTATGAGTTTTATATTGGCTGCATTAGTTCGATCAAGGCAGCTGATGAGCTGTTAGCTAAGTTGTCCAGGGGATAAACGCTTCTCAGTTCCTGCCGTTGTTCAAGTCAGTCAACGAGTGCAGAGGGGCAGAAACGAGTTTGTTCATCTTACGGCCATCTTTCACAACTCAAGAAAGGAGTCTTGAGCAGTTCAAAAGTGCCCTCGGAAGTCTTCCGCGTCGTGACGTCATCTTTTGTTGAACTTGTTACTTCGCTCTTCCACGTATACATTGAGTCTCAGTCACGTGCATCAATTTGCATTCAAACGAATGGTTGAGACGTGTACGTAGTATCCGTTTTCGCGCTTTGAAAACCAGCGCTGTGTGTCGAGTCCCTGGCAATCTGACTTGCCCAATCCGAAAGGCCCTGTTCCCTGGCCCCCTCCCCAGGACGTCAACCTCTCCCCCGAGAAGCTCACCTCCAACAAGGCCTTCACCAACAAGCTCTGGAACGCCGGCAAGTTCATCCTCCAAAACTTGCAAAACATCTCGGACCCGTCCGAACGTGCCGCGCTCTCGACCGTCCGATTCGACACTCCCGAATCGCTGGCGGGGCTCTCGCTCGCGGAGCGGTGGGCAATCACGAAGCTCCACGTGTTGATCGACCATTCGACGCGGTGCTACGAAGGGTTCGACTTTGGGGGGGTCGGGAGGGCGACGTACGACTTCTTCTGGAGCGACTTTGCTGACTGGTAAGTGTCCGCGTTTGGCAACCAGACGAGGCTTTGGTCTTTCTGGTTGTGGACCCCGCTTTGGGGGCGTTGGTGAGCGCAGCAAGCGTTGGGGGCGTGCCCGACGAGGTTATGTCTTACGCGTTAAAAACGTGTTTCCTACCAACGGTCAAAATATAAAGTGGACGGCAACTCCTACAATAGTTTCCACAGCCACAAGCATGCCCTTCCATGATTTCCAAGCCTCCCCCATCGCTACAATGCGTTCCTTCGACCGTTGTCCTATTCGTTCTATTCTTTCTCCTTTTCGCATCTTCTACGACTTGTCTCACTTTTCCCCCCCAAGATACATTGGGGCGGGTGAAGTTCACCCTGTTGCTGAAGCTCGTTCCCTTTTCAGGCGTTTGTCTGTTTTGTTCTCCGGTCACCATCCTCTTCAAGGCAAGCCAGGCGGCTTTACCAAACCGTCCGTGAATACTGAATGTTCGATTCCTCTATCTTGGCTGCATCGCCATTGCCTTCTTTTTTCCAGGTACATCGAGGCGAGCAAGACGCGGTTGTACCAGACCGCCGACCAGCAAGCCGCCGTCGCGTCGCGCGAGGTCCTCGTATACATTTTCGACAAAGTCCTCAAGCTGCTACACCCCTTCATGCCGTTCGTCACCGAGGAGCTCTGGCAGGTAAACTGCGCGCGTGCGAGCACAATCTTTAGTAGTTCTGGCACTTCGGGTTCTTTGTTACCAATTTGCATTGAGAGTCCATGACTGATCTCCGATCTGGTGGCTAGCGAAGCTGTGTACTGTCCACTTAAAGAAGGGTTCAAGCGCGTTGGTTGGGCTTTGGCAGGTGTCTTTTTCAGGGGGAACGAGCGGGGGGGTGTATACTACGTCCGGGGGAGTGTCGAACGGACGCCTTAAGATTATCTGTTTCCGCTGCTCATCCGCTTAAGGAGGAAGGATGTCAAAGACTGCGTCGAAACGTTGGCGACATCTACTCGACTTCATGGAGGCTTTGACAGGCGTCGCTGAGTCTGGAACAGTGTAATCCAGTGCGCACAACTTATTGGTAGGCACGCACAACGCGCAACCCCCCTGAAGTCTGACACGTCAGATTTTCAATGTAGTCGGTGAAGAACGAGCCCTTGGTTCGACCATAAAACCTAAACCTTCACTGCATACCAATCGGAAACTGGAATTCTCGCAGGCACTCCCTCACGACGGCAGAGCTTTGATAGCCGCGCCATGGCCGGCGACCGGTCTTCCCCAGGACGGCGCGGCAGTCGCCCAGTTTGAAACCCTCCAAGCTCTGGTAAGTTAACTGGGCGAGGTCTGATTTTTCAATCTGTGCTTCTCGAAAGGGGAAGGGACCGCATAGCAAGTGCGATTTTTAGAAAGATGGGAAGTGCTCAGCCGGGAGGGAAAAAGATTGGCAAGTGCACAATCTGAAGGTCGCTGAACCGCTCTACTCAAGAAAGTGTGAAGTCTCCGGTCGCAATCTCCAAGAAACGCCTCCCTGCTATTCGACGAGGATCCGAAAACTTCCTGTATGAGTTTGTCAATCCTCGATCGTTATGGAGCGTTGGAAAGCTTAAAGACAGAAAGTTCAAACTTGAAAGGCCACTTGGACGTTTAGTGGACTTGACGGGGTCACCGCCCGGTTCCGTGCGCCCCCGGCCACCCACAGACCTGACGGACCGAAAAAACGCCGTTCTTACGATACATGGTAGTGAAAGGCCTGTACTACCTTGTACGTCTGATGCGCCACGGCCGTTGATGCATGATGCATTGGATTGCCCTGGGGCTGGAGATTGTTTGCATCTTGTGTTGTAATCAGTGAAGTTGGACTCTTGTTGGTACAATCAATTCGTCAGTACATGTCTACAAGGTTTTTGTACTTTCGCATGTGCGCGCCTCGAGTCCTCCTGTAGTGTTTTTTTTAATCTTTTGGACACGTCAAGGCGTGCTGACTCTCTTAAGCTTTTCAAACTGATCTAAGATCTAAGATCGTATAAATATACGAACCGATACGCACACCTATCACGCTCAATCAGACATCTGTCGTGCTCATTTGGACGCACTTTCCCGCAGGTCCGGTCCATTCGGAACGCGCGGTCCGAGTACAACGTTGAACCTGGAAAGCGCATCCCGGCCATCATTGTGGCCCGTCAGTTGGAGACACGTGGCTTCCTATCCGAAGAAGCGACGGTGCTGACGTCACTGACAAAAGTGGATCCAGACGGGCTCGAGTTTACGGACGTCGCGCCCGGTTAGTTGGGGGTCCAGTCTCAACTATTTTGCGTTCTTGATTTGAAGTGTGTTTTCTCCGTGCTCGATGCATATGATGTGCTTCTTAGCGGCTTCTCTTTGTCGCTCTGGTAAAGCGTAGGTTCTGGTGGCTTGGGCTCCTGCACCAGTGAGTCGCTAAGGATCGGTATTCTGAGAATCGACCTTGAAAAGCTTCCTATTCTTCAGCCTTCGTCTTTCCTTCTGTGCCTGCTTTCCGTGACTATTTTGGGGTTGATTCTGCTCTCAACGATCACTGAGATTTGTGGTGTAGCGCTTCCCGGGAATGCTCGAAGACGGCAACAGGAAAACCTTTGTTCAGCGAGGATGGCGCCGTCTTTGATCTTTTACCTTCTTTTGAACTTTGTTGACAGTACCATCACTTCTCCAGAACACCCATTGTGTCTTACATATCCCATGTCCGACAGCTGGCGCAGCGACGAGCCGGTCCGCATGGCCAAAATGACTTTGCTCAAGGTGGCTCATCCAACCTGACAATCGCTTATGCTACCTCGCATCCTCTTATGTCCGCCAGCTGGCGACAGCGGCGAGTTCGTCCAGCTTGTGATTTCCGAAGGCCTAGAGGCGTTCCTCCCAATGGCGGGCCTAGTGGACATGGAGAAAGAACTAGAGCGGCTGAAAAAGCAGGCGGCCCAGCTGGAGGGGACCGTTACCTCTCTAACCCAGAGGCTGTCGTCACCCAAGGCAAGTGACTTCGCGCCACGTGTTTTGTCTGGGAACGCAGATATGGTCACAACGTCTGCTTCATCATTTTGATTTTGTACCCGGTTTAGTTGACCGTCAATGTGACCCGTCCGTTGTGTTCTCCTTCTGCTTTGTGTGGTTCAAATTTGAAGATCCGGGCAATTCCTCGCATTGGATCTAAGATAAACAACGAGCCAAAGCAGACGGATCCGTCTGATTGAGTTTCATGGCATGCAAAGCCATCCCATAATTTTTACGATGAGTCGCTCCTCAGAAACAAGAGCCAATCACGGGTGTCGCAAGATAGTTCCTTACTCAAATCTCGTCTGCTCCTGCTGTGCTTGCTTTCCTGCTCGTTCCCCAAAGCTTCCTGCGCTTGGCTCTTTTGTGATCCGAAAAGAGCTCACTGACATCGGATATTCGCCCCCTGCAGTTTGTCGAGAAAGCTCCGGCCGCTGTCGTGCAAGAGGCCCGGGATAAGAAGACGGAAGCCGAGGAGAAGTTGGCTTTGCTCAAAAGTCGATTAGAGCAGATGGAAGTCATGAAGGCTCCGGCTCTCTAGTGCTTCGAGATCTGGCTGTGTTGGTTCATGAATACTACCAGTGCGGCTTTATACATTCTTGAATGGTGCAACCAGGTAAATGACGGGGCAATGTGTCAATATCGGACGTTCTGTCGCCATTGACGTATATTCCGAGTCTACTCTATGTACTTCTGTGCAATACCAAAACCAAAAGAAGCAAACTTTTGAAATTGACGAGTATTGACGCAATCTGGACAAAAAGCTCATGTCGATTCTGGTAACGACCGAATCAAATTCCGCTCACTGGCCGGCCGCCCTCTGCCGCCCCGCGCTCTCAGTCTACCCCGGGCCGGGCTAGCTTGCATAAGTTGGCAGGCACGTACTGCACTATCTTCAGAGCTGACGGTAAACCGCGTATAGTACAGTACTATAGCCTAGCTACTCATCTTTTGTATAGATTGCTACGTCCATAAAAGGCGTGCTATAGCTGCCGGACGGCCCATAGCCGCGGACTGTAGGAGTATATGCAGGAATCGCGGCATCGAGTCCTAGCTTGTTGTTATCATCGATCGACAGGACTCGAGCATGCAAGAAATGCGCCATATCAACGATCAGACGAGGCCCGACTCGGATCGATGCCAATGATGCAGGGGCACATGCGCGCAAGTGTTCAATGATTTTCAGAACTTGTTGCAGGCGTTATTGTGCAAACTTGCCGCCCCGGGACAGGGGGCCCAGGCCCGGCCCCTGCCATGCAGCTAGGTATCATTGGCCCGCCAACGCTGCCAATGCACGTCGTGCGGCCGGTTAGTTCCGCATCAATCGTGAGCATATCGTGCCTCGGTGTTCCGCAATAGTTTGCAAACAACAAAGTATCCAAACTACCGTGGCACTGCCAGGAGTTAGCTTGAAACCACGACATGATATTTTCGACGTCCAGGATCGGATCGTTACTTGGAAACATATGTGCGGTAGAGTTGGGACTCCGACCCCCGCCGCGCACTTGGATCCTTCACTCAAGACTACTCTCACAGCCGTTCGGCAAACGTGTTCACAGGTAACGACTTGGTGACCCTGAACGACGCCGCCGTGGTCCGAAGTTGCTCTTTCCTCCGCTCCCATTCGGCCTCTGGACACATGACGTTGATTGAATAAAGCTGGTCGTTTTGCGTTGCATACACGCTGACGTTATGTCGGTACCACTCGCTGGTACGTACCGTGTACTCTAGTGTATAGTATTTGCCCTCTGGAGTAGCGTCCGCTTTCAGCAGGTCCGCTGTTTTCCCAGATCCTTCACGGGCTATGACGTTGTCGAGAATCTTCTGTCCGGCCTCAACCGGACTGCCCAGCGATTGCAATCTGCATTTAAGACAGCACAACGTTTTATTCCAGCTACTTTTTGTGGGCTGCCGAAAGCTCGAGGCTTCGAGAGCCAATCTTGACGTGAGGATTCCGACAGGCAACTCTACCTTACATACGTATCCCTCACGTAATGTTCTGCTATGAATGCCCTCAGATCCGAGGGTCACAGCGTATGCTTCTACAACCGTTGAAAGACGACACTCGCCTTCTGGACGTGCTTCTTGATTATGCGTTTAGGCGCCAGCGAGAAGAAAAAAGCAGGAAAGGGAAACAGAGGTCAAAAGACGTCACTAATCAGCTTGCCGGTGTTCAACTGCCATGCTAAATGTGAAAAGCAAGAAGAGAAGGTGACAGAGCAATCAGCTGGAAACCGTGGACTCCAGTTCGCCTTTTGGACCCCACATAGGCTATAGCCCCCTCCTACGAACGGTTCAACTCCTCCATACATATTATCCTGAGCCGTTGATCTTTGGTGTGATAGCCAAGACCATAGTCCACAAAGGCGAAGCAGCCTCTCCAACCACCGAATATGAAACAAGACCGAGACCGAACCCTCACCTAAATCCAGGTGCGATTGGGGCGACCACAACACTGACGTTCAGCTCTCCCGAGCCGGCCGCCGGTCCGAACGCTACAATAGGCTCCGTACGATTGCGCCCGCCGTTTCTCCGGATAGGTGGCAAGTCCAATGAACGGCTCTGCTCGGCCCTCTCCACTGCTCGGTACAACAGGCGCTGATCGCCAAGCCACTCGGCTGGGTAGATGAACTCTGTGTTGGAAGGCAATAGACGATTTTGAGGGGGCGTGAATGGACACTAGATATATTCACTGATCCGGCGTGGAATTCAAACCGGTCGGTTAAGATTGTGCAATCAATAAGAGGAAAGAATCGAGAAACGTTGTATGACACCACTATTGCCCAGTACACTAATTTTGGCTGCAAAAGTCAACGTTTCGAGACTTTTCTGATGAGAAGGAAAGGGTTTTAGTCCCAGGGCTTCGATTGGCAGGATTCATGTACTTGCAACAAATAGGATGCCAAGTCAGATAGAGGGACAGGAAGAATATTAAAACCTTCGGGCAAAGAAGCGGGGACTTAATGACGTCCTTGAATTCCAACACCAACAGTTTCATGCTTAACACGGCAAGCACTGGTGCCCTGCCACAGAAACGAAAAGAGGACTATCGTATTGGATCAATTTGAAAGAAGTAAACTTCAGTTGCCCTAACACGATCTCTGGTCTACCTCCCCAGCTTTTCTGGTGAGGTAGAGCTGCCAATTAACTTCCAAGGAAGGACTACTAGTTCTGCAAACGTTTAGCTCTGATACGTCTCTCACAGGGCGCATCGCAGTCCCAAACGGATACTACATAAGAGTAGTCTTGTGCTTGGACCAGCAGGGTGCTCCATGGGCATTGTGAGCGGCTGAAGTCCAAAGACCACCTCAGCTTGCCCAAAAGAGACTCTGCAACCTTATCATCAGCACCAGAGAACCAGCACAGCATCTGTAAGGAAGAATGAAGCATCAACTTGGCTCAGCGCCGCATGTTACTCACCAAAGCCCTGTCCAGATTCTATGCAACGCTTGAACCCTTTCACCGGGAAAAGGGTGTCCAATTTCAACTGCCGGGAGGCCTCAGGATTGAGACCCAAAAGTCCACTGGTCACACCACCCAGATTTCCCCCCAGCGTCACCGCCAAACCTGTTACGCCACTGTAAAATAATCGCCTCCGAGAAGGCAAGTTCCCGCCCCACATTATGAACTCAGTTAGTGATGTCGGACGAGCGTTTGCCTGACTCGAGCTCTCCTGACTAGGTCTCTCTGAGGTTTCAACGGGCCGCCCAGACACGCTCGCCGCTTCTGCATCGTTGCTCACATCGTTTTCCGAGTTGCTAGCTCTGACACAAGCTGGTTTTGATTGGCTTTCATTTTTTTGGACTGCAGTCCGCCTTTCCTTTCGTCGCAAAGGACATCTGAAACGCTCCCGCTGCCCTGATGCTGCGCGTGCCGTCACCTGTTCGCAGCCATACGCTTCACGCAACTGCGCGCACATTCTTCTTGGAAGTGCTCCATTGGTGGTGCGCGGGAACTTGTCTGTTCTCCACTCTGATGCCGGCACCACCCAGGAGGCCGGCCCCAAACGGCTGGCAAAGCAGCAGAGGGCACAAGCCATGGCTGCAGGCACTGGCGCCTGCTCTCAGCTTTTAATTTTAGCCTCCTTCTTTTAGGCTTCTAGCCTGACTGTACAGGTCTGCATGTGCGCGCCGCTACCGCGCGCGAGACACCCGCGCGGCGCCGTCGCCCGCGCCTGGGGGACCCCTCCCGTTTCTGCTCTCCAGTCTGACTCTCAGATCCAAATTCAATGATTCACAATGGAGAAATCTGCAGAAGCTGAAAGCGCTCCTAAGAATGCGAGAATGCAGTTGTGAATGCTGTTCAGAAAGCGTCTCTGAGCAGGATCTCCCACTGTTCTTTTCTGATTTGACGCTTTATTGAATTGATTGCCAGCGGCGCCGTTTGGGGCTAAAAGAAGCATCCGGTGGGGACCTTGACCCATCTTTCCGGGCAAAAAAGACTTGGGAGGAAATGGAAGAAACGGAAGCATGCTGGGAAGGCCTAGAACGCTTCATGGAGTGGGCGATGGTTCACCCTGACCTCGTCGCTGTTTTTGGCAAGGGCGGCTTGAGAAGGATCGTGGCAGCTCGCCTACATTCTTCAAGCGAGCCGATCGTTCACGAATTCGCAGAACACTGCAGGAGCACTCTAAAGGCAAAGCTCGTTGAGGAGCGCTCGCTTGCTTGGCAGCAGTCATGGACCTTGCCCAACATTCCGAGGAGTGAGGAAGAAGAGCAGACCTGGGTACAGTCTGCTCCAAATTGTATGCCCGTGCTACGAGCTGAATTCAACATTAGAATATTTGAATGGCTGTACGGAGAGAGTCTGCCCAAGTTTGCTTTTGACTTTGAGAGCGATGAGTACGAAGAACGGGACTGGTTCACAATGCAATCTCCTGCAAGGCTTCTAGCCGAGTTGGAAGTTCTTGCAAAGATCATCCGCAAGCCAGCGCAATGGATATTTGAAAATACTCTCGATGAGATCTCTGTCAGGGATGGGCAGGGCCCGGGGTTTGCCACGGTACATTTGCTTGGGCTATATGCACCAGGACACCAACTGGTTGGTAATCACAATGAAGTTCTGAGCTCAATGCAAGAAGCGGGCTTGGGACCTGCGGACCTCATGCCGCTCAGGGAAACAGTACTAGCGGACCTTCAACTCGTTTCGGAGATTGTGGTGGAGAAAGACTTGCGGTATGCTAACCAGTTTGACATGTTTCCGGGGTTGGAACAAGTGGCAGGCTATCAGTTTGGCCTTCGGAGGCACGAAGGTAAGCGTACATTACAAGCGTTGCTCAACAAGCTACGGTTTGAGAGGCTGAGCGGGATGAAATTGGATTGCGATCTTGGATTCACCTGCAGAACCAGCGATGGAGAGGAGTTGGAGGAATCATGTGAGCAGGTTCTTGAGGAAGCGATCACTGCCATTGATGCCGATCGATCCACATGCCGCAAAGATTGTGATCGTTCTCGATATCGCATTGAGTTCAGTAGGGTTGGCAACAATGAAATTATGTACATTGACCTCTGGGGCCCGGAGTGGTAAATTGCAGGTTCTATACCTTTTGCTCTAGATCAGCATTTGTAGCTTTCTTAAAAATCAACGCTGGACAAGGGGAAAACCGTGCGTCACATAGCTAAAGTGACACGGGAGTGACGCTATGTGTGCCCTTGAAGCTTATTTATCCAAGGATTTCTCTGTAGCTTGATCTCTGATCTCTACTTCTAGCATATTGCTGCTCACCTCATCAAGTACGTCCCAGGAATGATCAAATTTGGCCTTGCAGAGGTCTGGCCTCCAAAATTGTGGTGATGTTTGCAGTCGCGGCAACGTGCGTAAAGTGGCCAAATCGCCCATGAAAGTATCATAGGGCTCCCCCATTCCAGATGATTCCACCATGCTGGCTTTTGGCAAATGTTTTCGAAGTCCTTTTAAATAACAACAAAGCATAAGTATAGCTAGCTTGCCAATACATATTGCATGCCAGTGGGCGGCCGTCATGCATGCTGTCGACCTCTGGCATGTCCGACACATGCATGCCACACACTTGATGGAATTCAAGTCCCGACCGTCACGATCATAAAATAAGCTTCATCAATGTAAATGGTGATATAGAAAACGTAAATTCGCGCTATAGTGATACAACTATTTCCACGCAGTGAATTCCAGTAATGCTATGAATGATGATCGTTCCGCCCGGATCTAATTTTTAATAAGATCAAAGTACATGCTAGCTCTGGCGCCGATTGCTAGACCGCACATGCTGCAATAATAGCTTGCGTGCAGACGCCGTACTTGCTCGCGTGCCAGTCGACCATGCAGTATTACATACGTCTGCATCATTGCAACTTTATTCACAGAACATCCAATGATCCTGCAAGAAACCTACTTCAGCACGCACTTTACGGACTAAGCCGGCGCGCGTGATAATCTGCTTTAGTACGGTTTGAACCACATTGTACCAAACTGTAGTGGACATCTTTGCACTTCAGACATCACCCACAGCAATCGAGCGCCAATTGTTGTGTTTTGTGTTTCCTCAGATTCTGATTTGGATCTGCTCATAATAATATGATAATATGTCATGTACATGCGCAGACCTTGCATTCCACCATGGGCTTTCGAGCTCACACTGAGATCACAATTGTAGAGCCACTGGACCGAGTTAGACACAACTCTCAAGCTGGCTCAAACAGCTTCTTGAGACGAAAGCCAATCTCTTCACTGCCCAAGCTCGTCCGCCGCAGCTCGGAGCCGCGCGCTCCATTCTTCAAATCTAAATGACCATTGCGCGCGCTTGGCCGCATGCACAAAATTTGCCACCTCTCGATGCACGTCCCCCAGTCCGAGAACTTCGTCCTCGTCCTTTACCCAAGTGTCGAACGTCCGGAGAACTTCTGGAACGTCCTCTGCGGACGCCCACGGAAGCGCCTGCGAAACGATCCGCATACATTGAGCACGCCATCTGGGCGACGTGTTGGACTTAGTAGCAGCTAAAGCGTCGCTGGAAATTGCATTCCCCGGAATACTTATCAAGTCTCGGCCGTCAGATTAAGCAATCACGAGACTTCAAGCATTCAAAGGCTCCACCAAAGCGAGAGAGCTCGCCAACACAAGGACCGCGCAGAGTACGGCAATGAGCAGATTTTTAGCCAACAATTATGAAGCAAGATGGATGCGAGTGAAAACCGCGCGTGCGGGAACGCGACGCTCGCCTGCCATCCCCCGTGCACGACAGCGAGAACGAAGCAGAGCGAAAGCGATCCGTCATTTGGGTTGAGCATGTTCCCGCGCAGCGTGTGCGGCTGAAAGATTGGATCGTGCACGATGGAAGTCCACGTCATAAGGACCTTCCACTGCTCAGTTGCGTTGGGAACGGAGGCCAGGTCGAAGTCACACAGAGTGAAGCTTTCGGGGGGGTATTGCTGAGCGGGCTCTGGGGGGGTGCTTGTGACAGCGGGGCTTTGCTGGGGATCATCGGAAGCGCTCCGGCTTCCGGGGAGCACTGCGGCATGAGCGGCGCCCTGTGTATCGAAAAGGGGGGTCGCGGGACCACCAGAAATGACCCCCTGCCGAGCGAGAATGTTGGAGGGCCGGATATCGCGGTGGAACATCATCAGGCAGTCGTGCAAGTGGAGCTGCGCCAGAATGTCCGCTCCCAACCGGCACACTGCCGGGGGGGGTAAGCGTCTCACCACTCTGCGCACTTCGAGGGGCCCCCCCTTAAAAGTTTCCACCGCTGCCTGCGCTTTTAGTCCCCCCCAGCTCCCCCCCGGCGAAGTTGTTCTCGACCCAACCCTTTCAGAGGATCCGAGGGTGACCTAAGCGGCCATCTAACTTTTCGAGCGCCTCAATATGTGTGTTGACGAACTTGCTCCGGGGAGACTTGCCCCAGACGCCATGCCGCAGAATCCTCCGACCAGAACCGGAACCGGAAGCGGGATCCGGAGCCCCAGCTTCTTCTTCCACCGTCTAGACGACGGACTTACGGCTGCGGCCAAGTGGACTGCCAACGATCCGAAAGCGCCGTTCCGGTTTTCCGTCGTCCTTGATTGTAACAACGGCGCCGGACGGAAACGCTTCGACTGGTGTTTCTTCGGTGTCCGAGTACGAGCCAAAGGGATCTTTCGCAGTTTCTTGGGGTGGTTGTGACGACGGGTTCCCAGGTGCTGCTGCAAGGTGCACCAGACGAGATGGTTGAGAGACTCGGTTATTCCAAAAAAGTAACTCCTTCACTAATTGGTGTCCACCAAGAACCTACGATCTTCCTGATGAAGCAAAGGTACGTCAAGTTGAAGGTCACCGACAAGCTCCGACATTTCCAAAGATAACGCATTTTCAGGGCAGCCTTCACGAGTTCACTGCCGTACTCCAGAAAGAGTGGTCGCTTCGCAGGATAGGTTCCACAAGAACATTTTCTCAAGTACCTAAACAGACGTTTGTGCCACAGAGGTATAAATGACCCAAGTACGCTTCGTTTCAAGTCCAAGCAAGCTCAAAACGACGTTTGTTCCAGAAGCAAAAAAGACTGAAGCACGCTTCGTGTTTCGAGTCCAGGCAGCTCAAATAAGTCAACACGTCAGCCCTTGCACAGTCTACACCGCAGCACAACGGAATAAACCCCGGGCCCAGTCAGATCAGCAGTCTTGTTTCAAAGATCAAACTTTCTTCCGTAGAGACGGCTGAAGTCACAAGAAGTGTTGGAGTCAATTGACCGAGTCAGCGAAATTGTTTTCCTTGTCAAGGCGTATTTTACTGTAGGGTAAACAAGATACGTTGAGATGACCGTTGTTTACTTGAACAAGCTATCTGCTCTCCTAGAAACAAAATTGAGCCGCAGATGCTCAAAGAGCGCTTAATCACCCTTTGAGCAGAGAAAGCAGACTAGCAGATTGCGAGCAGCTTCCGAGTTCAAGTTGCCAGTCTATGATCTTGTGGTCCAAAACTCCTGAATGTCAGGCTACGAACCCATGCTTTGCACAAAGTCTTGAAAGGCTTGAACAGAAGGTAAAAGCAGTTTTGCGATGCACTTATAGATTCATGCGCATACGAAATTGTTTCCTGAAGAACAAAGCTGAGAAACTTCACTTGCATCTTTTGATGAATGCTCGTGACGTGAGCTTTTCGAGCTTACCCGTATGCTCTTGCTCGGCTTCAAGTTGTCCACACTTTCTGCAATCGTCAAGTGGCAGCTCGGACTCCCGTCCTACTTGCTGACACTCACAGTTGCCCTTCTGACCATGTTCACCAGAGTCCTTATCCGCAGCACCATCTTGTGAGGTCGGGACACGGTTTGACTTAGCGTCCGGACAAGGACCCCTCTTCTCATGACCACTTTCTGAACATACACGTCCCTCAGCGCCTTCCTTTATTCCTCTCACAGAACTTTCGCCTTTCGACCGCTTCTCTAGTGCTGTCTGCGCTGGGTTGGAACCCTCCGCAGGTCGCTTCTGTCCACTTTCGGCCGCCATTGTTCCTAACGCCGACTTCTCGATTTGAAGGATCATACTGATGCAGCCGCGGCCTCGCGGCCGGATCCGATCGCGTGCCAGGCCGCTCGCGGCCGCGCGGAGTCAGAGGTTTCAAGTTTCAATACACTTCCGAAGCTTTCAGGTTTACAGCAAGCGCGGCCGCGCGGTCATGGCGCCGCTTCTGAGGATGCAACTGAGGTGGCTAGCTAAGCGTGTATTAGAAGAAGTGACCATGCAAAACCCGCGGGGCAGAGTTTGATCACCACAGCTAATTCGATGCTTCAACTAATCGCTCTGGCATTGATATGTCGGTTCAGTTTGATTGCGCTCGCCCCCGCGACGTACGCCCCTCATCAATACTAGCCTAATGGTCACTATACGGAGCTGACGTTATGAATTCAGCACGACGGCCAGCCCCAATTCGATAGCTATATAAGAATCGTCTTTGAAAGCGGCATTTTTCGATTGCCGTATATAACTCTTGGCTTTTGAGTCCTCGGAGCCACTCAAATTCCCATTTTCTTCACAATTCTGGCACATTTCGATCCTCCTCCGATCATCACTGAGTTGCTCGGGCTGGCCCAACGTAGTTTGTAACCAAGCTGCTTTCAATCTGCTACTTGACTATAAGCCTACATACGATCGAGAGGAGGACCGCTTGCGATTCCCGCGAATGCTAAGTAAGCAGTGACTGCATGAGCTGATATTGTTCAATATGAATAATACTTCAACTAAAAGGTTCGGTAATGACAGCACAGTGACACTGCGCCGGCCGCCCGACTCACTTAAATGCACGCTGCCATATGCAGCTAGCGCAGATCATCAAATGATTCCTTGCCGCAACTCACCTATAGGTAATCCAGTGAGCAGCCTGCCAGCGCGGCGCGCCGCAATCATCCTAACATGATCGAAACGTACCGCGCGCGAAGTTGACTGCAGATTAGAGCTAGAGGGGCGCGCTAACTTAATTCTGTATGTATGCAGTCCAACCAGCACATTGCCCACTGAACTTTCCGTGCACCATGCAAACTTGTACTCAGGCTCAGGCGGGGACGCGCAATTTCAAATTTGCCCACGCAAAGTCTCATTCAGAAGACAAGTACGGCATTACCTCGCGAGGCGGCGGCAGCCCGGCTCAGCGGCTTCCACAATTCCACCATCCGTCACGTGCATATGCATGGTACTATAGCAGCTGAGATTGGATCCAAGCGAGAAAGATCTGAGCTGCTCGTACGGTGAAATTTGGGATTGGCTCTCGGGCTTCAAGTTGTTCTAATCCGTCACCTTATAGAGGTCAGAGCGTTTGACCACAAGCGGAACACCGAGATAAGGCACAACCTGAGTTGTACGTCTCACTTAACATGCTATTTACTCACGTATTCTCCTCAAGCCGTTTCAAGCCCAAACACAACGCAACACGATCAGAAGCGATGCTGAGAACCATCATTGCTGCTGCCACAAGTTTGCACCTGAAAAGTACAGATCCCTTACTTTCATACTAGGCTGTATGCGGTACTCTTCTGACATGACCAGCTTGCTATACCTAGAGTACAACTTGGCAGAAACCGCAACCGGTTCTCCTTCTGTGGAAAGAGGGAAAGCTTCTCGCCCGCTTTGGAACCGCTCGGTTAGGGCCACCCAGCTAACCCAAAACTCGCGCAAGTCAATGAGCTTGTTAGTCTTAACGGCTTCCTTCAGGCGGTCGACCAGAAGGGCCATGCGGGGCAGATAGTAACCGCCGACTAAACCGCTCCATTCCTTGTTAGCTGCGACAATGACGACAAGTACGTGTCAGAGGATGGTACGCGCCAAGAGTAGGACCGAAAGTAAGCGGCCAACGGACCATGATGTGCAAGCACGGGTACACAAAAGCCGCCATTTTGTTTTAATCGAAGCCGAATGAGTCACTGCGGCACGCCTTTCCGGGGAGGCGTACTCAAAAGGCGTGCATCCGTTCGGTTGCTGTGTCAGAGAAAGCGACAACGGCACGGAATACTGACATCGTGATTAAGCCTATGCACTCTAAGCATGCCGAAGCTTCTCGCTCGCAGCACTACAACCAGGGTAACAACACCATTCATAATGCCAGGCTTGCGCCTCTGCAAGAAGACGTGATCGGCGTCCGATTCGCAGTCTATATCACTACCATGGCGGAAGATTATGGAGGAGACTATGAACCGAAAGGCTTGAACTCAGAGGGAAACAGCTCGGAACCTGATTGAAGAGCAACGCTTCACGTACCGTAATCGTGCAGGGTGCTCGGCAAGCTGGCTGTCGCGTCGAACCACATTGTCAGCTGCGTGCGGGCGTTCCATTCCAACTGCGAGGTCGAGCGCAGCTTTTCAATGGTGCAGGTCAAACAGGCGAAGGAAAATAGCAACTGCGAAACCGGAGACTTCTTCCTTTTAGCTAAAGTGGAACCCTGTTAAAAGTGTGGTGTTGTGACCTTCACTACCGTTGACGTAAAGCTATTTACAGGTCCACTGTAGACGCAAGGTTGGGTTCCAAGATCCTACGGATACATCGGGGCATACGAAAGTTCGAACTGGCCTCCCATGAGATCTGACGTTTCAGATGAGTAAAAGCCATTTATTCGAGACAGGGATCCGCATCGCTTCGGAAACCCTCCCGGGTATCTTTCAGCAGACCTTCATCTTCGAACGTCAGGTCAGCATTCGCTGTGCTCAGTTCCATAAAACACCTCCCCATCCGCAGCACTTCCCTTATTCTGGAGACTGTCCAAAAGTAGCGTCTAGATGGAGTGCTTCCTCCCCGAGGATCAATGAGGTTGTAGCAGAATTTCCCGGCAGCTTCTCAAACACTGACAATCGTTCTCGGGTTCCGTGTTCCCTTAATGACATCCCAACCTTGACCACGCTTCAAAGTCGATAACTTCAATACATTTTGAAGTCATTGACAGGAACGGTCCACTTGGGACGCCAAATCTGTTCCCACTTTGACAGTGCACGTCAAAGTAACGGGTTATATAGTTTTGGAAGCTGAGACTCACCAGCTGTTTCTCTTCGTCAGTTTGCCCCCACGCTTTCGCCGCCTCGAGCCACGGGCCCAAGAGAAACTCCTCCCGCGTCCGTAGTACTTCCTCCATGTCCGAAATCGTCCGCAGCAGAACTTCGCCCTGTTTGGACACGCCGGCGGCGTCCGAATCCGCGTACGCGTCCAAGAGGCGCTCGAAGACGGCGTTCGCGAACTTGGACAGGACCTGGCGGGTGACGTCAACCAGGTCGTACCTGACGTCAGCAAAGGGCAATGTTGGATTTCGTAAGGGAGTCTATGGAAGGAGCTTATTCGGACGCTTTCAAGAAGGGGCTTCGGAATATTTTCAAAAAGGAGCGCCGGATGCGTTGAACCGCGATCGTTGCATGGCTGCAAATGGTTGGTGACGTAAGCGGAATGGTGCAGAATACGACGTCGTCAGCAAAAGACAGGTCGTGGCGTGCTCACGGAAAGACTTTGTCCTCGGTAGCGGACAGCAGGCAAGTCAACGCTGCGTGCACAGACGTACAACAACAGTAAACCAGAAAGGATCGGACCGAAACAAGGAATGCGTGAAAGCAAAGAGCGCATGGCCACGACTCCTCCATTTCTGATGAGGGACGTCATGGGGAGCTCACAGGAAAGGCCGGCTACGGTTCAGGTCCTGGACTGCGGGAGCACGATTCGCGGCAATACAACCGTTGCGGAAGAGAACGAATCAAACCGGAACAAACCTTCTGAAAATACAGACAACGCAAAAACGATTGGAAAAGATCACATCAAGGCGAGCTCACAGGAACGGCCGGCTACGGTGCAGGTCCTCGGCTGCGGACAGCAGGCGGTTCAAGGACTTTCGATTGCAGAACAAACCAGACCAAACCGGGTCAAGAAAAAACCCAGCGAACAAAGCTTGGGTAACGAGAGCTCAAACAAGATTCGTCACGAAGAGCTGACAGGAAGAGCATGACGTCATGGCGAGCTCACAGGAAGGGCCGGCTGAGGTGTAGGTCCTCAGCTGCGGACAACAGGTGCTTCCAGGCAGCCAGGACGTCCGCGGCGGGGTACCAGAGGTGCGGCGCAGGGGCGTGCAGCAGGCGGCGCGGGTTGGTGGGCGAGACGGCTAGGTGGGGAAACCATGTAACCACGTCCAGGTTGTGGTCCTGCGCAAAAGAAAATGGCTCATGAGTTGACAATGTTTATTGTCTCTTTTCAGTGTTTGAAATAAGAGTGTAGGCGGCACGGGTTGTGGGCAAGACGGCAGGTAAAACATACGTGAAAAGGTTGTTGGTAAGTTGATGTCGTCCCTTTTGAGATCTTTGCTCCTTGTCCGTTACTGAACGCTTTTGTTGATGCCAGTTGAACTTAACCTGCCGAAGCTGCAACTTGGGATGCCTATCCGCGAGTGTTCAAAACCCCTCCCGAGTCGGACAAATAGGGTAAAAGGTGGCCGGCTTTTCCAAACTGAGCCCGGCCTTCAATCTTTAAAACACTGCTCAGTATTCGACTGACTTCAGACTGAAACTTCAGCGGCCACGTGCATTTTGTCATATCCCCTCGAGTGAGTTGCACGCATCAAACTTCAGTCGTCAGTTAGCAAGATTAGGCTTGGGCGCATGGTGTGGCCACCGAACGCGAGGAGACAATTCGAACTCGCCAAAGTGCTCTCCAATTGGAAAGGCAAGGGCTTGCACGTCCTCACCGCATGCCCGTCGGTGCTGTTGTACACCGTCCGGCGAAGCAGGTCCCAGGCGGCGCGGGCGTCCGGATGGTCGCGTCCGTACCGCCGGACGGCGTACGAACCCACCCACTCCTGTACGGACGGCAAAGTCTTTCAAGGTTTCGCTTCTGAGAACCCGCCAGGATAGTCAAGGAGCGAAAGAAATAAAGGGGAAAGGAGCTCAAAAGCCAGGATGCTGTGGTTGTACGCCCTTGTGTTCCACAATCACTGTAGGAAAGACAGAGAGCGTGGAGAATCAAGGAGCGGGGTAAAGGATGCCAAAACGAGCGAGAAAGCGAGGCTGCTTCGGCCGTACTTTTTTGCTGGATGCGTGTTGCCCGACAAAATGATGTTTTCTCTCATGAGGAGAGTCTGGGGGACTTTTCGAGCAGACGAGAATAGGGGGTTGTTGTTCAGAGGAGACGAGGTTGGGGGGAAGTTCCTTAGAGGAGTATCTACGGTTCCACCCCCACACAGGCTGCTGTTGGCGTCCAAAAATAAATCGGGATACTCGATGAAGGATTTTCGGTCCTGGTGGGAAGCGGATTGTACATACAAACCAGTCAAGCTAGAGAAAGCAGAACGCACCGCATTAGATGGAACAGACGCCGTTTACACAGTCAAAACCCTCCACGTACATCAACTCAGCAGCAAGCAAAAGAGCAGAAATTTTGGAATGGATAGATGTCTTCGACAAGTACTGAAACCAATTAAGAAAGAGACTAGGAATGAATATGGAGCAGAGATGCATCCCAACCTCCACGTGCACCGGCTCATGCCGATACGTTATCTCTGACATCAGCTCGTAAGCCACCGGGTTGTGCTCGATGCCCTCCATGCAGAGGCCCACGCCCACCATGGTGCTGTTGGGCGCGTTTCGGGCGACCACGGGCCCGTGAACGACGGCCTCGAGGTCGCCGTACATTTCTAAGTTGCCCCCGAAGTTGTGAAGCATGCACCTGGAAAGAGAATGGTTTGATGCAGATACCTGAAATGCGCTCTGGATTGCAGCACGTAAGAGTGTATGTGGCTCTTGCGATGGCAACGTGCACGTTCCGCGGTGATCGAAACGAAGAGAGTTGGGGCCACAGATTTCCAGATTTAAACGGCGCCCTTCAAAATCATATGTGGATGCTCAATACTAGCACGAGAGCCTCTGTCTTGGATAGGTACAGGAAGCATCTTGCACACAAGCACTGCCTGAATGATGATTTTTGGACTTCAACGGTTCCAACAAGAAATCATAGAATCTACGAAAGAACAGCCCCGGATCTCGTGAGCAGATCCCGTCGGATATCCGACCTGGAGAAACCCGACTAGACACTTTACCAACTTCTACCTCGTGTGTCCAGTCAAAGTGAACGTTTTCCTCACCAAATGAACGGGACCCCGTAAAACGACTCGCTCCGCTGCCAGACCGGATGCACGTCCGCAAACAGGTCCAGGACGATCATTCGGTCCCTTGGGACAGCGTTAAGAAGGGCCTTCATCTGAGGGGGCCGCCAGTAGGCCGCGTCGTTGAAGAAGAGCCACCCCTGCATCAGCCAAATTGCCTGCGTGCCACGTGGCAATGTATGAGCCGTTGGATTAAAAAAGAGAGAGCAGCTTACTACTCGGTTTGGCCGCGTCGCTGAAAGAAGAGCCGCCCCTGTATCAGCCAGATTGCCTGCAGTGCCACGTGGCGGTTTTCAGCCGTTGAATGAAGAAAGAAAAGAAGGGACCGCCAGTAGGCCGCGTCGTTGAAGAATAGCCAGCGATAAGGCCTGCAGTGCCACGTGGCAATGTGTAACCCGTTAGATGGGAGAAAGAAGAGAATAGCTGACGACTAATTTGTGCTGTAGCTTTGGAGAACAAGCCAGCCCTGCGTCAACCGCACAGCCTGCCAAACTACCGGACAAAGTGTGAACGATTCGACCCAATTAGAACTGGGTTCGAAGATTGTAGGTCAGCCAACATCCGGCCGGTGGTTGACATATTACCTCAATGCGGACGTGGTCAATCCTCAACGGTGACTCTTGTGATTACTCAAATGCCCTGGATTGTAAGCTGGCCCGCCTTGAGTAGCTCGGTGTCATTCAGAAAACGAGCATATGAAGAGTTAAGGGGATTAATAAAGAGTATCGAGACAAGGCTTGTACTTTCGTCTCGAGAAGCTCGCGCTTCGCGGTACAATCGTGCCTTAGACCCTTTGAACAGGTTAAACCTTCTTTAACGACATTTGTACTTGCTTTTATCCTAGACCATAAACAGACCCCGCACGCCTTCGCCTTCGTGACAGCACAGTAAGCCGTTAGGAATCAATCTTTTCACGTCCTTCGAGATACGATCAACGGTTTGAATATCAATTGTCTAGAAATCCGTTCTCCCTCCAGACGTCAAAACCTATTGAAAGTAGTAGCAATCATGCTTACGGTAGGATCTGCCGCCCGCATGCCTTCGAAGGTCGACTCCGCTATCGCAGCAATGTAAGCCGGTTCATCCGTCGGGGGCGCATTCTCGTTGAACGTGTCGCAATTGTACACGTGATCCGTCCCGTACTCTGCGACTTGCGCCTCAATGAACGCCCGGCCGATGCGCGCAAAAAGCGGGTCGGAGCCGTCGAGAATGAAGTCGCAGCAGTATTTTGGGTCCGCCGTGACGCTGCCCCTGCAGACGAATGGAAATGTGCCCCGTGTCAAAGAGGTTCGACGCTCAGTAGGTGTTGTCACATGTTTACTGGGTCGCAGATAGACGACCAGATGACGTCTATGGAGTGCCAGGGTGACAAGTTTCGAACGTAGGGGTCAAGGAAAAAAAGCATCATGAAACGAGGAGGTTGGGGCTAGTATGATGAAAACAGAGTCTCATGGGATAAGGGCTTTAGAGCTCGTCCAATAATTCTACGGGGTATAAGTTCATGATCGACGAGGTTCGACGCCGATTTTCTGACCGTCAAATATATGGTGTCACGCCACAGGACAGCAGCTTGTTGCAACGAAGCCGCTGAGTTTGATGCTTCATTAAAGCAGTACTTATTGAGTCAGCAGGTGGAACTGCTGCGTAAGCAATATCAACGGTGTCGTAACCCTGTCGTCGTCCACAACTTAGCAACACCTCAAGACGACTCCAACTGCTTATGAAGATGCAAATGCGGGCCGTTTTCTTGAAAGACCAGAGACTTTGTCTTCGGACCTTTTCGTTAAAAAGGAGCGTGCAAGCAGAAACTCGAAAGTGCTTATCATCATCGTGAAATCTCACCAGTCTCCCAGTCGGCGGATCTTGGCGTCTGGGAAGTGCTTCTGCAGGGCGCCCGGTACTCCGCCGGCAAAGGCTGGAAGAACTGCGACGAAAACAAGATGGAACCTCTGGGAATAGGCTCTTTGTTTGACATTTATGCGTGACTGGAAGAAGCACTGATGAACTTCCGTCGCGTGATGCCCCATAGGGGTAGCAAAAGCGGACGGTCCGAGAAGGCTGTCAGGTTTGGCTCGTCCTAGAGAGCTCTTTAATGAGTGGACTTTTCTGCCAAAAGGTGCGGATAAAGCATGCCTCAGAAAAGTCTACCGTTGATGTTGCAAGAAGTCACCTAGCTTAACGAGGATCGACATGAAGCCACGTGAAGCGGCCAAGCCCTTTGCGTAAGCGAAGACATAAGTGTTCGTGTTCGTGTTCGTGTTCGTGTTCGTATTCCTGTCCCTGTTCTTTGGCGAACAAGTCCAATCCAAGGCAACAGCTTCGACGAGTATGTGGACAGCCTACTTCCAAAGCTTCAAATACTAAGGCGGAAAGAAAGAGCCTATCACTGTGTGAAGCTCGCCGAAAATCAGATGTTGTACGACAAGTGCTCTGCTCCTCTCAGCATGTGCTTTCTCGACTTCACTTCAACTTGCAATCAACGAAAAGTTGACCTTGTATGATGTTTCAGAGAAACCCACAATAAATGTTGCATTGACCTTTCTTCCAGAATTTGAAGTCCCTACTGTCGAAGCTTACCTGGCGTCATCCCGAGCTCCCTCATCCGTTGAAGTATTTTCTTTTGCAGTGCCAGCTGTCCATCCAGCCAGCTTTGAGGAAGTGGCCCGCCCCACGCTTGTAAGTTGGCCATGCGCGCCCATGCCAGAAAAGCAGGGCCGCCAAAGAAATTGCTGAGGTCAGCGTCTGTGAGGCCAAACTCCGGACTCTGCAATGCGACACGTGGGCAGCATCAGCGCTTGGAATGTCTGAGGAGATGCAGACCTGTAATATGCAACGTCAGAACCTCACTCAAATCTATCCAAACCAACAAACAGCGGTCTTTTTGCAATGGACGGTCGAATGAAATACTTTTCCAGTTGTCAGTATGCTCACGTTTTTGATCCTTCAGGTGTGTCAGGTGCTGTATCACTCTTAAAGATAATAAATGACTTGTCCATCACTCAGCTATCGTTGGTAGCTCAGAGACTTCGAACTTACGGTATAGACTTTCTGCCAGATGGTCTCCTGCCCCGTAAACGCCAGCGGCAAGTTGATGCCTTGTAGGGCCATCCAATCTGAATCAAGAAGAGGGAAAGAGTTCGTTTAAGACAAAGTCCACAGAAAAACGCAGTCAATGACAAGACACCACTCTGTGGGAAGTTGAAGGGATTAACTTATCATGTTTTGTGAGGGCCAAGGGTCAGTCCAGGTGATGTCAACTTCTTCAAAAGGCAAAGATGTAGAGGACCTGTCTGCTATTCAAGGGTGTTTCTGAAGTTCCCGTTACTCGTGCCCTTTGAATCCTTGTATGATTTCGCCACACCTTTCACAAGACAAAGAAAAAGACAGTGTGAATGTCACTCTGGCTAAAGCATCTGCCCCCCAATATAGTACAGTATATAAGAGTTTTTTTTCTCTTCAATCAAGAAAGAAACATTCTGTTGACCAAGACTTTCTCAACGCTTTCAAGACATCAGTGGTCGACAGCATCAAATTTAAAGTTTGCGGAAGCGACCAATACGTGAATTGCCCTTTGCAAGATTGATGGCAGGGTGGTGGCACCTCATCACAAGGGAAGAAGTAGGAACAATTGAGAATCTGTCTGACCTTTTGTGTCTTTTGCACATTCTCACCTATTTCCTTCTCCCACCGCGCCCAATCCCACCAGACCATGGAGTAGCTTACTGTGCATACGTTCTGGTAGTAGCTCCACTTGACAGGGCGGACGACTCTGACTGACTGCCCAACCTTTGGCAGGTTCCCGCTCAAAGTATGCTGCTTAATGCTCTCCAGTTGAGACCCCCCAGTTTTTTCCCAAGACACGTGCGCTCCACAATTGTTCTTCAGGTAGTAGTGCAATCCTGCTGCAATATCCACTCCTGATGACCCCCTGATTCTCACCTGGCTGGTCGTGTTTGTCAGACTGTATGACTGTGTATTCAAGCCCTGTTGAGCAGCTACATTGCTGATGTCAAAACACGCAGCGCCGCCACACTCTTCTTCTGAAAGAAACTCCAAATGAAACAATGCAGCCAAGTCAGGAAGCAGTCGTTTGACCAGAGCCTCTGCCGCTGCTAGCTGGACCTTCTCATTCTTCAATGGATGCAGAATGATGGCATCGCTCATGCTAGACAATCCAATAGCATGCCCTTCTGATCCTCCCTCAGATTGTGTCGCGCTGGGCAAAACCGCTGAATGGAACACGACCACAAGAAAGACTCCCAGCAGCCAAAATTGTTTGCCCGCCATGGCCGCGACTTTACTCAATCCACAAGGCCAGCTACGTGAGACTTGTCTTGCACGAATCTGATTGAGCTGCAGAACCATGCAGGCACACGTGAATTCTCACAAACTTAACATACGGTACTGCAGATCACACAGGGCGTTGCACAATGCATGCCTAGCTCTCGAAAAGGTTTTCTGAAGAAGCTTGCAAGGGTGGCGGCCCCCCTGCAGCGCTGCTTCATATTAGGGTTTCGAGGGTCTAGTAAAATTAGGGTTTATGCATCTGAACGCCACAACTTGGCACAAGTTTTGCAAGCTGCCTTGAAGAAACCAGCTTTCCTTTGAATGCACATTGCTTTTGATATCAGCAGCTTTGCAAGGGTCGACTTAGGGGCGCTTAACTAAGCTGAGGGTGTCAGTTACTGCAACCAAAATCCACAATGCAGGTGGTCGCACAGGACTCTGCTCTGATGGGGAGCGGCGGCATTGCCTTTCGAAAAGGCGTGTCCGCTTTTTCATTGCAGGCTTCTCAGGAGGTCAGATGCCCCATATTAACACCCGCATCATGCTCCCTCCATTCCCAAAAATACATGACGTCAGCATGGCTTGGAAACCCTCAAGGGCATAGGAACAACTCGGTATTTGACCTCAACCCTTCATCGGTCTGCGACTTGAACCAAAGTTGGCCAGCTCTGCTTAGGCGGTCCAAATGCAGACGGCGGCCTGGACCAATCAAAGCATCTGCTTATCCGAACTCCGACCCTGACTCTTCTCCCAACGGTGCCTCATCTCCATTCAGCTCTGCCTCCAATCCAAACCCAAACTCTGAATCCAGCCTACGAGAAGCAGTGCTCCAATTGAAAACCGAGCAGCAAAACCTGCGGTTAGTTTCAGAACAGCCGTCCACAAGACCAGCTTGGGAGGTCGGGGTGAGGTCAGCGAAGAGTGGGCCATCAAATGGGATCACGCTCATACGGAGGACAGTGCGGGGGGGGCAGACGGAGGATCATCCAGGGACGGTGGTGGTGAGAAATTCCGGGCCTTCCAGCTTGCATTCATTGGCTGTGACCCGTAACACAGGTTTCCCCATGATACACAAGGATGCTGCCACCGAGCGTGTTGCAGCACCAAGCAAGTTGTCATTCCTCAAAGAGACTCAAAATGAGCTTCGGGTCCAGTCCTCTCCCAAGCACTTCATTGAGTGTCGCCCTCCCTTGCTTCAACATTCTTCTGCACACGTGCTGAGTAACCCCATCCCTACGGATTGCCCCTTCCTTGTATGTCCGGCTGGCCTTGATTGGTTGTAAGGTACAGTGAAGGTTCGCAGAACGGTTACAGGCGCTGCCATTGAGCATATCACAGCAACAGACTGTCGACGCTCTGATAGATTCAGCTTCCATGCATCCATCTCCCAACCTACTTAAGTTCCACCCTCTCACTTCAAGCAGCTCCTGTATCTTCGCTCCCATTGGCTGGGTGACCCCACCCTCAAAACCTCCCCTTCTGATACCACAACGCGCATGTCTTGCACCCAAACATACCACATGTCTTTTGTCGCCCCACTTTGCATTGGCCCCTCAATACTGACGCAGGTCTTTGGCGACGTCAACCGGCAGAGCGTCATCTCAGCCGGCGGTGACATCATTGTTTGGGGACGCCTGCGGGGAGAGGCCCATGCTGGCAAGTTTGGGGATCGGAAAAGCGTCATCTGCGCACTTGATATGGCCCCCACAAAACTGAACATAGCCGACAAAGTTGCGTACGGACCAGAGGGGAAGGGGTCGCACTATCCGGAGGTTGCGAGCATTGATGCGGGGGGAAACATACAGTGAGGCTCTAGCTCGCTTTGGCATTTGTTCCTGGGTCTCTGATGTAAGAAAGAAGAATTATTTTCTTCTCGCATCTAATCGTGAAATGTTTGTTGTTGGAGTTGCTTCCGGAAGAAATGAAAGGATATTCGACATCAGTCAGGCAAATTTTGAGATAGCATCTGCCTGATTGATGAACATCAGGTTTTGATCTGCTTGCTGTGGTATGTCAGAGCTTCAGTCTTCAGGACCTGTATGAGAGGCTCTCCGTTTCTGCCCCTCCTCTTTATCAGGATAATTTCGCAGCCGCCCTCAGGATGGTTGCAGATTTGCAGTCACACTGTACTTATCACTGAAGAACACAAATCTTTCATCGAGAAGCTGACTGAGAGAAATTTTTGGAAGTTGCATTTATTCCACGCTTCTTTCGCCCCTTATCCACCATTCTCGTCTTCACATTATGTTTGACTCCTTATAGTTCACGGGACTCTGACAAGCCGCATCTCTTTCTCACCTTGCAGGATCGAGCCATCCCTCTTCTACCAGAATCCTGCCGGCCAAAGTGGCGCCAACCGCTCTAAAGACGGCCACACACCTCTGACCAAGCCCGCTTGGGCCGCACTGTTTACTGGGGCGTACATCTCGGTCGTCGGTTTGGCCGTGTTACTATGGCCTGTCAAGCTCTTCGGGCTTCTGTTCAACGTGAAGTCAATTAGCCCGGGGTGGATTCGAGTCGGGGGCGTGCTGGCCATGGTAAGAAGCGATCACACCTGACTCTTTGATTTCCAAGTCAGTACTCAGGTCGATGGGTTCTGAGATCGCTAAATCTCCTGCAGACTTGCCTGGTAGAAGCCATGACCTACAGAAACTCGAGAAGCCTCCAAAAGGATGATCCACCGAACCTTTCAATGAGTCACGACGAGTCAATTTTCGAGCCCGAACATCTTTCTCTCTTTGTAGGTGGAAGTTCGATGATACAAACAGGCCTCTTGTCAGTCCTTCCCGTCGACCCTTGGTATTGAAGAATATTTCTGCGTCTCTGAGTGTCGAATGCGTCCCAACGTAAAGCTAGGAATCGGGGCAGGTTGGTCTACAAACTGCACTACCGCTCCTGTTCAGAATGTGGAAGGTTCCATTCCGTAAGACGGTGATTTTTCGCAATTGAGAAGTAAGAATTGCGTCCTCTCTCAAGTTTTTAGTGCCTACTATTTGTGGACCCCCCTGCTGGCTCTACTAGGACTCCGCGAGGGGGCTTTTTCTGGTGCTTGTAATGATACGATCCCTCACCAAACTATTCAAGTTTGCGGCTTGTATCAGATTCTGGTGCCTACTATTAATCACCCCCCTGCTGGTCCACCCAGGACGCGCGGACGCTCTGATTGATCTTTGCTCAATCTAGTTGAGTTCGTCCAGCAAACCAAGCAAAGTTGCGTCTTCTTGCAGGTATTCGGTGCCTACTATTTGGGGACCCCCCTGCTGGCCCAACAAGGCCTAGGCGCAGAGGCGTTCTACTGGTCCACCGTCGTTGGCCGCGTGTTTCTCTTCACCGCTTTCTGCTTACTGGTCGCCCTTCGGCTTGCGCAACCGGGGCTGCTTGTGGTCAGTCCACTTTCCGTATCGTTTCCGAGATCCGTTTGATATTCAAAGCGATGGATGGAAGCGAGCATCGATCGTTGCGTTTGTCAACTTGAAAAGTTAACAGCTTTTCGACCGGGAGCTTGCTTGGACGCTTCTTGTGTTCTGCAACGAAATAAGGAGCAGCAAACTAAGATCGGCGTTTTCTGACAAGAAGGCAATCGTTACAGTTTGTAAATATCTTGCCTTTTAAACTTCTTGATGGCGACAATGCCTCACACACCGAAGGGATTCGAACCAGAAGGGACTCTCACGTCTGTCGCTGAAGTGACCGAGCCACTTCACAACGTTGGGGCCAATCTTTGAGGCGCTGTCCGTACGTCGGATGAGGCGTTTCGTGACTCTCTTACAAAGACCTGCCTGCTTTTTCTGGGTTCTTACACGCCTACGTCCAAAACTTCTATGAATGACTTGGTTGAGAAAGTAGTGAAGGAACTACGAAAGAAGGTTGGCTCGGAAACTGTCGCGCTTTTCCGACCTCCTACTGGTATCTGATCCGCAACATTAGCCTGGAGACCTCTGACCAGAGTCTTACGGGTTTATGGTTGAAGTTGAAACTTCATTTGATGTATCCGCTTTTTGACATGGAAAGACAAACGGAAGCGATCGCGGTGCAGGCCGTTCGTGTACTTTTAATCCCTCTGCGGTCCTTTTCTCATATTTGTTTTACTCTACAGCTCGGAGCGGTCAACCTGGCGGGGGCCTTTGCAATGTATCAGGCGCTCAACTTTGAAGATAAGAGCGAACGGGACTCGTGATCTGGAGCCACAAAATCTTGAACGGCCAAGGTCCAAAGCCCCGCAGTGTATTCGACCTTACTAACACGTACAGTCTGGAATTTGTAAGCTCTCCCCTCAATGTCAGCATCCACTGGATGCCCTTGTATCAACGACAAAGCCTTTCTGTCGGGAGAAGCATGGCAACAGTGACTTCGCAAGCTTGAACGGGTGCGTGGAGACGCGCTTATACGGACCATATATGGACGAGAAACACGTACGCGAGATGAGTTAAACATGTAAGATCTTTCACAGCTTGTAACTGTACAGATTGCCATGCAATCTGCATTGAAATATGGCCAAACAGTGACAAAGAGAAAAAGAACTTCATGGTCATTGAATGACGTAATCATTCCTGCACTGTGCGATACTGATTGCCACGTACATAGTCCGAAACTTCTTAATGATACTATCACCAAAAGCGGACGGTGCATCCGCTAAGTTCACTTAGCGCTGCGTCAAAGTCGTATTTTGTGATGCCACAGTAGCTCACTAAGATGTCGGTCAGCGCATATCAGTGACCAGAACTTGCATGAGGCCCCTAGGCCGAAGCATGCAGCAGCCTACAGCTCTTAAGACACATGCAGCTAGATCACCACGGCCCGATCCCCCAGAATTGGCCGCGCAGCCACGCCGACTACAATCTTAACATGACAAACTTTGAAAGCTCATACGCCCGGCCGGGCCTGTCCGGTAGGCCGGGCGCGTAGCTAACGGTGACGGTACCATCTCTGAAGAACGGTCCATGTACTCGGATCACTCGCCCGACGACACCCTCATTCCGGCGGCGATCGAGACCTTTGGTTGCCTTGGTGGCCAGTTCGATGGCCTTCTCCGCATGTGCACACAGCGTGCTGCAGCTCTTAGAGTTAGTGATGACTCAGAGTCAGATTGGCGAGGAGGCATCTCGATTGCTGCGCTATTACAGGCAGCGCATCTCAGTCAGTTTGCAGCGCAGTCAGGCCAGAGCTATTCATCATAGGGCAGCTCGTGCAGCACAGAGCATGTTAGGTGCGAGGCCGTTAGCGATGTCAGGGTTCGTAGGCCGTGGAGATCTCATTACGGCTGCTGCTTCCGGTCGCATCATTGACATTTTCGAGGTGCTGTGGCACTCACTGCTTGACATTGAGTTGGCTTCAATGGCCAACGTTCTATTGTTGATAACGATATTGTTATTGTTATTGTTATTGTTATTGTTATTGTTACCATGTTCAATGGGCTCACATGTGGTTGATAGGTACTCGCGTGCAAATCGGATGATGAATGGCCCTTGCACGCCAATTGCATATGAAATTTGCCGGATGCGCTGTCTAGTCCTGACAAGCCCGGCGGCCCCATGCTAGCCGCCAGCCTGTCCGCCTCAGCAACAGAGCTGAGCTCCTGTTCCGTCGATGTTATATTCGCGGAACCCGAGCTGAGCAGAACGTCGTCCGGTGACCGGACTCCATGAAGGCTAGCGCCATCCTGAGGCCGGCCGACGGCCGCCGCTCCCGCAGCCCGGCGGCCGGGCCCAGGGCGGCCGCCGGGGGCCGCCGGCGCGCCGCCCCCTCGCGATGTCCGAGCTGACTTCTGAGTTCTCGCCATTCGATAGGCATTGGTTCTTATCGGACGGTACAGTTGCTGTGTCCAGGCGGTTTTCATTTCAAACGTTTGATTGGTCAGCTGTTCTTGCAAAACCTATCGGCCAATGAAAGTTGAGCACTGCGGTCGTTTGAATTTGAGACTGTGCCCCTGAAATATCGGTGCTGAAACTTTGATACCTAGCACAGCAGCTTTGCCGCTCGCTTGACACTCCACCAAAACACCAGCTCTGCTACCAGACTGCACACACTTCAGGTGTCACACTGGCGCCACCAATACGAACTTGGATAAAGGAGGGTGCTTCTCCCCCATTCTTCCATCTGCTCTTCAGAAGCTCTCCATTCAGCAAACAGCCAGCTTCACTGCTCCCCAGCAACCTCTCGCTCTCCTAGCAATCATGTCTGGTCGTGGAAAGGGCGGAAAGGGGCTCGGAAAGGGAGGCGCCAAGCGCCACCGCAAGGTGTTGAGGGACAACATCCAGGGGATCACCAAGCCCGCCATCAGGCGTCTGGCGAGGAGAGGTGGTGTTAAGCGCATCAGCGGTCTCATCTATGAGGAGACCCGCGGTGTCCTCAAGGTCTTCCTGGAGAATGTCATCAGGTAAGCGGCCTGGGAATCTGGAACAGTGCAGTAGATTCAGGTCTTCTAATGAAATCCAGCGAGAGGTGTCAGACAAGAAGCCTGCTTCAGAAGGCCTCTTTGCATAGCTGTCTTGACCAGTAATGAAGGTCGGCCAGCTGCCTCGGTTGTGTCGCTTTCTGAGAAAGAAGTCCAGCTTCCAGCTTTCAGCTGCTTTGTATGACCCTACCTGCTCTGCTTGTAGACCCTATCTGCTCTGCTTGGTCATTGGCAGTTAGCACTTGATGAAAACATGAAGTGGCTGCTAACTGAACTTCTTACTGTCTGCAGGGATGCTGTCACCTACACTGAGCACGCCCGCCGCAAGACCGTGACGGCCTTTGATGTCGTCTATGCCCTCAAGAGGCAGGGGAGGACCCTGTACGGTTTCGGAGGTTAAGCAGCATCCTCAACCTGGATCGGAAGGACCTACCTCAGGTCCTGCCGCCCACAGCAACCAAACTGGTGTTTTCTAACACCACCTTTCTCAGAAACTTATCCAACAGTGCTGTTGCATCCTGATACCGAAGCCTGGGATGAGCGATTGACACAGTTGTCTGGTCACCTCAGAGTTTGATGATGCATAGGTCGATCAGGCATTTCTGGAGCAAGGTCCCCTGGGGGTTATGGATGCTTCATTTTAAGCCGCAGGTCCCTCCTGGCACTTTGTGTAGTGCATTTCCTGTCTCCGGTTTAAGAGTAGATATCAGCTGTAGCTACAACATGTTTGTTGCAGCATTGTGTGCTTCCAGATGGCCTCGTTGTTTCGGATGTTGTCACCTTAGAGTATTTGGTAATTGTCAGAGTCAACGTGCCTCTGCCTGATAGAATCTAAAGGTTACTGCCCTACTGGGGTGCCGCAAATGGAGAACGGACTAATGATAGATACCTGTAGCCAAGCAGCAGATCAGACTCTCACGTATGCAGTTGGCATACAAAGTGATCTCTTCTTTCTCAAGGCATCACAAGTGCAGGCATGCTAGCCTAAAAAGCTCCAAATGACTATGCTCTGCCCTAAGTTTTGGTTGCTAAAGCCTTTCACAATTGTAATTGGAGGTGCTCAGAAAGTGCGCACCTGTGGCTGAACTCTTGAGCAATGCAACTCAATTGATTGGGGGCTTTTAGGGCGAGTACACGTGATTGCTGTTGGTGCTGCGCTTATTGATTCGGCACCAATAAAGTCTACTTCTGGAGGTTTCCAATGATGCAATTGTCTCCTTGGATACTTTGGCGAATACGTCGGCGCTCATCTATGGATGCATGTAGGACTGACCATCCTTATCTGAGAACGATGGCGTGCAAGCTGCCCTAGGACAGCTGTCGAATATATGTCTCTCATTTCTTGCCCCTTGGCATCTTGATGCACACTAGCAGTAATTGTAGGTATGCACTCGAATATACGATGTCAATTTAGCATGTGGCGATGATGCATACTGTTACCTGTATGGTAACATGAACTGGATCCAGGATTAGATAAAGATCTTAGATCTGGCTGATACTTGCATGCATACACTTGATCACTAGCGCGGACTGTTTGCGCTGGAAGTACTAATCTGTGATCGACGGCGGCCTCGCAATGGATCTTGAATCGGGATTGGGTTCAAAGCTATGTAAGGTCAGACTCGCGCGGTCGACGAGTCAGTAATCAAACATTGAATGCTCATTGTCAACATGCAGATTCAAGGCTTGGCCAATGGATCGCTGCATATCAGTCTGTACACTGAACTGTGCTGGACACCAAAAGGATGATCTCGTCCTTATGTTTGTATCGTTGGCGGCCTAATTGTGGAGTACAGATTGCCCCTCAAAAGCCTTTCGAATGCTTGGTGACTGTTACCGATAGTACGGTTCAAAGCCCTCCGTTTTTGTTTCTATGTTACTATTGTACACAGTAAGGTTACGGCCAGGTTTTAAAATCTGCTCTTGACACTTCCGAACTCGGTTATGAAACAGAGCAGATCAAACAAATCGCGCGCGGCTTACAACTTCGACGTCATCGAGGCCCCCCCAGCCCACCCCAACACCGGCGCCCCCATCTCCTCCCCCCCTGAACTTTTGCTTGCCCCTCCACCCCCCGGCAGCACCAAAACCTTCCCCCGAGCCTCTCGCCGCATAAGCGCCGCAAACGCCTTATGCCCCTCTTCCAGCGAATACTTTTGCGACACCTGTACCTTAATGCTTCCGTCCCGATACCACCCCATCAGTTCCTTCATCGACTCGAGCAGCACTTTTGGGGCATGCTGCATGTGCGAACCCCAGTACAAACCGTGCACGGTTACGTTCTTAACCATGACAATGTTCGCCGGGACCGCCGGGATCTCCCCGCTCGCAAAACCAATAATCACGATCTGCGCCCCCCATTTCACCACTCGTAGCGCGTCCTTGAACTGCTTCCCCCCCACCGGATCATAAACGACGTCCACCCCCTTCGCTCCTCGCTCCTTCAGATACTTTTGCACCTCTTTTCTCAGGTCCGGGGTCTGCGCGGTGTCAACGACGCAGTCTGCGCCCAGCTCGCGGAGCATTGACGCTTTCTCGCCCCCCTGAGCGACGGCAATCACCGTCGCCCCGACCTTTTTCCCGATCTGAACGGCGGCCGTTCCGACACCCCCGCCGGCGCCCAGAACTAAAAGCATCTGGCCCGGTTGGAGACGTGCCCGGTAGATGAGTCCCAGATGCGACGTGCCTGCAGGACGAGGTGGTTCATTTGAGTCAGAGGGTAGTCCATTTAGCTCATGGTTATGGGGGGCGGCGAGGGGAAGCGGAGTGTACAAGCCACTTGTCGGAATCAGTTTTGATACCCTGTTTACAAATCAGCAAAGATTGCAGAGGAAAAAACCGCTGGACGATTGACACTAACAAGACGATTGGGACCGAGAAGACAAGAGGAAACTCGCTTTGAAGATTGATTGTCCGACCAACTACGCGATCCGAAAGATAGCGTATACAGCAGGTCAGAATTGACCTGCCAGCTTCAAACGACTAAGTGGATGTCTCCCTACAAGAGTGGGTGTGAATATAACGTATAAGTCTTTGCTTCAAGTTGTTTTGCTTTTTTTGTTCGTTTGGAAAGAGTTGTTTCATTTGTTTCCATCTCTCTCTCTTCGTGTATTCGTCTCTGATACTCTATACACTTTTGTTTGTTGAGGCGCCAACATCCTACAAGGCAGACTGCAAATCGACAATGTATGTGGTATGCATCAACGGTTGACAATCGGTTGTCTGAAAGCTTCGTCATCTGCCGGTTCGCCCGCTCTTTCGAGAATTAGGATTGATATCTACCAGTGCGACGTTTTGTGCGCAGAGTCAACATCAGTTCCGAAACAGAAACAGCTTGTAACCTTGCACTGGCTCTCAATCTGATTGTAGGGGATGCCGCCACTCAACAACGATGTAATCAACCGAAAATTTGAGAGAAAGAAAGAGACTCGGAAAAAGTGCCGCAGAGTGTTCAACAAAAGGCCAAAATAAAGAGGGTGCAGATGCCTAATCTGAACAGAGCTTCGGCAAAAAAATGCTGGCGACTGTACTTGACAAATCGTGTTCAGAGCAAAAACCAATGAGAGCCCCTTGGGCCAATACTTCGGTAAGCAGAAAGTGAACTTTGAGTGAACTTTAATGAGCTTAGAGGCAACAGTTCGAATGGTTCAGATTGTTTCGAACTTGCAAACTACAGCAATGAGAGCGGAATCTATAGCCAGAACCGGTGGGCCCCGAACGCTGATTCGAAGGTCGGAATTGGGGGCTCGCATTCAATCTGTTTTCACAAGCAGCCGGAACCCTTTTCAGTCTTCTAATCCTCTCAAGGACAGCAAGTCTGGCGGGAGGTCACCCGATCAGAAGCAGATTCTAGGCATACTCGAGCCGTCAGGAAACATAAGATGGACACGTTTTGAGAGGAACCATCAGGACTTGTATCAGCCAGCTTGCACTGACACGCCATGTTCAACCGCATTATCACATGTCGATCTGAGGCACTTCACGACCAGCCACAGCAAAGACCAAAGGTCAAAGCAAAAGGAACTGAAAGTTACGCCCATCCCTGCTGTTAATATTTCACTGTCTCTGGGCAAATCGCCAGAGCTGACAACTGCATCACCCCCACTGAACACCCTGAAACCGTTGGCAACAAAGCGGACTAGATGCGGCGCACGGTCAATCAGACCGAGCGAGAAAACGCACCGAAAGCCACAGGCAACCCCGCAGCCGCCACTTCGTCGCTTCCAGGGGGTAGGGGGAACACCGCACTCTGGTTGGCCACTGCCTCCTCCGCAAAAGCGCCCCCTCCAAGGAGAACGGCGCAGACCTTGTCGCCTACGCGAACTCGGGAAACCTTGGGTCCCACTTCGGTCACAGTTCCGGACACCTGTAAGAAGTATATGAAATGGGGGTTTGATCTGATGGGATTTGGGAGGTTCATAATGGTTCCAAAATTGGGTTTGATCGGCTTAGTCAGTTCAGGAGTTGTAAGCTTCGATAGAGACAGCGTAAAGCGCTTGAAGAAGAAAAGGAGTAGGTTTTCACTGAGAACAACCAGGCAGTGACAGCAGGCATAGTCTACGTGGCAGTCTATGTGACAAAAATAAGTGGATTTGATTGCATCTTTCCGTCTAAGGACAGCCTTGAGGAAGCCGCCACATGTCCCGCACCAATTAGAAAGCCCCCTGAATTCTGCTCCTCTGAAGACTTAATACCACCATTGCACTGAAGCTTTGCACAAGCTTAGATGTGTTAGATGTTTTCGTCAGGAAACCTTGAGCAAAAATGCATGCACGTATACACTTGTCAATCGGAACCATCAAGCGAGAACCCCCTAGTCTCAGGGTGACCTTCTCAATCTCTCCCTGCACTTCCGCCCACATCTCTTATCAAGAACCACAAACGTAGATTCTTTATTGGAAATTCAACCTAGAAATCCTTGCCTCAGAGCCTGGAATGAACGGCAGCGGCAGCTTCTCCTGATACTTCCCCTGCACTAGCAACGTGTCTGCGAAGTTGACACTAGCCGCCGCCACTTTGATGCGCACCCCATCTTTGGGCAGCTGTGGGGGCTTATGGTTGGTGTCCACCGAGAGGACAGCACCAGGAGCTGGGGGCTGAGTGGGATCCCCCAAGCGGTTGCACACGAGAGCACGCATGGTCCCTAAGTAAATCGTGTGAGCTGAGCAGAGATTCTGACACGGAAGGTCAAGACTCAGAGCTTCGCCTCTGCATGGCAACAATTTGGCAAACGAAGTTCCACTTCCAAGTACATTTGAAGCCCCAGCCATTTACAGGCTGCTCAGATATGAGATTTCTCCAGAGCAATTTGTCGGACCAGTCCCTTTGATCCGGAGCTGTGTCGGCCAGACTTTAGTTGTTAAGGTTTGATCGAACAATTCTCCAGCCCTAATTACCTATTAGTGAAGACGTATCGAGATATAATCCTCATTTGTCAAATATAGGGATAATATATCAATGCAGCCATTTGAGCTGGGACAGTGTACGCAGAAATACTGAAGTTGGAGGAGGGCGAAGAGGAGGAGCATCCGCACGACCTGCACCATGCAGCGCTGCCAGATTCACCACCAATTGGGGCTGCTTTAGCAAGCCACATTCTTTCTGCATGTACATACTCCACTAGTTAACCAATGGCAGCATTGGCCCGCGCGTCCAATGGGTGCTCCACGCTGGCCCTCGCTGCACCCCTCGAGCTCCAAATTCCACAATGCAGCGAGCGCGCTTTTGTTTCTGGTGGGCACTTCCGCAGACGAAGAAACCCCGCTCGGAATGTGCAAGCGCGCATTCACATGCAGGGCGGGTTGAGCCGAGACGCTCAAGGTGCGAACGGGCGCAAGCCAATTCTGAGCAGTGAAGAAACCCTTGAGCCGCAGCTTGAGAAGCAGCACCCTAGCAGACGAGACCTCTTGCTTTTGACTGGCGCCCTAAGTGTTGCCATCACACAGCCCGCAAGAGCAGAGGATGATGCAGCCCCCCCTAGCGAAGCCCCGTCCGCCGCCCCCCCGGCTGAGAGCCAGAATGCGCCCCCTCCTCCAGACACGCAGGCATCAATTGAAACGCCCCCCGCAAAGCCCGCAGAGACGCCCCCCCTGGCAGAGAGCGGCGCTGCTAAGGAAAAACAGGCGCCAAAACCGCCAGGGCCGAACACAACAATCACTGCAAGGGCGTATCTGGACGTGATGGTGTGTCCGGGGGGGACGTCGCGGAGCGACAGAACGCTCGGAGATTCGAACAACATCTGCACGGCGGAGAGTGGGGGGGAGATGCTGGGGCGCATTGTGATTGGGCTATATGGAAAGCAGGTGGGCCCCCGGTGTGACTTGACGGCTTCAGGTTGAGGCGCTAGCGATGGGCATTGCGTGAGCTCTGTGTTTGTTTGGAAGTAAAGCAGATGGGTTGTCTTCTGGTCAGTCTGCTCGGGCAACATCTCTGAAGTGGAGGGGCGCCGGTCATTGAATGTACTCGAGCGCGACTCGCAGCCATGTTAGATGGCGCCCTGGGGAGACCAAAAAACGTTTTGTTTCGCTTGTATACTAAGTATCAAATGGTGGTGTGGGGAATTTCGTGCGCCTTGAGTTCTTGAAGTCAAATTGTTTTCATACTTGGTGGTCATCGTTTCCTACTACTTGGACCGTAAGGTGTTGCCAATCAAAGATCAAGGGCTGGATAAATGCAGTGCAATACAAGGGCCGTGCAACCTGAGATTGGGGAACTCTCAGGAGAAGGGAGACAAGTCGAATCCCAGAAGTACACACCTCAGTCCCACCCGTTTAGTGGGCCCCTTTCAATGTCACGCTGTTGATAAGGTACATGAAATTGACATGAAGTTGACAGCACATGAACTTCCAGAAATTTCTACAGGATAGTTTGACCACTCCTTCTCTGAATCCGCGGGCGTGCTTGTTGAGTTACGAATCTGTCATACTAACAGTCTTCTTCAAGAAGGACACATCAGAAAAGACAACGTTGTTCCCTTGAGTGGCGAACGAAGAAGTCCAGATAAAGTCCAGATGAAAGTCAAGATGAAGTATGAGTTCTCCAACTGAGTGATACTCGTTTGACCTTTGTAGGTACCCCGGACGGTAGCCAACTTCATTGCAATGGTGACGGGAGCTTCTGGGTCTACCTACAAGGGCACGATCTTTCACAAGTGAGCTTGGCTACAGCGCTCTCTTTCCTGTCTACTCAAGCCTTCTGCGCCTTTACAGAGATACATGGCCCTTACAAGGGAACGATCTTTCTTAAGTGAGCTTGGCAACAGTGCGGCGATCACCAGCACCGTCTCGCTGGGGTTGATCACACTGTCGTAGAAGTATTGCTAAATCTGCTGTGTCACGAGATTCGAGACCGCGGTGTAAACCGTCAAACCTCAGCATGGCGAATAGCTATTCAAAAGATGCCTAGATGAAGAAGGACGCCCTGAGGAATCTTATAAAGACGCCCTGAGGAATCTCATACAAACATAATTCCAAATGCTGAAGAAGGCAGCAGCGCTCTCCTTCCTGTATATTCAAGCTGTTTGCGGTGGGACAGAATTACACGGCCCCCACAAGCAGCGTCTGCAAGGGACTTCTCTCTCACTTATAAAACCCAAGAGGAGCGTTTCGGACCGATAAGCGCGGTCAGTGGATGGAGAAAGCAAAGCGCTACTGTCTTGTCCTTCTTTTGGCTATCCCTTGGGCTTCTCCCTTGGCTTTGGTCCGTAACTTCTGCCCCCCTTCACCGGAACCGAACTCGTGGCAAGCAGAGCTATCGGAACTGCTTTTCCTTTCACTTGACAGCTTGCAATGCCATGCCTGCTGAAGGCTTACACATCGAGGTTGTTCAGACGTCAAGTTGTCTCCAACGAATCCGTTATTTCACGCTGTCTCTGTGCTAGTGGTTTCTTCTTTCTCAATGTCTCCAAACTCTGTCGGAGCGAGCATCGGACTGTTTGTTCGTTTGCAGTATCATCGAAGGCCAAGACGTCCAGGCGGGCTAGCAGGGTGTCACGTTTGAACTCCACTCGTCAGTTACCTCCGAAATTGAATCTGCAGGCCAAGGCTTTCAGCAAACAACAGATACATTGCAGATAGTCGACGGCTTCTGTTCGCAGGATCATAGAGGGCCAGTACACTCAGGCGGGGCGACCTGGTCTTCAGTATTACTTCTCCGTTCCGTCATCCTTCTATGCAGGCAAGGCTCTAGCAATGCAATCAATTAGTTGGATTCACTTTGACGGCTTTTGTTCCGCAGGATCATAGAAGGCCAGTACATTCAGGCGGGCAAGCAAGGCTCCCGGTCAGAGGGCCATGTGTTAGCTCCCTCCGCCCTCGAGAAAAACGGGGAGAGCGTCAAACCGAGCGCATTCGCACTGCCGCACACACGGCCCGGTACGGTCTCGCTATGTCTCGGTGTGAATGACGACGAGGAGGACCGGAAGCTGAGCGAAGAGTATCGGAACGTGGAGTTCCTCATCACGACGGGTAAGAGCCTGTTCGCATGCAGCCAAAATCGACAGATCCTGGCGGTTCTGGCCGCAGCCCATCGCCGCATGCGACCAACACTTTGCCAAAAACTGGAAAAGTACAATTGGATCGCGCAATCGTACCCACAAAACTAACAGAATCTGCCTGCTGGTCGGGGGCACCTATCAGAATCCGTCGGTCCCAACATTCCATACCGAGTACTTTCATGGGCTGAATGTGCAGACTGCTAGGACCCGGTAGGGGCTTCGTCTTTTCCATCTCTTACCCTTGCGGTTTTAAATGCTTTTGTTTGGGCTCGATTATTGGGCTTGCCAACACTCTATCGAGCGCCTCGTCGAGACTCACTTCTTTCAAGCCGGTTTGTCCGTACCGAGATCGTACAGTCTCAACCAAAGTCCACCCACCACAGTCTGTTGGAAATGTGACGATCTTGGCGGCATGCGAACAGGCCTTAAGGCGTCGTTTCCTCCAATATAAAGGCGAAAGACGGGGACGTGTCGAAGGATGTAAACCCTGCGCCCGACTGGTTGTACACTTGAATCCCTCACACTTCTCGAGCGTATTTCCATATTAATCGAAGTTATCAAAGACTACGTTGTCATTTTAGTGTCGTTGAATCTGAACCGTTGATGAGGAAAGACCGACCCACAAGCTGTCGTCGATACCCAGACAGCGTGCGTCAGCAGGATTGTTGGTAAGTCAGTCTCGTGGTGATAGCAGATTCCGATTCTTCGGACCCCTTTCATCCAAATCACGTACAATCTTTTTGCGAGTTGTTTTATTACAGGCCAAGTCCTTTGCGAGTCTTGTGGGGACTCTGTTTGAAAAGCATGACGTCAGGTCCGACTCGACTTTCTCGTCGGTAACCCATCTAAAGTCAGTTCCTGTTTCGGCAGCTCCTATAAAGGGCGCTTCTGAAGTTCTGGGTCTCGCAATATCAGTCCAGGAAAACCCTCCATTCTGTCCCGACTTCTGCCCATTTAGCAAAACGCAATATTCTTCCAAAAATTGGCCCACTTTTCAGTGATTGTGTGTACGGTTGCAGGCCCCGGACCAGCCTCGTCTTTGGACGGGAGCAACATTGTGTTTGGAACCGTGCTCGAAGGTACGACCCTGGTTCCTTGCTGCCTTCGATAATAGCAGGCAAATTGCATACTCTTGCAACGGTGTGTTTCGTATTAATTGGCTGGTGGCATCCTCCGAGCTAATCATTCTTGCGATGTCTTTGGTTACGTCATGCATGCTAAGAAAGTTCCCCCAGATTGTTGAGGTTTGCCTTCAGGACAACGTTTGTCCAGGAGAGAGTCTGAAATCCTAGTTAAAAGCCCCTCACCTTTTCTGTAACTTTTCCCCTGGAGACAAAATGCCCTATGACCGGCAAGAGGCCAATCTTTGCAGTCGCAAAGTGTTACAGAGATGGTGTCAACCGACCGACCTCGCTCTTGCCGTTTGACCATTATTCCAAGGATCGCCTGCCGCTCTTTTTCGAAAAGAGATGCTGAGTCGCCAATCCGGTGGGGCGCCTGATGTGGCAAATAGTGAGATGGGGTCTCGAGCCCATGTCTCTCCCTGTTTCAAATACGAGCAAGCAATCACTCGTGAATCACACGGTGAAATTTTCGTCCCGCGCGTCTTCCTTTCTCCACTTTGTGCTCCTCTCAAGCTTGCATCTTTTGCTCAAGTTCGGACAAGGGGGTTTGAAGAGGGCGTCAGATTTTAAGGAACACTCGTGCATCTGACTCCTTACGGGAAATTCCATCCGACGGACCAGATTCCATCTCAACAATTGTCCCGAGCGACCAATTTGGCTCTATGGGCACTTTGCTGGTCGCCGACGGGGGACCGGTCCCCCGACGCCCTCTTTAAGAGTTTTAGGTTTCAGCTTCAAGGTTACAGATTGAAGGTCAAAGACTAAAGGTTAAAGATAAAAGCTGTTCCCCTCATTCGCACGCAGGAATGGACGTAGTGTCTCGGATCGCGGCCGTCCCCTCCTACCAGCCCAACATCCGGATAAAGCAGTTCAACGAGTTGGCCGAGTTCTTGGGCGACGAGCGCGCGGAAACCGCGCGCAAATTCTGGGACCGGCCCCTGCAGAATGTCGTCATTGCGGGTTGCGGGATCATTCAACCCAAGCCCAGCCCACTACCAAACGGCCAACCTTGACCATCTGAGTTGTTAAGTTTGTGCACCGTGCAGCAGAATTTTGTCCCCGTCCGCCTGTGTACCGTACGGCTTCGCAGATCGATCCTGCACACCGCAACTACGTCAAATGTTTGTGTCTGATGACCGCATCTGGCATCGACAACGGTTGAAGACGTAGGTCTTTTCGTCACCAGAGGGTGGCGCGTTTGGATAGTCTACCTTCTCTCGCCTTCAAAGTAAAGTCGGGAAGCTTATGGCATTTCATTCATGAATGGCTTCCTGCATGCACTTGAGGCCCCATTGGTCCAATGTTTGATCGAGTATCCGGTCGCCGGGCCATTATTCGTGCTTGAGCAACCTACTCAAGGAAGATCGCAAGCTGAGTTGCGACTCAAGGCGCATGCATGCTCCGGGGCCACAGCACCAATACCATGTGATCTTGGCCGCCAGGCTCCAGCATGATTGAGTTCATTGGCTGTGACAACATGCACGCATGTGCATGGCATACCTGATTACTATGGATTTGATAGCGAGGCGCAGCTCCTGACATATTGGCAAGGTTTGCCAATTGAGACCTTATACTTGATAGCGCAGCGGCCGTACATGGTGCGCAGGATCGCGGCCGGCCGCTGAGCCTTTTCGTCAGCTAGCTGCCATCCCGGCCTCACGCCGGTAATATTTGTTCTTCAAAACGCGCGGCCTTTTTGCCGCGCCTGCATCATTGTTGCTTGCGCGCGCCCCAATCGAAGGGCATGGGAGGAGAAGAGATGACACCATGACAGCACTATTAGTCCCATCATGCTCTAGGCTCGTCGGTATTTTGCTCAGTACAATTGAACTACCTCATGCAGAGCCACTGTTTTCGCATCATCGAAGTGTGTATCAACGTACACATCACTTTGCCTTCAAATCAAAAGGTATCTAGGGTTTCTCAGGCTGCTCTCGCGCAATACATGTGTAACTTGAAGGAATGAGCTAAAGTTCCACAAATTTTCGATCTATCGATTCTGGCCGAAATGTTATGTGGCCCTTCCCCAGATCTATTGCAGGTTCGGTCAAACCTGGCCGCCTGACCTGACTCTGCTTTCAGCCCATCGCAGAACTTGGCCGAAATCGAGAACCTGGGCCGTTCGATGAATTTTGTCCTAGCATCCGAGGGTCCAAGTTCTGCGCATCGGGCAAAGTTTTGCGATCGGCTCAAATCGGACTCGGGTCAAGCGGCCAGGTTTGACCGAATAAAAGACCCTTATTTATGTAGACTCAGGCTCGGCCAATCACAGTACCTACTACCAATAATTCCCTACGGTACGGTACGGTAGGGTGACGTGTAAAGAGTCACCCTACATCATCATGTGCGAAATGGGTAATTTGAATTCTGGAGTCTGCCCGGCCAGTGGCTTCATACTAAAAGCCCACATCCACGATGCTCATTGCCGACCCCCTTCCGACGCGAGCGGAAATCATGCAGCGTGCCGCCGCGTGCGTTCGAATTAAAGCACGGTAACTACAGTACGGTACCTAGGCTTTTCGAGGCACATCAATGATCATACATGCAAACGTGTACGGTGTAGGGCCGGGGCGCTCAAAAGCAGAAAAGCAGCCAGCTGTGGCCCGTGGGTGGTGCCCTCTACCTATATAGGTATACCGGTATATATACCTATCAGACTGCCAAGATGGCAAGAAGCTGAGCTTTTGAAAGCTTTTGAAATGTTGAAGCACATGCTTTGTCACCATTCGACGTCTGCCCACAAGTATCAACGTTGCCCGAACTGCCCGAACTTTGACGCAGAAGACTCAAATATCGATCTTGACGATTGGCTGCTGCTCAAGACGTCGTTCACTGAAAATGGCGTCCCGCATCTCGGTAAGTCGCCACAATGCAGTGCAGTAGGCAGTACCTGAAGAAACCTCTGTATAGATGGCATGCTTTGCTTGATTATCTGTTACGGTACTTTGAGCTGTTCCAGCTTGCTGTGCCATGCTTCTGGCAGACTCAACTGAGACTCAAGAAGAAGCATTCTTGTACATTGCAATGGGGACTAGATTCTGCTTCGCAATTATCGTGATCAGACACAACTTCGTAGGTGTGTCTCCCCGACTCACTTTCTACCGAGGCAGTATTGTAAGACGCACAGAAAAGGCTTTGACAACGGAAGGGTCCTTTTCATTGCAGATACAAGAGTTTGCTATCACAGCCTTTCGCTTATCCGCACCTCCTTGACTTGACATACGCTTGAAGAACCTGTCTGGTTTCCTTCTGCATCCGATCGTCACAGATCAAACTTGAATTTAAAGTTTAATATCAACAATATCAATACGTGGTTGCAGGCCCTGTCACAGCTCGTTCTGGTGCTCGTATTGGGCTGCACAGCTCTCACGGCGGCCCAGAGCTACAAGGAGCTCAAGTTGCAGTTCGTGGAGCTTGGGGCGCCAAGCACCCAGGGGGACGACGGCACTGGCTTTGGAAACACGCAGTTCTTCAGGTACGTGCACTTGTCTCACTTTTGACACAGGGTTTTCTAGTATGCAAGTACTGAGTGGGAATGCCTTGTCATCTGAAGAGAAGACCAGGGCTTCTTGCTTTACGGGAATGCTGTCCCTCCTCCATTCCGTCTTGACCTGGAACCCCCTGCCTCTAGTTCCTGTCTCAACTTTGATCACCCCCAATTGAATCCTGCATCACTTTCAAGGGCAGCTTGGTGCCATGTTTTCCTTGCTTTCCTGAGTGTTGATTCTTGCTTTGTGGAAGGTCTCAAAACATTAGGCTTCGGAGGTGTCATAATGCAGTGTTAATTCATTAGCCTACAGACAACAATTGTGAAATTGGGCCATCAGCTGTCAGCACTGATTGCAAGGAGCTTTTGTTTAAACAGGATTTGCATCTATGATCTGGTCCGCCCAACGCTTCAGCAAAGTCCTTAACAAGGTTTGAATGTCATTTAGCACATTGGGTGCGAAAGAGATATCGCATGACATCTGTACAATCCTCTCCAACTCAATATTGGCCCAAATGAATGAAATGAGCGAACAAATTTGTTGTGCGAGCCTCCTCAGAACTTACTATATCTGCAGGAACCCGATTGCTGACTACAACACGGACGCAATCCTTGGATACAATTCGGGCTTCTGCGTCTTCACTAAGGGCTTGGAACGCCAATGGCACTTTTGAGTTCGAATGCACCATCACCTTTGTGTTCTCTGAGGGCAGCATCAATCTCTGGTACGTGCATCTTGACAAACACGTCAAGAAAATCACCTCCTGATTGTCTCAAAGATGCTTGTCTCTGACGTTCCTGCCATCTCTCTTTTCATGGTCTGTGTCCACCAAGAGTGTTGCGTCAAGCTACCAATGGTCCTGATGCTTCACTTATAATTGCAAGCAAAAGGCGAACTTAAGAGAGGAAAGATTCGTCTTTGATTGGCGGATGTCTGGGAGGGATTCAACCAGAGACTATGAATCCGGCTACTCCATTGAAATCCCTCATATTTATGAACAAAAAAGCAAAGGAAAAGAAACGAAATACGCCAGGTGGTTGCCAATGCAATTCGACTACTCTGGTCGACTGCATCCTAGCTGATTGCTAGGCGTTCAACGCTTCCTCGTGACTTGAGAAATCAAAGATTGATCAGTCCAACACAATGTACATTCGTTTCTCTGCCCTTTGGGCTATACTTAAAATGACCACACTGTTCGCTGCAGGGCTCGCTGAAGGACACACCAAGCGCTATCTCAGTTGTTGGTGGGAGTGGCATCTACTCCGGTGCGACCGGCGTCTGCCAATTCAGCACTTTGAGCAACGATGGGGCGAACAACAACGTTTTCGCTTACAACTGCGAGTTCTTCGTTGTTTCTACGCCTCTCAGCCCGGCAACTCTGGGCCCCAGAGTTGGAGTGGCCCCGGTCAACGGTGTCTGCAATCCAGGCTCCAGTAACCCCAACCAGGTGAGACGAACTAGAGCGAGCCAGATTGAAAAGTTGTTGATTAGTGTGCAGGAATTGCAGGCCGACGGACAGTTGGACACAGGGAGAGTGCGACGCAGACTAGCTGGGAAAGCTTTGCTTCGCTCTATCTCCAGTTATTGAGCTGCGTGAACACACGAGATAACAGGGGGAGCGCCTTTTCGACGCCCATAGTTCTGGGTGGGTTTCGAAATTCGTGGCTTGCCGAGGGAACCGAGGTTTGCATGTTGGATGATCGCACATGTGTTTCAACGTCCCTAGGACCTTCGAGAATTCGTTGACGTCATCGGACTTGAGCAGCTTATATATAAGCATTCAAGCCTTATTATGAGTGTAAGCCTTTAGCAGATTGCGGAATTCCTTTCATGATAGTAAGTAGGCCTTGCCAAGGTACTAGGACGTAGCAAGTTGTCACAAGTAAGTACTCTGACGCGTCCGTCATCTTTCTGTGTGCAGTGCTTTGCTGCTGACGGCATGTCCTCTATCTGCTGCCCTGGCAACTGCCCCGGTTCGCCCACCAATACTGCGGCCTGCGCTTAATCGTGTAGTTTTGACAGGGTGAGAACATGACTGGTCAACAGTCAGCAAATGAACAAAGGTTCGACTCAAGTTTTGATTCAATGACAATGATGACAAGGTTCGGAGCTGCCAGAGTTGAGAATTGTCAGAAGGTTTGCGGACACAGGAGTCGGGAATAAATGACAACTCTGCGTACTTTAAGCTGGTGCGGTCATGTATTCGTAGACAGTACCTATAGACACTCAGGCGGCACTGAGTCACTTAAAGGCCCTGAATAACAAGGCCGACCACCTTTTATATACAAAGAGCTCGAAGCCGCCTTGCATGAGTTGCATATGCCATCAGACGTCATGACCCAGAGCGCCGGTCCGCATGGCAGTCTTGATCGCTGCGGGTAACTGCAACGAATCATTTTACGTATATGGGATCCTCGATTGTTATTTGAGTAATGATTATGTTGTAGTAAGTATCCGACTTAAATCTACAGCTTGTATAATGATCGTTGATGAATTGTACAGCTGCTCAGATCGTGCATAATCATGATCACAAACTTTTATGGCGCTGCATGAATGATAGTGAGCTATTCGAAATGGCGGCGCGGCCGCCATAATTTAATGACAACTGCAATTCAAGCAATCATCGTGACATTACAACATTCAATGACATTCCACAAGGAATGTATGTGTATTATAGGTAGCATGTCCGGTCGGGTTTCTTTTGAGCAATCCATTGAGAGGGTTGATTCGATGACCAGTCCATTCATTGCCGTAGAACATGATTGACTGCGACTGGCTTGCGCAACGAGCTCGGACGGAGTGTCTTCTTCTTACAGAAATGCTTTGTGATAGATGTAGCCGTTGCAAGATGCGATCGGATCGTTTGCCGATATTTGCGCCAGCCTTCCTGCCCAACCAAGCAAATCGATTTCTACTCGTAAGTAGACGGCGTAATAACGTCGTCAATCTTGAGGATCATCTTGACGACTTGAGTAGCCAACAGAATCTGCTCCTTCTTGCCGATAAGCGTTTCAAAGACGTTTTGCTTCTTCATGTCGTTGGTGCCCACGTCGTTGCAGTCGATACCCAGGTGCGGAATGCCCTCCTGCAAAAAGGAGGCAAATCTCAGCAGTCAAGTTGTGCCTTTGAGCACTCTTATTGGTACTCGCCATAACGCTCTTCCCGAAATGCAATGATTCCTGTGCGATCGCATTCTATGATCGGGCTCTGTTTACGGGCCCTCATTCTGGGTTATACGAGCCGTCAAAATGAGTTTCCTACTGGTCAAACGGTGTGCCTTCAAGGATCAGATTGTCGTTCTGCCCAGTGAGCGATGTCCGTCCAGCCATCAGAAGTACAACAACTAAAGATCGGAGAGCGGGATGTGCAGACTGCTCAAGTCATGAGATTCTTTCACCTGGTTACAAAGACCACAATCCACGCTTATGCTCAGCATCTACGGCTTTTGATCGAAATCCGTCCAAAGCTTTGACACAACACAACTCAGATCATGACAAGTAGACCCACAGACCACATACATCTTGAAATCTAAAATACGATCTCATCAGTGATGCTAGCATACACTGAGCAAAGAATGGGACCCCGGCGGTGGCATGAAGCCCCTCACCTTGACCTGAGCGGCCTTCACAGCCGTCAGGGTGTCGATGGGCTGCAGGCCGCTGTTCTCGGCCAGCGCCAGCGGGACCGCGTCCAGAGCGTCGGCAAAAGCGCGCATAGCATACTGCAAAAGGGCAGAGAGGCTCCAACTCGGGGTCTAGCTCAGGGGAAGTGCTCGCTATGAGTGGTGAGAAAAGAACAATCGACTTTCGTTGAGTGCGTTTTCCAGAACCGGCAAGGCACGCATAGCGTACTGCAAAAGGGCAGAGAAGCTCCAACGCAGAGTCTTGCTCAGCGAATTATGCTCGCATGACTGGTGGAAGAAGAAGACTCGGGGGAGCGGAATTTTCAGAAACGTCAGGAGCTTTGAACAGGAGGTGGACAATGACGCCGCCAGATTATAGACGTCTTGAACGTCCACCTACGGCCAGAGGCTGACGTCGGGGCGGTTGTGCCTCGAAATGAAGTCTGCTGGATCATTAAGCAGTCTCCCTTCGCACGCCGAACGAGAACTCAGGGGGGCAGCTCGCCAAGGGCAACCATCGGACAGCAACGAACTTCGGGCGGCAAATGCCTCCTGTCAACTTCTTCAAGTGCCTCATGCAAGTCCCAGGACCCGAAATAGTGACAAGTTTTGCCCCCCTCCACGACCCTCTCACCTGCTCCACCCCGGGAACCTTGTCCGCCGCCGCCTCCACCGCGAGCGAGCACGCGATCTCCGCGGAACCCCCCCCGTAGACGATGCCGTTGTCGCGGATAAGGTTGCGGGCGACGCACAGTGCATCGTGGATCGAGCGCTTGGTCTCCTCGATGACCATCTTGTTGCCTCCCCGCACGAAGATGGTGACGGCGCGCGAGTTGGCGCACTTCTCGATGGACAGCATGCGGTCCTTGGTCGTGCCAAACGCGCGCTCGCGCACGAGGCCGGCCTGCAGATAACGTTTTGAGTTTTCAAGGATTTTGGAAATTGGAGTTCCGAAGACGATCACGGGGGGTGAGTTGGCGCAATTCTCCGTAGACAGCATGCGTCGTTGTCATGCCGAACGCCCGTTCGCGCACGAGGCCGGCCTCCGGGCGAAAAGTAACAATTTCAGAGGCTCCACGACTTTTGAAACTTGGGATTCACAAAAAGCACATTATGTAGAATTGCACCCGTCGGCGCACCTTTATTGAAAAGTATGCGGGGCCCAATCATGCCGAAACGCTCGCTCGCTTACGAAGCTACCCTGTCCTGCCAGGTGGGCAATTTGGGTCATCAAGGTTACAGGTCGTTCTTGCTCAAGGCGGTTTGGTGGAAGAGTAGGACGTAAGCAACTAGTACGGGAAGAGAGGCAGCAAATTGTCGTCACATGGGCGTGATTAGCGGCACGCCGCAAAAAGCCCGAAAAGAAAGAAGCGCCCTGAAGCAGGGAATTCTATAGGAGTTGCAGAGAAACGAGCACATCTGTCTGCACGATGTACGGATAGAAGCGGAGACACCATTGAAGGAGCACGAAACCGGACGCGCAGCGGTTTCAAGTATCAGAAAGCTCAAATGCACGAGAAGGAAGAGTAAAAAGGTGCAAGTAAGGGCGTCTGAATGTGGTACACACCTTTCCCAGTTTGTCGGGCGTCAGGTCTTGGAAGCGCGGCACGATGCGGCCTCCTGTGAACACAAACGCAGGATGTTTTCAAAACTCCACAAGGAAAACATTCCACAGACCAGCGCTAGAAAAAGACAGGGGGACCTGACAAGAAGGCACCACCTGGAACGAAAACCGAGTTGTAGTCGCATTCGCTCCTCCTAAGACATCTTTCCGTGGAGACCTCGAAGAAGGACCTATTTTCGCTTTACACCAGCCAACTTCGTTTTAGCCTTGCCAGGTTCTGAACGTAAGGAGCAGCATCAAATTTTGGTGTCCGTTTTGCTTAAAAGCAAACCGGGCCTGACAAGCAAACACAGGGACTTCGGTCGCAAACATACGGCACCATTTGCTATCACCTCCAAACGACGCGGGCAAGTAATTGTCAAAAACGGGATTGTCCTGGACCACATACCTGTAGCGATGGCGATCAGCTCCAGTTCCACGCCCCCCACCCACCGCACTGCGGGCAGGTTCCTGTGCATGAGCAGGTGATTCGCCTCGTCATCGAAGCCCCACTGGCAGATCACGAGCGTCGCGCCCGCGTCCTGCAGAACGAATCCAAAGCATGAGATCTTTCGTTTTCAAAAGGCCGATAAGCAGCTAGCATATGAAGAGCGGTCCAGCAGACGCTTGTGCTTTGTGTCATTCGGAAACGAGATCTAGATTTGGAACATGAACCTGGGGCTGAAACTTGAGCGACCAACGGGAAGTGAATGCCTTTGATGCCTTTGCTAGATGAGCTCGTTGTGCTTGTGAAATCAGAGCAGCGCTAGCATGTGCAGGCAACCCCAGAGTTAAAAGCTTGGCTTCGATCACGGACCCCTTGTCACCCCTTCAAGTAGCCAAAACAGCCTCCCTTGCATCCAAAATTCTTTGCCTGCTCACAAAGAAACAGAACCCTTCCTTGACCTCCAAACGCAGTCAAGCCAGCCTCACCTTGCACTTCTGCACCATGTCGTCGAAGTACTGCTTCTCCGCCTGCCGCAGCGTCTCGAACTTCTCCACCGAGTCGATGTCCACCTTATGCTTTGTCTTCGGCTTTGGGGGCTCGAACGGACATGTCAGAATGGCGATCTTCACGTCCTCCAGTTGCTTCGGCATCTGCAAAACCGAAGCAGACTCTGTCAATACATGCTTGGACAGGAACGTCCCCAACAATCAAGTTGCAATTTCTTATTAGGGACGTTGCAATGGTAGCCACTCTGCCTTGCACAAAAGCAGAAGCCTTGAGACATGCGAGGCAGACACTCTACCCTGACCCAACAGAAACTTGCACAGTATAAGCATTGCAACGTGTCTGACCTCCAATCTCAGGAAAGCGATTGATATCCTCCTAGTACTTGAGCCAAACGAAGGGGAGCATGAGCGTGAGCAAGGAACATAGACGCTCAATCAAGACCAAGAAGAGACGTGATTCCAGCCATGGCAAGGCTCCTGACTTACTTGCGGATGGCTGAAGTCCTTATCCACAATAATCCCGTCAATCAGCTCAGTGTCCTCTAGCCGTCCCCCGACCTTGCCCTCCAGCTTGATGAGGTCAAGATTGACATCACGGCGCTCCAGGTCAGCCACCGCGACAACCGCCTTGACGGCAATCTCCGCTAGCGTGCGCTTGCACCGGCCGACGCTGGCAAGAGTAAAGCCAGCCTGATGTCAGCATGGTTGAAAGCTTGCATAAGAGGTAGATTTGAAGGCTTGCCGTTGCTCGCACAGACCTTTGTTGCTAAAACTTGATTGGTTCAACGAAGCGGAAGCTTCAACGTGCAGTAGTTGGTTTGATGAGGAAAGATACAAAGCACAAGGATCATCTGCAATAAGGACCAAGGGTGATGAGCTGCCCTAATGCTTCAAATAATCTGACTCCCTAAACAAGGCTCAGAGAACTGTGAAGAGTCATTGGTCTCAAATTCCAAGTCGACCACTGCTAGTCAAGACCCCTGGTTGTAGACAACTGCTGGTCGAAGATGTAAGCTTCAAGTACATTACTGGCATGGTGCTCCTTTCCTAGCATGCTGTTACAGAGGAAAGACTGAACAGGGCACCTTAAGAGACTAAGCTACTCCCTCCCAAAGCTCGCGGTTGTAATCAACCTCTAATACAGGCAGAAAAGAGCAAGCAGCCAAAAGTGGTGCATGGCACTCACATCTTTGATGACAGGGTGGTCATGCACGTCTGGATCAGTGGCTCTAGGTTGTCCTTGTCCAGAGGGAACTTTGTCGAAATCTTCTCTAGTTGCTCGACCGCAATCTTTGATGCCAGCTCATACCCGTCTGCCACTCTGATTGGGTGGATTCCACGATCCAGGAGAGATTCCGCCTGTTCTAACAGAGCCCCGGCAGTAACAACCACCCCCGTTGTGCCATCCCCAATTTCAAAGTCCTGACTCCTGGAAAGGTCCACCATCAGCTTGCCAATCTGGTTCTCAACCTCCATTTGCTCCAGTATGGTCGCACCATCGTTTGCTGCAGAAACGAGGAGCGGTTGTGTTGATCAATCTGATGAACACAACCAGACCTGCATCCAAGACTTTTGCTGGGAAAAGCGGGTGACAATCAAAACAATTGAGGGTTGCTTGTTTGCACCACCACATTCAAGTCCACTGCTAAATAGCACATCTGTCGAAGCAGATGAGGCTGCAAGTCTTTAGTAGCTGCTGAATAGCAAAAGCCAGGAAGATTTACTGAACCTGAGGTCAAGCTCTGCATATGATCAGACGGCCAAAGCAGCAATTGAGAACGTTCTTTCATAAGCAGGCCGCCACGTTAGCTTTGACGTTAGGTAATAGCAGGATCACAGAAGAGAAGCACAAAAGAGAGAAATGGTCAAAGATATAAGCTGGAAACAGACTGTCTTTGGAGCAGGATCCAATGAAATACAAGAATCTTTCCTGAACTACCAATTGTTGTTGTTCTGTTATGCACCACTCCGATATGTCTGTTGCAGACGAAGAGAGCGTTGCCAAATCGCTTCTCAATTGGCTTCCTCAGGCACCACCCAAGCTACAGTTGCAGATTGCAAGGAGCTCAATTGGCGCCATGGGGATGACAACGCCAAGAAATCTACATGTTGTCAAGAATGGTTTAACTTTTGAGAGACAGGCTGGGAAGCTCACTGATTGTCACATCCCCGTCTGGACTCTGCAGCATCTTATCCATCCCTTTTGGCCCTAAGGACGTCCTCAGGATTCTGGCCACCGACTTTCCAGCCATAATGTTTGCTTTCTGCGCCTCCAGGCCCTTAACACGCTTTTTCTGCTCCTGCTCCTTGATGATGATGAAGGGCCGGCCATACTCATCGAAGGCGAGAGACATCGCTGCCCACTCCGGCAACGATGCAAACGAGCAGGCAAATGGATGTCAATCAAGGCGCACTCCCGAACTCCCTCTGCAATTTTTTCCTCCCAGAGTTGTACACTGCCTTGCGCGGCGGAGGGTTCTCAAAAGGCAATCCTACAAAACCTCCCAATCGATTTGCAAAATGGAAAGCTTTTCTGTTCTGTGTTTCTCAAGCACGGTCGCTGTGGCGCATTTCGGGTTCTGGAGGGCGACATGGAGAGGCGGCTGTCTACAGACTCTGGCCCTGCGCAGAAAATTGCGAGCTCGATCCATTTCAGATTTCTCAACTGCTTCCTCCCCAACTAGAATGGCGGGCTGTATTCAACAAACCCCAAGCGAAAAATGGATACAAATCGCATCAAATCTAGGAGTATTTGAAAGCTGCTGTGGGAACCGGATAATTGTACAGTAGATTTGCACGAAATCGCCTGTCGGATTCCGATTCCTTCGCAAAGCTGTACGGCACAATTGGCCGTCCTCTTTAAATCAAAAGGGCAAACCAACTTCGCAAATTTCCTTAGACGTAACCCGTCAGCCAAATTGCCAGTACAAGGCGTAACAGCAGGGTACAACCCCTTTTTGGCGAGTAATGCGCGTCATACACTGGGTTCTAATCAAGCCAAGTTTGACGTGACCCGGCCCCATGCATTGTCATGAGTATGATTCGTTGATTAATTCCACCTTTATTAAATGGGAACATAAATCGTTCGCGCCGTTGTAACCGAGCCTTGCCCGGGGCTTCTGTTTGCCCTCCCACCCACCCATGGAGATGAATCCGGGCCGCCCTCCCACCCACCCTCATCGATGCCATATTTCTTATATATTGCCCTCTAAAATGAGGCGAGCTTCAGAATCCGCTTGCGGATTCTTTTCGTCCTAGTTTAAGAATATTGTAATTCGTTGTACGCAATCCCGCTCTGTTTTAACCGTCACAAAGCGACCGCGTCATACAGCGAACTTTTTTCCCAGAAGACCCCACATCCGGATGTGAACGCTATAGCTCGCCCCTAGATAAATCTAGGCGAGCTAAAAACCTTAATAGGGTTTGCATACTATCTCCACAAACCCTAAATTTATCCCGTCATTTATTGCTTGGGATCCTCCAAGCCATAGCTTATGCTGATCAAGAACTGGGTTACAGTCTACGGTACTATACAAACCCGCACGATCTACCGGTGTGCATGCTGCTTGCAGCGTGCTCGTTCGCATCGGGCCCTCGATGGGTGCTTTTATCTCGGTTACGGTTACATCAATTAGGTGCGAAAAATGGCCGTAAGAAATAGCGTATCCTAGCCGGTATTCCTGAGCGGGTTTGCAAGCATTTCGATACGCAGCTCAAGTTTCAACTCTCCATGAGGTTCTGAGAGCGCCGCCATGTACGGTACTTCGAGTCCAATTTCAAGCAAGGGCCTCTTCACCGGCATGCAAGGGCTGTCTTATGCCAGGCTATGGCTCATGACATTCCTTCAACGCCGACGAAGTGTAAAGAGAGCTTCAAAAAGCAAGGAGGACGATAGCTAGCTAACTCTCTTGTCGAGGCTGGTGAGGGACGCGGAGTCAGAATTGCGGGCTACTGGAACGAGGTGAATTGGGAGGGCTGTCTTCAAAGGCAATTGGGCTTGTGACACAATGGCCAAAAAAGTCAGCGCAAAGGCGGGCAAGCATGTGACTATAAACGTGGACCCACCTGATGACATAAGACGAAGCGGCGCCGGCCGAGATAGTCTCGCGAGCACAAAAGCCGCCCTGCGCCAGCCGCTTATCGCCCCAAAACCCCTCCGGCAGTCGAGCAGCTGTCAAATGCTCGGGGACGCTCTAGCGCAATATGTTCATTCCGACGAGGAAGACAAGGCGACGGACTCTTCTAATTCTGATTTTGAATCCGATTTTCCTCATCCTAGTTCTAGAAAGAAATCCAATGGAGTAGACCCAGAAGCAAGCCAAAAGAGGCGCCTTCTCAGGGCCCGCACTGCGCCCATTCTAGCGAGGGGCACGTCGATCCACAAAGTGAAGCAGAAGAAAGTAACTAGAGCGAGGGTGATGATGCTGCAAGCGGCAGTGGCGTTGCTCGTGTATCTCTTTCTTGGGATGCTGACGTATGCGCTCCAGCGGGATGAGTTTCGGGGCGTTACGACCCACCCAGTGATTGACTCAATGTACTTTTCAATGGTCACCATGACTACCACAGGTGGGTGTACATTATTTTTTCCCTTGGGCAGAGGAAGGAACTGAAACAAGGTGAAAGTTGTCTGAGGCCTGCGCTTGTGCTAAGTGATGACTAGCCACTGGCGAAATAAAAGAGAGAGGGGATGCCACCACCTCAGTTTGCTAAGTGAGGGTGAGGTGGCTCGCTGGGAGAGGGAGGGAGGTTATATGTAGGACCTGAATATGTAATGTTTAAGGTCTCGTTGTTTAGACATACAACAAAGCCTTCTAACGTGCTTTACAAGCCACTATTGCATGGAGCTTGCTTGGGTGTGCCTAGAAGTGACGGTCACAACCTTCATGGTGTCGCCCAGTCCGTGTTGCATCTTTGAAACCCACGGGGGTGGTATCCACAATCCTGTAATCCTGCCTGCAAGAAATTCCAGAAGGTGGAAATCTGCACATGCATTCCTTTAAGTCAAAAGGCCGAAATGTCGAATCTCAACCTTGTTTATTCCTTCCAGGCTATGGCGACCTTGTCCCCTTCACAAAGAAAGCCAAGCTCTTCGCGTCCCTCTTCGCCTTCGCCGGTCTCGTCCTATTTGGAGTCCTCATCTCCGGCGCCGGTCACTACCTCATAGACAAACAAGAACGGCTTTTACTAGAAGCGGCCCGTAGGCGCCTCGACAGGGGCAATGAGTTTTCTGGGGGGGAGTTTACACCTGCCGATCAGGCCCCCACGGGGGAGAACAAGTACTGGAAGCTTCTGCGTGCGGGGACGTATATTGGGGGGGCTTTGGCAACAGGGATGATAGTGTTGATGAAAGTGGAGGGCATGGACTGGGTTGACGCACTTTACTGCGCGTGCGTGTCGGTGTCATCAATTGGGTAAGAGTTCCTTAAGTGAAACGTTTTTCAGATGTTAGCAGTTGGAGCTTGGCACTTGCATACTCGAGAGCAACCTGCACTTCGAGGAAAAGTTGAGGTTTTTTTCCCACTTGCGGACAGCTTTCTTGTTGGTAAGTGTCCAATGTCCTCTGCTTGCAAACAGTGACTCAGGTGCCTGAGCAACCTGTGAGCCTTGTCAAACATAGCTGAACCTTTCACGAAGCTCGTGACCTTCGTTTCTGCTCCCGCTGGAGTTACTCCGGCAGCTCGTGTGGAGTTTTCAGATCAAGATTTACACGGTCGATGCTTGTGATGCAAAGCTTGCGACGTCCTCCGTTTAAAATCGATCAACATACACCTTCCAACCTCGTACTTTGCCCAGCATGTGTGCCGCTCTGGGACGCCAACCGGGCTTTCAAAGCTTTCCGGACAGTTTCTGATGCACATGCCGACACTCTGCAAATCGTTCTCCCCAAGCGACGAGACAACATGTGAACTTCGTGGTTATTGGGTGCGCCGAAGCTTTGCTTGAGTCGGCTGTTTTGATGTTGAAAGCAGTTGTCCATTTGTCCGTTCCTTTTGACATCCGCAAACGTGGAGCTTTCACTCGAGATTCGGACTGATCAAAACCGATACGAGTCCCTTGAGGACTACTTGCTTGGTTTCCCCTCGGTCCTTTGTCCGCGGGTCGGTGATCAGAGGCCTTCGGACGCCGTTGAAATGTTCCTTCAGACGTCTCCGCTACTTCTCAAAATGTGGTCGGACACCCGTCACTTTTCGGACACCTTGTACCTTCGCTGAGGACTCCAGCGCTTTGTGCCGTTTCCACTTTTGCATGGGTGTCCGCAGCTGCGGCGATTAGAAGTTCTGGACGTCATTTGGGCGCTTCTTTGTTCGTTCTGGCTGCCGCTGAGAATCTTTCGGAACACGGTCTGACACTGCATTGCAATCTGTTGCATGGTGTCCGCAGGTACGGCGACCGGAGCTTTTGGACGTCGTTCGGACGCCTGTTTGCGACGTTTTGGTTGCTGCTGAGCGACTTTGGGTACGCGATTGGACACTTCGTCTCCAATTAATGGATTTACCTTGTTGTCAAGTCTTCCCTTCGGTGTCCACAGGTACGGCGACCGGAGCTTTCGGACGCCGTTCGGACGCCTCTTTGCGACGTTCTGGCTGCTGCTGAGCGTTCTGACGGTGGCCAAGTCGATCACGCTGATCGCGGAGGCGCGTCTTGAGTCCCGCCAGAAAAAGTTCGTCAAGGAAGTGCTCTGCAAGGGGCTCACGAGCACCGACTTCCAGGCGGCCGACATTGACAACGACGGGACTGTTGGGTGAGCGAGATCCTGATTCGTAAACCCTGGAAGACTTCAATACAGGTTTACTGGGCCTTTATGAAGTTCTTCCAATTTCAGGGCTTCAAAAATCTGTTCGATTCAAGTGATTTTGGAAGCAGGAAGTTCGGCTCTCAAGCAGCGGAAGTCAAATGCTCGGATGATGTAGTGGACGAACCTGGATCGAAAAATGATTTAGCCTCGGGGTTGGTCTGCGCTCATTGCTCAATTCTGCGTAACGATGGTGGGCTGATACTCTGGTACCCAAATGGGTCTGCGCCCCGGCATTTCACACCGTACGTTGCTGGAGTGCGGACCTTTGAGTTGCAATCGGTTGCTGACGCCCATGACGCTTGACCGCCGCACAGAGCAATTGCTTCTTGAATGCCAACTCTCCGACTGGCTTCGCTCTTTTGTCTTATGTTCTGCCGTCGCCGACCGCTCGCCGGTACATGTTTTGTTTGCAGTCATATGTTCCTCCATCTGCTTCAAGTTTTGAGGTTCAATCTCTGGCGATACGGCAGTCGACATCCTTTCGTAGAAGGGCTTGGAGCCATCCACTAACCAAACTTTGACGTTGAATCCCTTGTGATTGCAGGCTGGCGGAGTTTGCAATTTTCAAGCTGCGGGAGATGGGCAAGATCGAACCCGACGACTTGAACCAGATCCGAGCGCAGTATCAGAAACTGGACATAGACGACCGTGGGCGTTTGCACATACAGTCGTTGCCGGACTACTACTAATTCACGAGTAGAGACTGTACAGAGCACAAGTTTTCCAAGGTAGATTCTTCTTGGGTTGCTTTTGGTAGAAGACCTCCGGCGATCTCCGTAGGTTTGACCAGATGTTGAGGAGTTGACAGAAAAAGTTCGCCTCGAGTGCATTGGGAGAACCATTGTTTCCCGAGGCATTTGAGTTCTGAAAAGACTCGCGTATTTATGACCAGGTTTGTAAATTTAGGTTAAAGGAAGGTCACCTAGGTGCAGGTTCTTGAGTTCTAATCCAAAAGAAGCCAGGTAAAACTTGTAGAGAGCACGAGACGCGCTTGTTGGCAATCAAGTCGATCTGTCAAGTGAACTGCCGTGGACCCTGAATCTGCTGATTTTGAAACGGGTATACCATATCGGCAGCACGGAAATTTTGTCGGGCAGCACGGAAATTTTGTCGTTGAGACGAAACCCGATCTGAAACGCTTCCTTTAACCAACCAGAGTTCTGCTAGACGCAAATCTCTGACCGAGTTGGTGGCAGCAATCAGCGGCATTCAATTGAGACGGCCCAAGCACGTGTGATGCGCGTGCAGACCTAGCTTTTCTTGGAAGTTGTCCGCGACTTGTCCGAACAGTGCCTCTGCATGTGGTAAACTTAACATGCTCCGGCGCCGTTGGCGGCCGCCGCCGTTCGATATGTTGCATGCACGAGAATTTGAATGCGAGAGCTAGCGACTCGGACAATTAACATTGAACACCGTCACACGTACATGACTCCATTGTTGAATCGGAATGATCCGGGCGGCACGGATCTGCGGTCGATCAGTTGCAGGTATATACGTGACTTGCCGGCCATGATTCATTATACTGCGATGGCGGGCCATGACTCATGATGCATGATATCGATCGACTCGATGCCGGCCAAAGCTAGTCTATGGTTTGACTGCAAAGTCCGACTACATTGCAAATCCTGTCGATCGATCATGCATCAAACGAGAACGCGCGATGTTTGATGGTCTCTTTTCACACGCCGACGTAGCCAGTGCGGCCATGAGCTTCTCATGGCATACAATATTTGTGATTGTTGTGTTGCCCATGCAACACATTTGATTGCAAACCGTACGCGTTTCAGACTGCTCGCGGCCGCCGCCGGCCTTCCTCATGCAAGTTATTGCTGCCTGCGGGTTTCTTGATCTTGACAACCGAATTGTGAATGTTGAACCGATTATATAGACTCAGCTAACATCGCTTCTGAAGTCAATTGTACATTTTGAGCTAGTACGTACGATTCCAAAGCGGCCGCCTGCATGGTACTCACAAGATCGATTTGCATGGTTACGTACGGATACCTCATGCAATCATTTCATTAGTACACCAAATGATCGACGACCGTCGTGTATCTAGAAAGGATATAATGGTAATATGACGAAAGTGTCAGCACGACAGAACTTTAAATCTAGCGGCCTGCGTCGCTCATCTTTGAATCGGCTCCAGATGCGTATGCAAGTGAGACAGGTTTACAAGCAAGCGTAAGCCGGGGGCGCCAATGCGGGGGCCCCTTGCGAAAGCGCCTCCACGAGAGCATGCTTGTCCCATTAAGTAGTTCCATGAAACACCCAACATGGCGGTGCACTGGATGATCATCCTCTTGTCTTAAGAGAAACGAGGCCGGGTATCCGGCTTCGGTTCACTCTAAGATAGGTTCCTTTCAGCGATCACGTTCAAGGACATTCGGTTGATTCCCTTATAACGAACAGAGTATAAGTACCGTCAGTATCCGATCGGCGAGAGACCACCTTGAATGGACTGCTTCAAGCAGAGCTACTGCAAACGCGGGTCAGTTTTGTCTGGAGCTCAAAAAGGGCCACGTGTGGAGCTGGCGGGAATCGAACCCGCGTCTCTCACTCGAAAGGCAACCCTGGTTGAGGTGCCGCGCAGCACGGTCGCAGGTCAGTTATCCGGTCGCCCTCCAAGCAGCGGAAGCCAGAGCGGATTCGAGGGACCGGAAAGGTCCCCCCCGGTGTGTCAGAAGTGCGCATCTTCCTAGCTCCCCGCGCTGGGTGGGGGTTTCCGGGTTAGTCCTGGGTTAACATCGGTTAGTGGTTAGTGGTTAGTAATAACTGCCTGCGACACTGCAACGGCCCTGCCTTTGAGTAAGCTCCCCGGCGAGGCCCCCGAGTTGGCACTCTGCCACTGAGTTACAGCCCCGAAACAACCAGATTTGCTTACCGATACTACTTATAAAAGGTCATAGAAAGGCGGAAGAAAGTTGTGGGTCACCCAAGATGCGATTCGACCCGTCGATCGAGCATGTAGCAATGGCATGCACGAAGGGAGCGGTAGATCAACCCACAAGCCGAGATGCGTGCGCGATAATCGAGCCGAGCTGCGAAAGAAGCTGCAGAATGTTCAAGCGGCTCGGCCCAAAATTGCGGTAGTTCTGCACTTTCTCTCCCTTTGACGGCACTCGTTTCGGATTCGGTTCTGGATGTCCCCGAAGACCCTACAACGTAAGGTTAGGTGCACTGGCGAAAGAGTTCAGTAAAACTTCCTTGCATTCTCGAAGCAGATCTCAGCACGTAGATCAAACCCAGCTTCTACGAACTGGGACTCCAGATAATTAAGGACCTCAGGAAGGATCTTCACCTGCTCTGTTGATTGGGGCAGGCGCGCAGATTTGGTTGCGATGTTGCAGCTGCCAATCAATTCTCAAAGTCCAGCATGCCAGTAGTGCAAGATTATGATGGTAATATGTTGGTTGCATCTTCTACTCTCATCGAATCATCGAATCGGTCCACCCTAATTAGGGCATGCATTGATTCGAGACAATACCTAATGACCCGTCAAGTCGAGCGACAGGCCCCCTGACATCGAGATGACAGATGTAAATTAGACGAGGGCTGCCTAGCAAGTTGTATAAGTTAGCTTAGCAGTTTCAGAACTGGAGTTTAAAAGATGCATCGAGGGCGCATCAACTGACAAGTCGAATTTCGAATTTCGAATTTCGAGCTTAGAAATAGCTTCTGAGAAAAAGAGCTTATCATGATGCTTTCTTATATACAAACGGTAAATATATGCTCGAAGGTGATAGTAGCTCGATCCAGCAGTCTAGTGGTACTGAAGCATTGGCAGTCTTTGCTCAAGCGGCAACATGATCCACCAATCTCCGTAGAATGTCTCAGATGTCTCCGCCCTTGATCACCACGAAAAATTGAAAAAGTTCCATTCTACTTCTAAGAGTCATGGAAATCTGAAGGCCTGCTTTTGCTGGATTGAAGACGAAGAATGCTGACCAGCGATGCTTTAAGGAAGACGATTACCCACAGCAATCGAAGCTGAAGCGAGCGCAAGCCAAAGCATTTTGATCTCCATCCTAGTTGGCCGACGCTCGGCACCTTCAGCAATTCGCGAGCGCCGATCACGAGCAACCAGACCACGTCCCTTCTTGCAAAGCAAAATAGTTGAATGAAGGAAGTCTGATTTCCCTCACCCAGACAGCGTCCTTTCGCTGAACCAAATAGGATGGCTTCAACGACGAGAGTCTCATGCAACCACATGGTTGCAGCTTTGTTCTTCGGAGCGCTTTGCTTGATCTTTGTAACGCAGAGCGTCGAGACCAACAGCAGAGGCTTCCGCATTTTCAATACCGGCTATACAAGAAGACTCCGGTTATCTGTGATCGATTACAGTAAGTAAGCTGAGTGCTTTTTAACCAAGAAGCAGCAACTATCTGTCAGAAACGATAATCAACCTAGAGCTTGGTCGACCTTCTGTTTCTTCCGCGTCATTGGCAGCTGTTATCCGCAGCTCTTTGTGCTGAACCTCAATTCACTACGGTGCCGAGTCAGAGGATTGTACGTTCTGGAGCAGCAATCAAAAATTATCTGGCTTGTATGTCACAAATATCCGTGCATCTCACCTCACAGTAATCTAATGCAGATCCGAGCAACGTCGTTGACAATGGAACCGACATCTCAATCAAAATGGTAGGCGAATACCTCTTACTCTGCCGGTTGTCATCAAACTGATCCATTCAGCTCCGATAAGTGGCAAATGCCTACGACCTCAATGGTGCAGCTGGCTTTTGATCCCTTGAACTTGAATGAGATGGCACTGGATTCGAGAGGTTGTTTGAAAGAATTTCCCGCAATATCTCAAATCTACTGTTTCCTGCATTGCAGGATGTTGGGGGCTATGCAGCTCGCATCCACACACCAGTAAGGCGAAGGTACGGCGCGTACAGCGCCTGGCTCAAATGTCCAGGAGGTGAGGCGGTAGCATCCGGTTGCATCGCGGAAGCAAGTATCGCTGTCACGAGACAGACAAGTAATAGTATGAAATTGTGCCGAAATTCTTTCGAAGCGTTGAAGCTGATTGTTCTAGTAATCTGCATGTAAGGAGCAGGGGTCAAGAAACGCGGCTTGACAATTTCAGACTTTGAACGTTTGTTCACCAATTGCAGGAGATACAGATGGAATAATCTCGTGTATCTACACAAGCTCGCTGGAGGGTAGCGTTGACCAAGACGAGGCAAAGCCCCATACATCCTTACAAAATTAATTGCCACTTCGTCTGCATTAATTGAACTGCTTTTTGGATTGACCATCAGCGCCATATTCAATGCGATTCAGAAACATGCGAAATCCTAAGGACGGACGCTATCACGGCTCGAGATTCACCGCTAGCTCTGCGCATTGGTCTTGAGCAAGCAGTGATACTGATATGATCTTACTGATCTGTGCATGCGCAACGTCCCCGATGCAATAAAGCCACGCTAGAGAAGCACACGAGTGTACGCTTGATTTGCTTCATCATCCCACTCTTCTTTCCTCGTCGCACTTCCTCAACTTCTGAGTCTGAGATGCCTTTGCAAACTGACTGTCTTCCTACTTGCAGATTGACTTTGAATTTAGGGGAATGGACAAAACCAATGTCCAAACAAACTACTTTGCCGATGGTAAGAGCCATCTTGTCAATTTTCACTCTCTCCCGATCAGAAGACGCTCTTCGAGAAGTCTACAGCAGGTGCAGGATCCTCATTTCACATTCTCGTAACCCGATGTTCACATCTCTCGGTTTTGAATATGACTGTGATTGCTGGGACACGATCATCAGCTGATGTTACAGGATTCCTGGCTTGTTCAAAGAATTGAAATCCTTCACAATGTGGCACGCAGGTCAGGGAGGACACGAGCACCAGATACCACTCGAGTATGACTGCTCTGAGACTTCCACCATTACCAGATTGAGTGGAGTCGACATAACATCAAGTAAGCAGTGAGAGCGCTGGACACGCATTCGTCATCAGGTCTGGTTTTCTCTGTTCAACATACTTTGAATGCGAAGACGATCAGGAGCGCTTTTGGGGAACTGCGGTTGAGTGATCTTAGGGGACCAATCGTGCCCCCCCAGGTCTGGAAGGGTGCTTGAACATATGCATTCCTGACAGTGAACTCCCAGTCTCTGACGTCTTTCGCTTAAACGCCTTGCTGACTGTACAGGTGGCTGATTGACGGCCGTTTAGTGCGTAACGTGACTCGTGAGCGGGGCTCTCCGTACCCTAGCAAGCCTTCCTACCTGTAAGGAACGAGTATACTTGACTCTCTCACTCTTGCAACTGACTACTGTCCTGCAATGCACTCATATCAGCCCTTCGTCCGCTGTCAAGCTCTAATTCCATACAATCTCACCGGCATCTCATCTCTCCAGACGGGAGTCCGATGCCTTCGCTCCTCAGCGCAAAACAACGTTCCAACACTCAAACCTCCGCAAACGCGTCACATTTATCCGGACTGTGGTAGACAGTATCTTTCTTTTCGCAATCCAGGTACGCCAGTGTTTGGGATGGCACACCAATCAACAACGGGACGTGGTCTGGCACGGCGAATTACAAGGATGCACCTTACTTCTTCCATCTGCGTAACGTGTCCTTTACTCCGTTGCGGGTGGCAATTTCACGTCAGAACTGATAGAAAGTTCTGAAATTTGGTAGCCTCGTCCATTGTGGACTCGACCAACTTAAATAAGATGTCCGAATTGGACGACAAATTGTGGACTGCCAACCAATCACACAGCAATTGTAGCATACTAAAGTCCAATCCTTCTAGACGCAAGATCACTGAGACTTCGTAACACGGATGAAGAACGGGGCTCTATGATGCTCAACCAGACGGTCAAGTACACGAGCACGTCTGGATATAGCACATCTGCCATTATGAATCTGGTGTCATCATAAAACGGATAGCGGGCTTCCATCTGATTTGAATTCCTCTTCTTGACAGCGTGGATTGATGCCGCATGCTTTCGGAGGCAAGTCTGCTTATTTCTTTGAGGTACTATATTTTCAGTAGATCCAGGTTTTGGGCTGATTAATAGAGGTGGCTTGCTGTAAGCTCATCACACAGCAGACACAAATCTCCCTTTGTCATGACCAGAGCTCAATCAGATGCTTTGAGCGCGATCTGTAAGCGCCAACCCAGGTAAGGGTCAGATCGAGAGTCGGGCCAAGCAAACTGCTTGAAACCAGAATTACGCATGCGTGCAGTTGATTGGTATGGTACTCCGCAACATGTAAAGGTTGGACCTGGTTCATCTACCATTTTGATTAGTGTTTGAGCGTTCGCCGGTCAATGAACGGTGCAACGGTATAACTATTGGAAACACTATTTGAGAGCCAAAGGATGGACGATCGTGATTCATTCTGTCAAGAAAGCTCCACCATGATTGTAAGGCTGGCCGTTCCTCGAACGGCCCATGCGGCCTCGGCTTACTAAGTATTCAAGAACGTATGATCTTGTCGATCGTGCTCGATCTCTGCCGAAAGTCGGAAGCCGACGCCAGCGACCTCGCCGCGCGGCCCTGCTTTTCGCTAAGCTTAGTGCTTTCCTGATCATCGCATGTGGGCGCATCGTTCTGACATTGTAACTGACTCAGCCCAGTTGCAATGCATAATTAACCGCGTAATTCGACCCTCAGATGCGCACGACCGTCGTACAGTAACACGAAACTGCGTCGACTGAAAAACCATGAACAGCAGGCTAGCGAATCGTATAATCTATCCCAGTCCACCTTATGCATGCCGCTCGGTGGGCAGTATGTACCAGAGCTGCGTACGGTAAGAACAAACCAATTGGACTCAATCTCAATCCGAATCAGCATGAGAGCGGCGCCTTCAAAGTCGGCGCTTCGGCGGTTCCTGAACAGAATCCTTGTGGACGTTGAGGACCACATCAACTAACAACCGATTGGACTCAATACACCATGCCGCTCGCTTCGCCGAAGTCGAGTCGAGTAATGCATAAGGCTCACTGAGCAATCTACTAAGTCATTCACATGGGCCCTCCAGTCAGCCACTCAGTCGCAAGAGCCATTGAGTAGGTCAATTGAACAAAGGTGCATTGAAGTTTAAATGCGTGCAATAGCTTTCGCTTAGTACGTAAGCTGATCGTCTAATCCTGAACTTAGTCAGCTCAATTTGCCGTACCAGCAGAACCGCCTCAGCATACTACCAGCAGCACGCCTCAGCGTCTCACAGAAAACTTGCCACGTGTCCACCACTTGAAACTCCTTCAGGCATGTGCCTTGATCACGCGCCGCACCCACCGCCCGCTCTCGGGGTCAAGCTTGAGCTCCCATGTGGGCCAGTAATGCAGGTCCTGCTTAAGAGACAACACTTTCGGCTTTCCGTTCAAGTGCACCGTTTTCAAGCGGACGAACGCCCCGTGTTTGACTTTGTTCACGGCCGCAAGGAACGCGTCCAAATTGGGCGTCGGACGTCCGTTGACTTCGAGGATCCATTGGAGGGCGTACAGAGCGTACCGGTGGACGGGGCTGCCGTGGCACCACCTGCCACGTGGAAGAATAATGATTGAATGTGACGCCATGTGACGTCTTCAAATAAAGATCCATCGAAGGGCGCACAGAGCGTACTGGTGAACAGGGACTCCGTGGCACCACCCGAAACATGGAAGGAGTGAAATAGGAGGTCACGTCACGTGAAGTCAAAAGCACAGACGACAGAGGGCGTCACAGGAGAGGTGACTTGCTTTGGCGCCCGGCTTTCACAAGCGTGGTCACGATGTTCGCAGAACGGGTGCAAAAAGCAGGTAACATCGTATAAGGAAACGATGATGATTGCAAAGATGGGAGAGGGACTTTACTTCCACGCAGGGACGCTGCAATCGACAGAGCGGTGTGCCAATGTCTCAAAGTCGGCGCGGCGGGCTTCCGTGGCCATCTGGGACTCAGCAATTCGGAGATTCTTATGTGCTCAGGAACTTTGGCTGGGGGCCGCATTAGGAACTGCTTTCTCAACGATGCTTGTCGCAACCTTCCAATCGAATCGACGTACCGAAAAGGTGCCCACACTGATCAACGACTCGCACCCAACAATTCAAACGCCCACCACCAAAGCACGGCCGTCGGAGCTTACGAGCAACGAACTCTGCTCACCTTAAAACAATGTCCAACCGCAAACCTCAACGCTCACCTGGAGATATAGACGCCATTCCCTTCCTTGGGCATGAAGTTGAGCGACTTGACGGCCCGATGCGGTTCTTGCAACGCGGCCCCCGCCCAATGCACCATGCGCGTGGTCCCCAGACCGTTCTCCAGCTCCGTGCCTACCGTCACCTGGAGCTCCGCCCCCTGCAGAATAGTGCGAACTCTATTCAGACCTGCGCCTGTCCGTTTCCCTCGCTTGGACGCCAGAAAGTGGGAAAGTGAGAACGTCGGAAACTCGGAAACTCGGACAGTCATCGAGATCAGCCGCGGTACTGCTTTTCCAACTTTTCTTGTGACTGAGGTATGCCATCTGTTCCTCTCTTCCGCTTCTGGGAACCGTAATTCATTAGCAGGAAGCCGTCAACAAAGCCCGATAACAGTTTTACGACCGCTGCTGTCTTAGAACGGCGAAAGTCTGAGGACCTTGGATCCGAAACACGTGTATCGAGCGGCCTCTGATGACGGTTTTAGTCTGGGCTTTTGTGTGGATCATCTCGACAGTTGCCTCTTTCTCTGATGAGTAACTCTTTCTGACAAAAACCCTACTGGAAAACGTGGTGATCCAGTGGCTTGGTCTTCTTGAAACAAAACCATGACTGGAAGACGTGGTAATCCAGTGGCTCGAATTCCTGAAAACCCGATAGATCTTCGAACGGAAGAGACGAACGACTCAAGCGGCCGAAGCCGCTCAACTTCCTCCGAGAGCTTCTTCCCACTCTGAAAACCTCACGTTCCATTGTCCATCCAAAGCAGGCACCTTCTTTGCACGTGCCCACGAAAAACCCCTGGCTGCCACGTGTCAGATCGTCCACACACCCACCTGGCGGAGCACCGTGAGCGGGAGCGTTTCGCCGCCGCTCCCCTCGAGACCGCTGCAGGCGACTTCGACGTCCCGGTAGCACGTGACCGGTTCCCCGTTGATCGCCAGGATCATGTCGCCTTGCTGAAGGGCCTTCTCGGCCGCAGAACCCGCTAGACATCCCTTGACACGGAGCACCTGCCAGGAGAAAGGTAAGTTTTTAACAGTCTGGTTAAAGGAGTCATTACTCTTCTGTCGAAATAAACCGTTCTTCAGAAAAAGCGCCTTGCTGAGGCCCCAGAACCCGCTAGACATCCCTTCACCCTAAGCACCTGTCAGGGAGGAAATCGAGAAGCTGTTCAGAGAAAGAATCATTGATTCAAATTCCGATTGGGAGACGATGGCGGTTTATGGCCATTATTATCTCGCCCTGCTGCAAACACCTTCGTGCGAGCAGGATCGCTAGACAACCTGCTATGGGCGCACCTGCCAGAAACGAAATGAGGGGAGGTTTGCGAAGCGGAGAGGGTGTTTTGGAGCCGCTTCGAGTCTCCAAGGATGAGGGTTCGATTTTGTCTATGGCTTTTTCTTATAGTACGAAGGGAAAATACCAGAAGCAATCGAAGCACCTGCCAGACATCGAACAACTCCGAATGAACGTGCTGGATTGAAAGAACCACAAAGAAGGGGTTCGTTGTGCTCTAAGGTGGTAAACCTTCAGCTGCAGAACTGTTGTCAGCTTCCTTTTATTGCGAGGAGCTGCTAGAATTTTAAACCCTTCCAGTCTAAGCCGCATTAACCAGATTGTAACGGCCAGCTTTTTTCCCAATGTAAACGTACATTAACCCGCTAGTAACCTGCGTCCAACAATACATTTGTCCGGCATACCTCACCCCACCTTTTGCCGGAAGACGACATCACACCGGCGTCCCAATCCGCTATCACTAACCAGACCTCAAAGCTTGGTTATCCCACCATAATCAGCCACTAACCTGGCTCTGGAGTGAGTCCTTTTCCAACGAATTTCAGACCCACTGTTCGGACACACCAAACTGCATTCCCGGAACATCACTCGCTGTTACCAATGAATTAACGGTTCAGTACCTCTCCGTAACCCGCCACTGACCTGTCTCCGGAGGGGGTCTTTCTCCAGCAGTTCCTTGACCCACTGTTCGGACAAACCGGACAGGGAGCGCCGTTACTGATCAGAACCTTAACCACACCGTAACCAGCCACTAACCTGTCTCCGGAGGGAGTCTTTCTCCAGCAGTTTCTTGACCCACTGTCAGTTAACCACACCGTAACCAGCGACTAACCTGTCTCCGGAGGGAGTCTTTCTCCAGCAGTTTTTTGACCCACTGCTCGGACAGTCCGAAGCTGCGCGCCTGCGACAGCAGCGTCCGAGACATTTCCACTCCGAGCGTCCGTAAGAGGGGCACTCCGCAGCCGTGGATCCGGGACGGAAGTGATGACGTGGCAGGCCCTGGGCCGTTGATGAGGGCGGGCAGGACTTCCGCTACCGGGTAGATGGGCATGCCACGGACGAACTGCTGGTCCTCGTTGGAGTCGCTGTACTTGACCTGGAAAAAAGAAAGCATCTGGAATGAAGAACAGTTGTCGAATCTGCATCATCTGGCACCTCGCTTCGACTCTATGGTTTATTTCATGATAAACAACAGAATAGATACAGAATACTACAGAATAAAATGGAAGGAACAGTCCATCTTCATGTGCTTTGATGGGCGCCAAAGCCGTACAGTTTTCCGTCAACGACTAAGTGCAAGAAAGAACGATTGGAAAAGATTCTAGGCGGACGGGCTGGTCGATTTCAGAAACTCCGCCATGCTTGTGCAAGCTCCCGCGATTACTTTTACACAAGACTTTCCATGGCTCTTAAGACGGTTTTCGAAGGCAAGACTTTCCTGAGTGGCGCATTCGAAGGAAACCAAAAGCGCTCACCAAAAGCCGGTTTCTCATAGCTTACTCTCAACGGCAGCCCTACTCTCCCCTCAACCCCACAGTCTAGGCGTTCCACCTCACCTCTATCGAGAAGCTAGCACGAGCACGCCTCTACTGAGCGTTTCTCAACACCCCAGTTTCCATCTTGATTCCTAAACCCTTTGATATCCAACACCCTACACCCTGAAGCTTTGAAGCTTTGAAACTTTGAAACTCTGAAATCTCTCACCTGCATTGAGAAGCTGGACCAAAGCGCAAGAACGCCCCCCCGGTCGTCCGCCAAAACCCCCGCGAACGACGCGCCAAAGTCCGTATCCAGCTCGATAAGCTCCATGTTCATTGCCCGGTACCGAGGGGCGTCCGCTGAGCTGACGTTCGCCGCGAGGTTCGGGTTAGTGACAACGGACTTCCGGGAGGTTGGGAGTAACCCGTCCGTTAACCCGGTGAGGTTAACCTTGTCCCCTCGGCGGAGGGTGACGTCAGGCCGGAGGGTTGCGGCGCGGAAGTGGGGGGCGCCCGCGCCGAGGTCGCGGGGGTTGTATGCGACGATGGCGAAGTTGTGGACTGGGTGGAGGAATACCACCTGGAGAGGCGAGTGGAACTCAGTACGACTTGTGATCATCAATTCAAGGGCACTTCGGGTTCTCCGAACTTGCGAGATGCTTGAGAATAACCACTGTTTGAACAATGCGATACAAACATGAAACGTGCATAGTATGCATGACGGATGCAGAAGAGGATGAACAGGATCAAAAAGAAGGAGGAGCACGAAGAGGAGACTTGTGACGTCCGAAACGCGGGAGCAAGCAGGATCATGACACGGCGTTGGCAGGAAACGGAACAACATCTGAGCCTCTGGTCGATTAGCCCGTTTCGCTACAATTACTTTGCAAACTTCGAGGCATTACAATTTCTTGACCACCTCAAGCAGACATACAAGCACAGCGAACAATTCAGGTCTACAGAAGGCAACACGAACTTGTTCTCACAAGCTCAAGCCCCACGCCATTCTTTAAATTTTGCCAATGCTTCGCACAGAACTCCAGCAAGGGCTATCTCTCCAAAACGTGCGCACCTCTGCGGGAATCTCGACGGGGTAGGCCACGAACGACAGCATGACGTCACCCACGCTGATGGGCACGGTATTGCGGTCCACGGCCACGAGGCCCAGCGTCGGCGAGTGGTGCACGATGAGGCCCGTGCCGATGAAATGCTGCGCATGCACGCCATCCAGCAACGCCTGCGGTTAAAAAGGCAGTGATCAGATGGTGGATCAAGGATTGCATCAAAAGTGACGAACTTTGGGGCCGTCTAAGTGTTGGAGGAGATCAGAGGTAAGTGGCGGTGCTAAGCGATGGACGAATAGGCCCGTGCCGCTGTAAGTGCTGTGCGTGCACGCCGTCAAGCAACGCCTGCGATTGCAAAGTAACATCTATTTTGTGCATCAAGGAGCTAATCAGAATGACAAAGTTCTTCCAGAGGCGGTCAAGTATTGAGGCAAATACGAAGTAAGTGGCGAGACGAAGCGGTGGACCATCAGGCCCGTGCCGAGAAAGTGCTGCGCATGCACGCCATCCAGCAGCGCCTGCGGTTAAAAAGTGATGGAACAGGTTGTGAATCAAGGAGTCAATCAGAGGTGACAAAGTCCTTTGGGTTATTTCAGAGGCCGTTTTAAGTGTCGACAGAAATAGAGTCAAGTGGCAGTACTAAGCGGAGGACAATCAGGCCCGTGCCGATAAAATGCTGCACATGAACGCCGTCCAGCAACGCCTGCGGTTAGAAAGTAACGCTTATGTTGTGGATCAAACGATTGCATCAGTAGTGTAAACGTTTTTCAGGTTGTTTCAGAGGCCGGCAAGTGTTGAAGAGGGAATAGAGTCGAGTGGCAGTACTAAATGGTGAACAAACAGGCCCGTGCCGATAAAGTGCTGCGAATGCACGACGTTGAGCAACGCCTACAAAATAAGAATGTCACTATATCTGATTTCGACTTGAGCAGATTGTAGCAGACTTATCCAGATTCACCGTGCAGTAGACGATAACGCCCGCCCCAATGAGAGGCTATGCATAGACTGCCTGCAGTTGAAAAGTTTGATTTGAAAGAGCGGATCGAAAGGTGACGTACTCTTAACGTTCTTTGCTTCAGTCAATTTTGGATCGAAAGATTGGGTCAAGACTTCTTAAACGGCTTTAGGGGTCCATCAAGCGCTTCTTGGCAGTAAATAAAGTGCCAATGAAGTGCCCCCTGCCAAGGCAGTGCTGCAAGTGGACGCAGTTTAGCAACGGCTGCGTTCAAAGAGCTAAAAAAGAAGTTTAGATCGAAGGGTTGAACCAAAGGTGAACGAGAAGCCCTCAAGCATTCAAGGTGATCAGCATCGGAGAGCGGTGAATTATGCGGGCCGTTTCCAATGAAGTGTTGTGCATGTGCTCCGAATCGCAATGCTGCCTTCAAAGTTCGAAACGATTTACGATAGGTTCGTGTGATTACCAATTTGAGATCGACTCAGGTGTAGCAAGGGAATGGCATTGTCTCTGCCAGAGGCAACGAGAACGAGAGGACGAAATAACAGAGTAAAAGAAACGACACGAGGTTATGGTGATGTCAGGAGCATACCATGGGCGGTATGTGCACGTCCATCATCACAAATGACGGCTCCAAGATCTGCTCCACCGCATGGGCCGTCACCTCCTGGGGGTCTGCGTCGCCAGCCGTTTCTACCCCCCCGCCAGCGCCCTCTCTCCGACTTTCCCCATCGGCGTCCGGCCTTCCGTTCGCTTCCGGAACGGAACCCTCCGGCCCCTCTAGCCGCCTCCGTTTGTTGGGGCTCGCCCTATCCCCATCAGATTCCGCTCTCAGCCCGGCGGACTCCGCCGCCGGCCCCGGACCAGATCCGTTTCCTTTCGCAACACTCGGTTTCGCGTCTCCACTACCCCCCTCACTCTTCGCTAAACCGTTCTCCTCCTTCCCGGACAAAAGCTTCCTCGCCTCTAATGCGGGTAGATTGCTGATTCGATCTAAATCTGACGACGGGGTTAACTTTGGGGTTTTGGCGAAGGCGGGACGCGGCTGCCAGAGCCCAGTGGTGTCGTCCCGGGTGTAAATTTGCGGGGGGCCGTACCAGTTGTGACGGTCCAGCGTCACTAGGACGGTCTGAGGAGCGAAAAGCAGATTGTCAAAAATGAGAGGTCGGTGATGAGGGTCGGTGAAAATTTCCGGGCTACCGGTTGCTTCTGTGATTCGAAAGGAAGGCAGTCGGGCAACTTTTCTCGCAGCTTTGCAGTTATCTGTTTTGGCTAAACCCAAGAAAGCCAGATGATTCCTTAAAACTCATAAGCAATTCCGTGTTGGAAATATACGTCCATCTTCGGTGTGCAGCACCATAAGTCGGATCGGGATCGCCTCTTCTCGTAGACGGCCACTACGCTTTCCTGCGCCGCACTCTCGAAGCCCACACCCAATCGAATGAACGCGCCAAGCACCTGCCACTGTACACGATACTCAGATTCAAAACTCCGCCACAAATCAAAACCCCGGAAAGATGGAGGCCAGAGCCCCTCCAGACTCCGCCAAAACTTCCGGGGCCTTACCTTGCCCCGGTGTCGGTCCGAGTTGGTCACAAACTCGAGGGGCACTTTGGCGCCCGGTTGGAGCCCCCCGAGCACCTCGATGAAGGCGGCCATGTCGGGCGTCTCGCGGCTGTTGAACTTTTTGATGACGGCGTGCTTCGGGACCGCGGCGCGCGCAAGCGTGTACCCGGGCTCGGCGACGTAGACCAGCCCGCACGGGAAACGGAAGTTGCGCGCCTGGGAAGGAAACATCAATGCTGATTCGTAAAATCAGGAAAAGTCAAAAGAACGGGTATAGGCTATGGACCGTGGTATGCGCGAAAGTGTATCCCTGCTCCGCAACATAGATCAGCCCGTGCGAGAAGCGGAAATTGCGTGTCTGATAGTACCAAGAAAATATTGGTCTCAGTCTTTCAAGGCCTCGAGATTCCTCTGTAAGACGATTTTGAACGGCGAACAGAGGATCCACAGAGATACACCATGCCTCAAAACAGCGGCGCGCAGTCGTCAAACCGTAGTCCAGCCTACAGGGGAAGCAAAATCTCCGAGAAGAAAGCAGAGTAAGGAGTTGGTACCTTTTCTACAGACTGGAAGAAACTGACCGCACCCTCGATTCCCTTCAAAGACAAGCTTCCATATGCTTTCCCATCGAGTTTCAGAGAGTGGGTGAACGAGTAATTGCGCAACCAAAACGAAGCGGAGACTACCCACCTCTGCATCCAAGAAATGCTGTCATGACAGCAAATGGAGTAAAGTTAAAATTCCTCGAATTGGGGGGCTCACCTGCTGGTAGGACAGCGGGTGTACGACCCCCCCGCTAAGCTCCAGGAACCAGTCGGGAGTGATGGAGTGCAAATTTTGGACCAGTAGCTGTGTCGTGATGGCTTGACCCCCCCGCACCACTTCGACGGAAATTCTCTTGCCCACCGAGTCGTCCAGGAGGGCCTCCAAAGCGTAGAATTGGGTTACGATCTGCAAAGGCGGAAGCGTTGCTTCAGCGAAACGGTATGCAGAAGGTTGGGAGCTTTGTGTTGTTTGACAAAAGGTATTGTTATGTCCAACGAAAGCAGCGACTTCGGAGCGTCTTTGGAGGGCAGCATAGCTGTCCCAGAGATATTGCACTCTTTGTTACGTCATCTCCGAATCCTCGTCCCTCAACCTTTCCTACCACTGACTTTCATGGGACAAGAGTCCTTTCAGCTCAATCTCTTTTAGGTTTGAGCGGTTCTGACTATCCGGCAATGTCCAAAAAGTAGCGGCCCAGTCTTCGGCCCGCTCCAAATCCATCTCGGTGCCTCTTCACACATCTTTGAATAGCGAGGCCACACAACAAGCAAGCGGTAGAGCAAGCGAAGCCGACGGAGTAGAAGCGCACGACAAGCGACGAACTTACAAGCGCGGGCACACAACAAGTCTTCCGAAAGCCCTCTTTACCTGCCCCTCGACCCGCACGAGAACATCCCCCGTCTCTAGTTGTCCGTGAGCGGGCCCCGCTGGCACCACCGAATCGACCACCAGCATTCCTGTCTCCTGCTTCGCGGACGCCCGGACCAGGCCCTCCGTCTCGCGTCCGAGGCCCAGGCGCCGGACCTCGTCGAAACCCTTGTGGACCAGGGTGGTCTGCAGAGGCGACACGTGTCTTGGTGTGAGGGGCGCAGACATTTGTTTAGACAGTACTACCAACAGCAGAAAGTTTCTAAGCATTGATTGCGTGGCATTTGCATCGAAAATTCAGCGGACTGCTCAAGATGAAGCACGATCAGAAGGATTTTTCGAGGATCAGCCAAGCGTCACTTTTGACGCCTAGGTTGCAACGTCGAACTTTGTATATCACGAAATTGGACAGCGTATGACGAAATGAGGCGAAAAGACGATATGAAGCGCAAAGATGTTTAAGCCTGATCTGTGAAATGAAGTCGGAGCAATTTCGAGGTCTTCGTATCAAACTCAGAACACTATCACAAAGGGAAAGAGGCAAAAACGAGAACGTCGGAGAAAGTAAAGGTCACGAGCACGATATCATGCAAGCATTGTCATATTCAGATCTGACAACGATTGGAATTTTGAAACAACATGCCACAATCCGCTGAATCTCGGATGTATAGTTTCTACAAGCTTCCAATTAGTGGTGAGCTCTTGACCTGAAAGACTATTATCCAACCTGCAACGTTCCCCTGGGAATCTGCGGCGCAGGCCACCCCGGCAGGGCCGTGTCCGGTCTGCTCGTTTGTAGAAACCGCAGCGCTCGGACAACGCGTCCGAGGGGCAGAAAGAACGCCGACGCGGAAGTCGACTTGCTGCCCGCGTTCAGCGCGACCGCCTGGCCGTGGCAGTCGATGACGGGGGACCCGCTGCTCCCGCCCTTAGTGCCAGACGCGGCCTGGGGGGTTAATGCGAGGGCAGGTGAAGGCTCGGGTCAAGCAAGGGTGAATTGGAGCACGAGATTCGGAGTTAGGTGGAATGAATGTTGGTTTGGCAGCGAGGGCAGGTTAAGGCTCGAGGTAAACAAGGGTAGGTTGGAGCACGAAATCGGGGTTAGGTGGAGTAGATATAAAGTGGGCATTCAAACGAAGGTATAGCCCGAAGCTTCAAACCCGAGAATCGAGGCAAAGTGTGAAGATTGCAGGAGCCACAGCGAATGAACTCCAGAGTAGGGGAAAAACTTTGAAACATAGGGACTTATCGCTACACTCTCGAGCTCCATACGATGACCACTGTAGATTGTCAGTACCCAACCGTTCATTAAACCACCCCACGTTCTGCGTCCAATCGAACGTGCAATCCGCAGATCGATCGTGCTCCCATTACAAAAGACTGGGAATCACGGACGTCAAGTGATGACTTGCGTTGGCAAAAGAATATGTCCATACCTGGATGTAGAAGGTGTTGAAGTCGTTGAAGCCCTCCTTCTTGTAGTGTGGGGCGTCCCGGTCCAGGCGGGCCAGCGTGCCAGCGAGAATGGACACCTGGCAGAGAGAGGGGGTTTCGGAATTTGAGGTTGTTGGAGACAGAACGAAGTAAAGATCATGTCCTTCCGCCGACTCGCCGGTTTCCAAGATTCGGATCAGAAAAATATATGCACTATCAAGTGAGTACGTCTCAATTGCTCATCTCGTTTTGGTCGTTACTTTTCTTTGTCCACTGTACGGGTGCTGTACCTGGTTGCTTGTCGCTTCTCCCCACTTGATTTGAATTTGGTGTCCTCTATCGACTGTTGAAATTTGCGTAATCTGTTTAGAGTTCAAGACAGGTGTGACCCTGACGGAGTGATTGGCTCTGGTCGGGGCGTTCCATCAAGGTGGAACGCGGCATGGAAGATCCATCAGATTCTCCTCTGCAATCGAGGAGCCATTGATTGCAGAGGAGAAAGGGAGCACGGCATGAAGGAGATCAGCAGGGCCGCACCTTTTCTCCTGAGTCGTTCCCAACGACCCTAATTTCCAGTCCAACAGTGGCAGCTTCCGGCACGAGCGGTACCTCTTCCAGGTCCATGAACTGCACTGCTGCCGGGTCGAAGTGCATGAAGCCGAAGTCGTGAACCGGGTCCCGGTACAGCGGGTGCACCGGGATCTCTTCACGATCCAGGAAGACAGCCTCTGCCACGACGGGGCCTGGGAAAATCCAAGAAATGGCATAAGGATATAATTTTTAAAAAAGAGTGAGTATTGATAGAAATAAGTACGGAGGGACTTTGATAGAGGGACTTTCATGGTCCACCGGGTGCGCTGGGATCTCCTCGCGATCCTAGAAGTAGGCCTCTGCTATGGCGGGGCCTGGGGCGGGGCCTGGAAAGAGGACAACTAGCATGGGTTTCTCTCCTGGTGGAAGGGGAGGTGAGAAGGGGTCACTGAATCGGAGAATGTCCAGTACAGGGGTGCACCGGCGTCCCCATACGGTTGAGAAAGACACCCTCTGCCACGAACCCCCGGGGGAAAACAAGAACTAGCATCAAGATAGTACCGGTTGACAACTGGAGATTTGAGAGGAAAACGTTTGAAGAGACTTAATGAAGGGGGACGCGGGATCTCGTTGCGGGCCAAGAAGACGGCCTCTGCAACGACGGGACTGGGGAAGTATACTGCAGCACTGGTTGAGAAGTGGTCTTTGAGAGGGAAGGTTTCAGGGGACTTTTAGGGTCCAGCGGGTGCGCCGTACTCTTCTTACAACAGGACACAACTCCAGATCAACAGAACAGAAGCAAGACTTTCTTTGATTCCAGCAAAGAACTTAGCCAACTGCCACGACAGTGGCTGCTGTGACATCAAGGGTTGTCTGGCAGTGAGGGTTCAGTGACCTCGAATACCCCTGATTGCTACATCTGGATTTGCAGATCTGCAGGTCGTTCTTGGCTGTAACTTTTAGCCTCTCCTCCATCAAATCATATGTTTTCAAAGTTATTGGCTGCCAGCCAGCACCTCCAAGTCCCGTTTAGTAGGCATCCATGATCCTGGATCTTCCAGCGGCGGAAGTGTTTCGTTGGCAAGTCAAGTACTTAAAAGTGCCTGGAGTATAATCACATCCTTGTCCATCAGCTACTATGTGTTCTTCGCATCGATTGCCAGTATATCGGGCAAGCCATATTCTCCATTTCGCAGCCGGTGTGGCTCCAAACGGTGTATCAGTGCCTCTTTGCTGCACTCTTGATGACCGACCTGGTTTGACGACATGCCGGTTGGTGAGAATAAGCCCAAGCTTCTTGTCCACTATAAACCCCGTCGCGTAGCTAGAGGAGGCTGATTCTGTGTCAAACGCACGCACCCCAGTGATGCGCAAAACCACCACTGCCGGAACGACCTGCAACACAAGAAGAAGAACTTCTCTGAGGCAGGATTTCTCCAATCCAGAGGCGTTCGTCTACCCCAATATGTGATGCTGCCAGTACGTTACAATGAGACTGCTTCTTCAAGTGGATTAGATAATGGAGTCTAGTCATCTTCTGTGACTGTGCAACTTGAAGAACGAGTCTGATCTGTTTTTTTCAAGGAATCACAGCAAGATCTCAACGAAGGACTCATCAAGCGGTCGTCAATCATTCCCCAGCGGCTCAGCCTCTATTGTCAACCCAGAAGAGGCGTGTGCATCGCAATCAGGCACACTTCTACTTGACTTGAAGAAATGCTAGATAGACACGCTATGCCAACATCATTGTCGCCATTCATTCGTAGCAACTCATCTGAAACCTATCCAAAACCACCAAAAACGCGCCACCACCAAGGTTGTTAAAACCCCACCTTAGCCAGCGCCTTCCGCCAATCTTCCGCTGTCGCAGAAGCCCCTGGCCTCAGGCCATCAATTTCATTGAGGAGTTCCTTCGCAGCCGCCCGCTTCTTCTGGAAGTCATCGACGCCAGTGTCTGCATTCCCATCCATTGGGTGCGCACTGCCCGCTGGAGAATCCATACTTGCAGCTCCAACACTCCTGAAACCCTTGCTCGTTGTGCGATTGACAGAAAATTGCGCCCTACTGAAGGACTCTAGGCCTCAAGAAACTGAAGGATTTCAGCAAAGTGGTGACACGGAGTCCAACAGACTGGTTGGTTGAACTTGAAACCCTGCGCAGACTCCGAAGAGTTGGCAGAGCTGAGGCTGAACAGTAAACTTGAAAACGACCATGAATTTTAGGGTTTGACTTTGAGTGCACGAGCATTGAGAAGAAGCATTTTGTCAATTTCGATCTGAGAGTCAAAGGAGGAGGACGCTCGCAGGCTGGCTTAGCTGAGCAATCCTCTGAGTTCCGCAACAATTGCCTGGACGTAGGAATCAGGGTGCTGGACGGCGACAATGTCTGCATGAAGAATTCAAACTTCTGTGACGTAAGTACAGTGAGTTGTTGGAGTGTCTCATTCAAGCCCCGTTGATTGTTGTTCCAATAAGGCCAATCCCAATGCACACGCTGCATGGTGGCGCTTCCTGATGACCCCGTGGAGGCGCCTACGGAGCGCCGCCCTCCCAAGTCAAACCCTGACTGCACTCAAGATGCTGAGCTTTGCCATAGACGCCAATTCTGGGGGCGCCAGAACAGGCGTTCTTAGTTTTCCCAGCAGAGGTCTCACCCTGCCTACCCCAGCACTTCTTGTATACACCAGGAAGGGGCTCCCTCTCAACCTGATGCCGGACTTGCTCGATGAGTTGAAGGATGACGGCGTGACGACGTTGCAACTGAACACGATGCATTTGTGAGTTGGTTCACGTTTTACCACCACTTGATCGAAGGGTGCGGAACTGCGGAGGGGAATTGTTGGATGTGAGAAGCGCAGATTGCAATTAAAAGCGTCTGTTTGTGAGTGGTTTCACGCTCTACCACCACTTGGTTGAAGGCCGCTGAAATGGGTCAGGGAATCTGTTGAAAGACTAGCAGTTCGCTTTGAAAAAACTCATGAGCAATTGGCTTTTGACCACCGTGCAATAAAAGTCTGGGGACGAATCAAGGTAACTTCTATCAAGTAGAGAACCGCTAATTGCAGCTGAGTATGATGCAACTGTGAGTGGTATGCAACTACCACCTGTTCATCAACGCTTTGACTGTGGTTAGACAGATCTTCTGATGCAAACTGTTTTTGCCTTCCTTGGATTCAATAGCATCTCAGAAGAAAAAGCGCTGCCTTTTCAGAAGCCACTGTCCATATGGATTCAAGAACTTTCCATCCTATGTCAACCTCCCACCACCAGAACCCTCCTCAATTCTAACCTCTTTTAACCCACATCTCTGCTGGTTCAGTATACTGGGTGTCACAAACTCTTTAACTGCGCGCAAGAGGTTAGAGTCTAGCTCTTCAAATCTGCAGCATTGAGGGGCCCAGCGCAGACACTGTCAGGAAGGCCGGGGGCGCTCATAACTTCCTGGGCGTACAAGACTACATCCTATTGGCCTTGGGACGAGACGCTATGAACTTTGAGGGGGGCGGCCCCGCCAGTGCCACCTATGCCTCATTTGACACCCCCTCAGGACGCCGTCAGGTAGGGCTATTTTAACGAACCTTCTTTTGACTTTCTTCGTCGCCAGCTTGTGCTTTTACCTGCAAGCTTTTTGCCTGGGCAGAGAGACATCTGCATCTTTCCTTCCTTGACTGTTTCCTCAGTCTGCTTGCGTGCTTCCCTGCAGAAATGCATTGTAACTATATTCTAATCGACAAAATTATCTAAAAAGCTGCCCTTTCCAGGAGCCCCCGTTGCCTCCTTTGCTTGATCATGAAGGTATGGTACCGGAAACGACAGCTGGTCCGGGGTCAACCTTCGATGAAGTTCAATGGACTCCTATGACCCTAGAAGTTACCAAGAGTTTAGCACGCAGGGCACCTTCAAGTCCTATTCTTTTGGTTTCGACCAATCAAAGAGTTCTTTGGATTCCTGGATTGCAGGTGACGCCAGAAGCGTATGCTGACATCATCGATGCCCTCCGGCCCGACATCTTCGTACCCCTGGCTGACGACATACCCTCCACATCGGGACGGAAGCGGGTGAAGCAGTCAGTGGACCGTTCGCTCAGCTGGTTAGACGAGTGCATCGAGAGGAATGTAAGCCAATGATCGCATTTTCCGTCCCCAACAAACATAACGAACTCGTTCACCTAAAATCTGGGCCCTGATCAGAGGGGCCGTAGTGAAGGAAAGTGACAAAGCACAGTCAAAATTGGTCAACTGGAGCAATAAAAGACGAGCTTTTATCTGAACTTGTAATGTTGAGGTTGGTGATCTGGCGATGTATTTTGAGAACCATCTTGAGTTCAAGTCGAGGAAGCCAGAGTCCTTGTTTTGTGTTCCGCAGAAGCAGGGTATTCCGATCTTTGGTTCCGTACAAGGCGGAAGCAACCTGTACGAGCGGCCGCGATCGGCAGAGGAGACGGCGGTGCGGGATGTAGCGGGTGAGAGAAGGGTTTCACCAAGTGCTGGAGCATCTCAAGAAATGCTACATTACTAGATGCGAGGCAATCCAAAGATTGGGCTTGAAGCTTACCCAATCCAGACTGGCGAATGATGGACTTGTGCATCGCATCCGATTCCGAATGTTCCGTGCTACCGAACGTTCTTGCCAGTGATTCCGCAGTCCCTCATAGAAGACATTCGTCGCATCTAGTAGGCATTGGAAGGCGTCATCCTTGGACTTCAGGGGATCGTAATTGCTTCTCTTTGAAATTTAACATTGAAATCATTATTCTCACCACCCTGACAATGTTGACCAGCGATTGCGAAATGCTCGATGACCGGGTTCTATCACGGCAGCTTCACAGGAGAGAGTCTTCTTTGACGGACGATTGATGTCGTATTGATACTTCACTGTCACAGGATTCCATCTCGGCGGCTTTGGACTGGGCGAGTCCTTCGATGAGCGGCCGACTCTCCTCGCTGCAGCAATCGCAAGTTTCCTGCTTCTGTCGACTGCTTCAAGGAAACAGGTTTTTCAAGTCTTTGAGATGTGGTTGTAAGAACCAAGTCCATGGCTTTTTGCGTCCGCGCCGGAGGATTGGCTGCTCTGAGGGGTGGGCTTCCACTTCAAACCACGCCATGTAACGAGCTCCAGCTACGAAAACCCCTAAGCGTTCATTTGCAAGTAGACCTCCGATAGATTCTCCCGCCTTCAACCAATGACTGTATCTGTAGAATGCCCCCTTCCGTCCTTCGCAAAGTCAAGAGGTTTGGCTGCTGAAATTCTCAGCCCATCACAAGTCGATAGACCTTGGTTAAGCAATTGACGGCTGCTTATCCTCCGTTTCTTTCGCTGTAGTGCAAATATGTCCCGTTTTCAATCATGGCCACGGCAAGAGATATATTTGCAAAACAGTTGTCCACATCCCAAGAAAGTCTGGTTGTAGGCCAACAAATGCGCAACCACGCTGCGTTACCTGCGCCGAAATCCAGCATCGAGCTCTGAACTCTTATTTGCAAACAGAGAGCAGAAGTCTCCGCTTTGTCAGTACTTCAGGGTTAGATGTGTAACCAATTCTGAGCAACCTTGTATTCGCCGCAGGACAAGCTCCCCCCCTCCAAACCCCGCCATGTCAGCGGCCTTTCAGTCCCCGAAGAAATCCTACAAGGCGTCGCTGCGGGAGTCGATCTCTTTGACAGCGCCTACCCTCTATCACTAACCCTCGCCGGGTTAGCAATGACCTTTCCGGTCAGTCATGAGTCCCCGGAAGTAGGGTCAGCGGACGGAATCGGAAGCAGCGGAGCAACGGAAGGCGAGGGACCCGCCTTGGGGGCGGACTGCTCGAAGCTGAACCTGCTGTCCCTGGCTCTCAGGTGAGGCGGGAGTCCGGGTTCTTGCTTTTACCATTGACGATCAGAAGACAGCAGGCTGAGGCAGAGGTCTGGTTGTATGTTTGAGTTATCGTGCCTGGCAATTTGGCACGCCAATCTACTCGAGAGAAAGCACACAGGATGCGAATGCATGAAGATCGATGGATGCGAACATTATGTTCTAAAGCGAACCAAGGAAACGTGACGAAGTGAAAGGCTCCAGAATTCTGTAAGGTTGCTCGACTTGGCATACCTGGCCACTGCCTGCAGAGAGAAGAAACTACAATCAGCCAAGATAATAATAAGTTCTGACTAACACTAGAATACCCCGACCCAAAGAGGTACCTGCTCCGCATCCATACCCACCCTAAAACCACCAAACCAATCCTACCCGTCCCAGTGCGGTTACCTTATCAACTATCTCGGCTTACTATTATTCTACTTTATTACGGTTGCAGAGAGGATCCGCGCCCGCTGCTCCCCGGCTGCCAGTGTTACACGTGTCGGAATCACACACGGGCGTATTTACACCACCTCCTGAACGCGCACGAGATGCTCGCGCAAGTGCTCCTCGAAATGTGAGCCGCCCAGTGCGCAGCTTGTCTTGGAAAGAGCGGACTCCGTGCTTCTTTTCACGTCTCACGTTTGAATCTCACAAAAATTCTGCTCGGGCGTGTTCTCAAAAAGCTGAATGTTCATGGCAGCACAAAGTTGACCTTCTCCGAGACTATTGTTCTTGTTTTCCTTTCTTTCTATCGCTCCCTGTGTTTCGGAACCACCGAAATACTGAGTGCAGACTCTGTTGAGAAGCTTTAGCTTCCTGACGGATTGCCAGTGCAGCGGGCTCGTCGATGTCGTCTGCCAACCGTCTGACTGGACTATGCACGTGTCGTCCGTATAATTCTGGCTCTAACGGTCAACTTTTTCTGCAGCCATAACACACACCACTACACTCGATTCTTTCGGGCGATTCGGCAGTCCATCATTGAGGACAGGTTTGACAGGTTTCGGCAAGCTTTTGTTGACAGATGTAGAACGACTCAAATAGACGTAAAGCCAATGGCACCGAAACCATCTGGGAGAACTTCTCGCATAGATGGAGTCCATGAACTGGAAAAATGCTAAGCCATCCTTATCCCTTTAATTGTTAGTACCTCGGAAGCACGCGTTGAGCCATTGTATCTATCTTACACACGACAAGGTTCCTTTGCGAATAAGAGATCCATAGGTAAGACGGCTTCAGGCCGTGCAAGCCAGTCTGCAACAGGTATCTACGTCATCACGTTGGATTTTGAGCACTTGTATTCTACGGAAGTGGTACACGTCTTTGATATGGTCAGGATCCGAGTACGGTACGTTTGTCAAGCATGTACATATTGCATGGTGGCCATATGCATCCGATCGTCTTGCACTTTGAGTACAGGTCGGACTCACAGGCTCGAATTCAGTCACCTTTATAGTGTATTAGTATACTACTAATAGGGACAAGCTTGCAGACGGTTGCACAGGCATGGCAGTGACTCAGGTGGCCCCAGTTCAGCCTCGGCGGGCTGCAGCATCTTGTCATATATACCGTCTTGGCCGGGGATCGGAGTCAATTTCAGCCTCATGGCTAGCTCGCCGTCGGCGGCCCGGCGTTGGGCTGTAGGTTGTACTGGCACCGGGAGCTCACTGACAAAGTCGATCATATGCGTTCGATCGCTGATACATGGACGATCACTCCGCGGGCGGCCGCCGTCTCTGTTCAGATTGCACCGTCAGACAGGCTTTCATGAGTGCAACCGGCCTGGTTTACCGTGATATGAGGGTAAATGCATTCATGAGAATCATTAGACATTGAACATTATCGATCATCGATTGAAGTATAGATTCCCGGCGCCATCGGAGCCTGTATACATATACTACGATAATGCACTAGGATGCTCGCCTCTGCACCCGCGGCATCGATATGCGGCGGCAGCGGTCGACTCGCGAGCGAATGATTGAGAAAACATCGATCGGACCCCGGGTCGCCGGATGTTGAGTCTCGCTAGGGCCATATGTGCATGTGCATTCAATACAGGCTTGTTTACTGCATGCATGCCGCTTGAGTCAGACGGTGGCCGCCAAACATGCAGGTAGCTTCGCCTTTCAAAACTGATTGAGCAGGACTCAAGGGCCGGCCTTCAACTAATATCCACAGGCTTGGTACTCAGTGGGCATGTGCTCCTAGCTAAACTTAGGATGCAGCAAGAAAAAAGCATTGAATCTTCCGAGAATTTGCACAATGCGGCCCGGTCAGAAGAACTGGCAACCAACTTCATCCAGCAACCTACTAATTGTAGGATTCAACGTAGCCGCCACGAATGACCAGCTCTGACTTTCCTGCAACAAAACTCCAATTTGAAAATGTCGCATGACACGTTTGAATGTTTGCTAAATTAACTTCAGCCCTTAGTGCACTCGGTCAACGAAACCACCACGTTACAGCAAGAATCAACGCTTGGCGAACTTGCACTTTGCTCTACAATCAACCTTCTCCCCTCTATTAGGTATACCAATAAAGAATGTCCTACGTATTCTTGTCTACTTAACACTAGAGCTTTGCATGAATTGGTCCTCAATGACCAGCTCACAGCAAATACGTTAACCAAATATACATTACATACTAAGCCACTAAAGTACCACCCTGTATTTCAGAGCGCCTTCTTACAGGATTGACTGCATTTCCACGATGCTCGAACTAGCAGAAAACCCTACCTTGTCGTATAAACTAAACGTCAAGTCAATGCTCTGGGCGTATCCAAAGCCATGACTCATTCCCTGATCCCGATCCTCAACGCTCTCAAAATCTTGGACTTTGCTCCGAGCCAATTACGCCGGTGCTTCCTCGGCTCCTCTTTATTAGCAGGCAACTCGGTTAGCCACACCCCATCCGGGCTTGGGACGTCTGCAGCCAACCAATCGTGCACTTTCATTCGACTCTGTTCCTCCGGCGCTGATGCAGCCTCTAAGCTTCGCCTCATAACCTCCAGCCGGTCCTGTTGCCTCTTCCAGGCGCTCAGTGACATCGACTGGCCCAAAGACTTTTCGCTCGCGAGCATAGACAGTGGGGGTTTGATAAAGGAAAACTCGGCGTCCGCAATCGAATCCGGGGATGCCCCCATTTTGTTCGGGGGAGAAGGCGTCCCGAGGGGTTGTAATTCCGCGGGAGGCGCCATTGACTTTCTATGCACCGTCCGCAGGCGCACTTCCGGCGCACGTGACGGCGTGGGAACGTCCCACGAATCTCGGCTTATTTCGTTCTCGTTCTGGTCCGAAAGCGGCCGAAGGTGCCGCCCGAGGCGCCTCCGGACGTCCGCAACTGTTTCCCCGGACGCGAAAGTGAGCTTCAATGTGCCCACGATCCTTCCGTCACGGACCCGCATCTGCAGAAAGGGGGAAGCCCGCATGAGCAATGAAAGTCGACTGCCATCTGGAGCGCTGCTCCGACTTGTTGCATTAGGACAACCCGCCACGATGCAATCAGAAAGGTATAGAAAGAAATCCACTTCTGACATTGCAAGATTGCGAATGCCCGCCTGGCTTAGCTACCCAACCAGCTCCTTCCGAGCACCTTCGAATTACAAAAGTAGAAAACGGGGTGTGATTGGCAGGACGGAAATTGCACAGAACAATCTGTCAAGTGCCTTTAGAAAACGTTTAGACACAAACTTCCGCACCTGCTGCCCCTTCCAAGCACGCCGCAGAATACAGTCAGCCTTACACTGCCACTACTACCGATAGAAGGTGTGCATCATTCTCGTGTTAAAGTTCAAGCCTTGCTCGGACACGGGAGGTTTACCGTTATGGCTCTGCACTCGAACATTCCTTACCAGCTTGATCTTCCGCTTCTTCCTGTTTCCGTTCTCCTGTCCGTCCTCCGGCGGGGGTGATAAGAGCTCCGGATGGAACTGCTGCACCCTACCCTCTGACGATGTCCCATAGCTTATGGAGCGGAGCAAGCTGCTAGAGGGGGCCACATGGAGGGTGCTATCATGGGAGACCGCTGCGTCCCATAAGAGCCACGCCTCGTCCAAGGTCTTCCCATTGAAAGTAACCTGGCAGCAAGGGGAGGCGAAGACTTAACGACAGAGTCTAGGATGCGTCAAGGCGAAATGCACCACCTTTCGTTTCTTGTTGTATCATGGCATAGCATGCAGCAAGAAAAGCCATGAGAACGTGTTTAGATCCAACTGAAGGGGAATGCTGTTGCAGGCTGTTCGAACTGTGAAGGTCAGCCTGGGCAGCGAGCGAGGCGCAAGAACGAAGGGAAGGCAGAATATGAAGATTGCCTTATGTGACCGGCTCATCTGAGCTGTGTCACATGCTCAAGTAGCCGCTCAAACCAGTGACCTTGACCACCTCAGAACATGCATTCCGAGTATCACAGATCCTACTCTGGCTGTCTTGAGCCCAAACCTCAACCAGCGCAATATAGTGACAACACGCACTCACTTTCTGCTGGTCCGCCGGCAGCCCCGTCCGATTCTCCACCGCTACCATCACGTCTCGAACGCGATCCCTTCCAGACACAACGACCGACACTTCCCGGCCGTCCAAGGTGCTGACATGGACAACCATCCGGCGGTGGGCGCGCTCCTTAGGAGCATCCCCCGTGCAGCACAGATCGAGGACAGAGTCGGCGTAAACGGCGTGAAGGCCTTCGAAGTCCGCCATTTGCGCGTCATCGTGCATGATGCACCCGGCGGAAGAGAGGGTTTGGTGGTGGACGGGGGTGCTGAGCAGGGAGCAAAGCATCTGGACGGGGGATGAAAGTGAAGGGTTAGGAGAGAATAGCAACAGGGTTTGTGAGGAATATCGGACCGGTACTCAGAGGTTTCTCAAAAAAACTGAAAACATGGCTGACCTTTCTGCTCCTTGATAATGCATTTCGGAGTCTGATGAACCAAGCAGAAGAGTAAATGACGAGGCGTTCGAAAAGGTGGTGCTACAGCAGTGGTTAACAGAGAGTGCTTGAAAGGGGTTAGGAGAACATTGATACCGGGGGTTGACATTAGCCACTATTCACGATGTTCAGAATGCGACAAGGAGAAGGGGGCTTTGCGAAATTGGAAAGAGCAGGTGCGTCATCAAAGCAGTTCTTTCTTTGCTGACGTAGATGCTATTGTTGTCTGGGTGGGGAAGACAAGGAACCATGCATATACCTATTGCAGTGAAGCGAGGTGGTCTAGGGGATCAGGTTCTCAAATTTTTTGGGGTCAGGATGTGCCGGTCTTCAGAAGCAAAACTAGCGGACCACATCAAACATCTACCAATCTGGAGAGATTGCATTCCAACATGGTTCTCTCACATTCATTTCCACCAATTTGCCGCCGACAACCACTCCAAGTGAACCGACTTCAGCAGCAGAGCCGCTCTGCTTTTCCACAGTGTTTTCTTCAAGTGCCTAATCAGAAAAGAGCGGGATCCACCTACCTCTTTCAGAAACCGGACCCTCGTCGTGGGCCTTATCCCCAGCAGCGGCAGCAGCCCCGCCTTTGTCTCAACAAACACGCGCCCTCCATCGTCCTGATCCAACAGCGCCGGAAGCACTCTCAACCTCAGAACCGCATGGTCTACGATGTGCTTCTCTGCTAATCGGTCATCATCAAAAAGCTCAATCTGGCTCGCTGCGTGCGCGCCCCAGAGAGACAGCGAGTCCTCGTCGACGAAGAGTTGGGAGGTTTCGGCGGATGGTTCGCAGAGGAAGGCGTGCGGAAGATATGTTGCGGGCTGCGAGTCGGCGAGCTCTTCGAAGAGGGGGGCGGTCAGCTCCTGAAGAATTGAACGGGGTGAAAACATTTTAGCAGATTTTCCGGATGAGAACTACAAATGCTGGAAACATTTTGGTTGAGGTCATCAAGGGACAGAAGATCAACGGATATATGAGAAGGATGCGGCTCGCATGGCAATGCAGGCACGCAGGTGCTAAGTGATAAGCTGGTCACAAAGCGCAACTTCCACAGAAAAGAAAACTTTTTAAACAAACAGGCCTCAACCCGCGCCAGCAGCTGAAGCCTCCTGATTTGAGGCCATTGTTGAAAAGCGTGTTAAAGGCCAGTGAAACCTGATGTTCAAATGCAGAGAGCCTTGAAGACAAACTCTGCTTTTATCTTCATCTTCAAGTGTCCATTGACCCATGCAAACCAGCAGCGATCAGCTCCTATTGGATCATGATTTTCTTCGTCGGTAATGCAGGATGACATAAATAATGTGGGGGACAAAGAATTTGAGAGGTTACCAAAACCAAAGCTCTGGAGCACGTAAATCGGGATGAGCGGAAGGAGCAAAAGCACAATGACTCGTATGCTCCTGAACCAGTGCATGTCTTGGGCAGTCCAATCAGCTACAAACTCCTGGAAGGATGCTAACCCCACAATGTTAGGTATCCATATCAATGCTGTCGCCCATGAGTGGATAGCCCAAGCTAAAAACTCCTTGCTTTGTTAACACGGACACTGCTTCTTATCTCTGACAGGATCGGGTAAAAGAAGAAGGCTACACTATCGCCAAAGCGAGTTGCGCTGATCAAGACAAAGTCTGTTTTCGAAAGTACGGCTGTGGCAGACCTCAAAAATAGGTCTGCACTGCGAGCAAGTAGACAATCCAAATCTCCTCAATCAAATCGTACCCAAGCCAATGCCAAGCACAGGGGTTCGCGCACAAGGAAAAGAACTGAAGCCAACAATATTGCAGGGGAGCTCAAGTTTGCTGGGTTGGGTTGGGTTTGACCAACCGAGCCAGCTTGGGTTGCAACTGCAAATGGTTGTATAGAATGTGTATACAACCTCGCAGGATTTCGGACATACCGATGGCATGCACTATTCTCTGTTTAATGAATCTTCCAACAAAGCAAATACAGACCATGCAAGCATAAAGTTGGGACCTTTTCCCTTCCCTCCTTCCCCTGTTGGAAGATGGTTTGAGCAGCAAGAATACAGAAACCTTACAGAAAGCGCGTGAAAGCAAGGTGGGATTCCAGTTACACTACAACTCATCGGGTCTGTCTGTCCGCTAATGTCCTTCACCAACGTCAGCCCTCACGGACTGGAGGGGTGGTTAACAGCAATGTAAGAACAGATCACTGCAGATCCCTGATGAAACACAGAATACGCCTCACAAAAACACAATCAACATTGTGTTTGAGTGATGCGGTAAAAAAGGAAACGCAGCTTGCCCTTCAAGAGGGGATCCACAATATTCAGAATCAGAATTTGGGAACGGAATTGTATTTTGAGACGAGGAGCTCTGCAAAGAGTTGTGTGCCTGAATTGAAGGACTCCACGTTGTGAGCTCACACAAGCTTTGAGACAAAATCGCTGACCAAAGTCAGAGACTTCAGCTCAACCATCTGTTGAAAGTGGTCAATCTCAGACTTTCAGGTTAAACAATATGCAATCACATCATGCATGAAAGTGACAGAAATACTTGGCCTGCGACTACACAGGAATGTAGCGAACACTTTGCAGCAATCCCTTGCCAACAGGTCAACTGGCAAGACTTTGAAAGTTTCAACTTGTTGTCAGAAGGTGATGCCCAGAGTCGTACCTGCAGATCAAGCGGCACCCCAAGTCTCTCCTGCACAAAGCCCTTGATCTGCTCGCCCACCGTCCCCCTGGGGTCCACATTGGGAATCACAATCCTCTGATCTGCCGGTGAAACCACCAACTGCCCCTGCTGTGCCGTATGATAGACCTGTAGCAGGACAGTGATCGCCATACCCCGCGGCGCTAATTTACACACAAACACCTCTTTTCTCAGCAGACCCAGACCACGATGCGCCTGCTGTCAGCTGGACTCCATTGCCGGAGGAAAGTCCACGTCTTGTATTCATCCCTCGTCCATCTCTTGATCAGCTCAACCCTTGTGGTTGCAGCCGACCTTTTGCAGCTTCGAAGCTTCTGAAGTCTAGCAACCGCGAACAAGCTCAACAGCAGTTGCTCAGATACCGGTACCTACCGTACACGGTACAGAACACAGTGCACATGCACCCCGGAACGGTACCGTCTGGTCCAGTAGCGTAGACACGGACCACGGACCTCCACGCCGCACGGTACAATGTTCTCCGGTCCATCGTACGGTCGCTGTGCTTACGATACCGTACCATAGGTGATAGACATCAAGTTTACGACGCCCAAGGCTACGTTGCCCAATGGTAGCTACGATTTTCAACATTTGCCGCGATTCGGCGAAGGACCCCCCTCTCTGCCTAGACAACATTGGGGCGCTCGGGTGGAGGTCCCAGCGTTTCAGCGGCGGCCGGTCTGGGTCCAGGCCCGTTATCCAACCAGTAATCGGTGCTCCGCAAAGTGGCGCCGGTGACGATCGGTCGTACAACGTACAAGAGATGCCGGCCAACAAAAGCACCCGGGAGATTGAAGATGTCCACCGAGCCTGGAGGCCTGCGTACCAGGCGCTTAAGTCTACCGCGGTACGTACTGCCGAATTCACCGGGCCGTAGTGTCTAGAAAAGACATGCTCGGTAACCTGGAATTGTTGTTCCCCTTGGTACAAAATAGCGTGCAGTGAGGGTCTAGCCTTGAACCGTCAGATGACATCCGCTATCGATCGGAGGGCTCAAGTAGGCCACGCTGGCAAAAGCAGTGGCACGTCATCCTGTATCGAATCGTGACCAAGTTTGGGCGTCGTAGCCTTGGGCGTCGTAAACTTGATACCTGTATCTATAATTCCAGCTCCCTGCCACCTGGCCCCTGCGCCTGTAATGTAGAAACAGGTACCGCGGGCCTTCACATCCCCGCCTGCAGGCCCGCTGGGGCGTGCGCAAACCCCTCGTAACCAAGTTGTCCACGTGGTCAGAATAGAGAGCGTTCATCGGCCTGACGATCTAGAAAACACGAAATGGGTTTGGCCATAACCAGAATGTAAGGTATCCAGCAGAGCTAAACGGTAAGTACCTTCTGAAGTACCGTAGTACGTGACCGGTATCCGGATTCCGAAAGTCATCCATTGCTGTGTGCACGGCTCCTGCCAGCTCGCTGCCTGGGATGCACGGTACCGGTAACACACATCCAATAGGTAGGACGGTAGGTACCTGGTGGACTCAGCCTTATACGGTACACCTAAAGCCGCCCGCTTTTCGCATACGGTATAGAATTCAGAATGCAAGACAGACGGTAGAGTCGGGGAGACTCGGCTACAGCACTGAGCAGCTACCTAGTAGGTATACCTACCTATATCTCATTAACCAATATGAGATATACCTATACGAAATGATGAGAGTACACGTGTCAAAGGGCGCCAGGTATGCCAACCATATGCCAGATGGCCACTTCTGAGCCCCAAAGTCCGGATAAGCAGGGAAATCTCGTTACAAAGCTCTCTGAATCGTCATGATGTTTGTGACCTGTCCTCGGGAAATTTACCGTACGGCAATGGGCAATGATTACTCAAAGGGTAGCCGGCCGGCTCCGAGGCTCCGGAGTCCGGACGTTTCCCTAACTAAGGCCTAATGCTACCCGCGTTAATTAACGTCTTTCTGGCACGCTTTCGGCGGCTGCGTGCGATCAGTTTGTATCCATGATCACTGGCATTGGATGATCTGTGATCATTCTAGGCCTTCCAAGCCTAATTCAAAACTCCACACTACCGTCGGCAGCATGGTGAGCTAGCTGAGTGAAAACGTCTTCATCCCTTCCAAAGTAGCCGATTGTCGCAAATTGCAACACCACGAGCTCAATTTGTGCAGATGAATAGCCCAGAGTCATTCGCCCTTTTGAAATCCCAATGGCTTGTTCCAACTGTATTGTAAGTTGAAGTCAGCATTAATTTGCGCCTGAATCCCAACCAAAAGTCAGTTGAAGTCCTAGTCCCCTTAGACAGATGTAAACTGGAACTTGCATGGATGTACAAAGGTTAATGATACTCCGACCACAATCCACACACATTGGAATCATCCGGATTTGAGAGCCTGGTATCCGATCTCTGCTAGGACAACGCTTTTCTTGCTTTCCTTGCTTCTTCAAGAGTACTCTAGTCTCTCAGTTTGAGGAACATTCTCTTGAGGATCCTTGCTTCTTGCGAAACGGTCCTTGGGGCCGATTCACCCTCCCCTCGTCCCGCACCTGGCGCCCCGTAGCCGCTGCCTGGGTCGCCGTTGGTTATGCGGGTGGGAATACTCTTCCCGTGCAGGTCGGCCGCGTCGAGAAACGCCATAATCTCGGTGAAAGTCGCATCCTAGAAATAAAAAGGAGCGTTAGACTCGGAGGCTGGCCTGAGCGAGAAGCTAGTTTCGGATCGAGGGTAATTTGACATTCTTCCGCAGGATCCGGCGATGATGGTTTGAACCAGACGCCATTTTCTTCAGCAATACTTTGTGTTTGGGCGGCTTTCCGGGCTGTTTGCAGAAAACCGAGAAAACACCTGGCCGATCAAAAGGAAGCCTCAACGAATAATTTTTGAACCCCCACGAGCATCCTTTGGGTGGTGGGATAAATTGAATACCTGTGGCTCGAGGCCTCCCCATCAGGCGCACATAAGACCTCCAAAAGTCAGGACGCACAAAGGCGATCCGGTTCGCGGAAATTGAACGGATCGCGGTGCAGCCCATAACACGGATACTGAGAGCAGCGAATCCTGGGATAGAAACGAGTCGTCGCTCACCTTGCACACGAGCATGTGTTTGGAGACGCTTTCTATGAAGGCCAGGAAGCACCGCTTGGCGTAGAACCACGTGTCCGTCTCGATCTTCTTTGCGTACGGCTCGAGGCTCTTGATGATCCGGCTGATCCCGAACTCGAAGTTTTGCTTGGCGCAGTACAGCGTACCGATCACCAGGTTGACGATGCACAGGTGGAAGCATAGCTTATACGGGTCCTGCGACTGGACCTTCTCCTCTTCCTTCTCGATCTTGCGCATCAGCTCCTCAGCCGACTCGTTCTGCGGGGAAGCCAAGAGGATTTTAGGGGAGCGGGCAAAGCGTGTCAGGAACCGGAAGCTGTAGGGGTGGTTGACGATTGCAAAGAAGTCTCGTTGGCGCTTTGAACAAGCACCGTGTTTGGACGTGCTGAGAACGGCTGCGCAATTATTATGAACCAATGGTGGATAGAGTGTTGTCATCCGGTGCGGACACACTTGAGTTGAACGGAGCGCGGACGCAAAGGATTCAGCGTGAGCCAAATCCTCCGAAGTGCGGACAAGTCACAAGGACGGATGCGGACGGGAGCAGACGAGAGCGGACAGGACCTGAGGCGGACGGAACGGGAACGGAACGAACTTGCCATCCGACATTAGCGGGCAAAAGCGGACGGGATGCGGACGAAAGCCTGAAACTTATGCATCAGCAACGCAGGCGCTACTGGACGGATTGGCGACGGCAGCGGACAAACTGCGGACAAAGTGCGGATGCGATAGAGATGCTTCAGAAAAGGTTTGGATGGAGCCGGACGGATGCGGGCGGGTTGCAGAGGTTCGTACCTGGCTGGTCATGATGTAGGAGACGCAGAGGTTGGCGAGAACGATGGCACTGACGCTGAGGATGTTGTCCGTGTGCTTTTGGACGATCATCTCGTAATACTTGAGCGCCTCCTTGAACTTGGTCTCCTGTACAAACGGAAAGGAAAAACGGGGAATGAGTTGAACAGTCGAAGAGGGATCAAAATGATTGGCATTGAGGAGTGCGAAGCAGGCGGCTGAGAGGGTCACATGATCGTCCCGTAGTCGTTGAGCGCCTCCTTGAACTTGGTCTCCTGTGACAACGGCAATCGAGGTTGGGAATCTCAAGAACGCAGACTCCTGACGTTATTGTCGAAGTACTAAAAGGCTTCCTTGAACCTGGTCTTCTATGGAACAAATATTGAAGTCACTCATTGGAATCCTTATGTAAGTCGAAGATGACAGGGCTGCGGGGTTTGAAAAAGGGCGTCTGAGCAGGCAAGCCAATTCCTTCGTAATACTTGAGCGCCTCCTTGAACTTGGTCTCCTAGGGATGCAAGGAGGAGGGTCAGTGGCCGAAGTCTGAGAGTGTGAGGCGGCGGCTATAGAAAGGGGTGGAGTATTTTAAAGAGGGGGTCAGATTCCAAGGTGCCCGCACTTGAGACCTACGAGAAAGAGTCATCCACGGCCCACACTTTGCGTCGAGACCTTCGTCGGCGACTCAGCTAGTCCCGGAAGGATCAAGTTGGTCGCCCAGAGGATCGGGATCTTTCTAGGGCTGCCTGTCTGCGCGGCGCCTTCCTTTCGCAACGAAGGCACTCTATGACAACGAATCTTTTGATTCTCACTTGGGTTCAATCTCGTCGCCGACTCCCAACAAGCGTCATGCAGGAAATGGCAAAGAAGCATGCCCCAAGCACAAGCAAGCAAAGCTCGCGAACCGCAGAGTGCATGGAAAACAAGCCACGTGTGCACTGACCTGCATGAAGAACGTGTGCGCGACGTTGAGCTTCCACGTGTCGTGCTCGGAGCAGAACTCGGCGGACTGGCGGAAGATGAGCTCCACCTGGCTGTAGTTCTCCAGGTCCCAGTAGATGCGAGCCATCGCCATCAGCCCAGGAATGTAACTCTGCGGAGAATGGAGTTCAAGTATTACCACTCTATGATCAACGGCTGATGCCCCTCTTGAATAGTCGTCGAACCGCTGAGGAATGTCTTACCCACATCTATCTGTTGAGACTACACTTGCAGTCGAGAAGCCAATTCACGAGCAGACCTTTTATCACGATTGGACCTTGAAAATTCAGAATCCCCTTTTAAGAAACAATCATCTCAGACTCCCACTTGAGTTTGACTCCCGCTCACCTCCAGTGCCTCGTCGTACTCGTTGATTGCCTTCTTGATTGCTTCGTTGTCCCTCGCTTTTCGGCCGTCCTGGATCGACTTGGTCAGCCGCCGAAGGACGTCCACGTGGCGGCTCGCCAGCTCGTCGTACTTCCGATACGCCTCCTGCAGCCGTCCGATCGACACGTAAGTGCCAGGACAAGGGTTTCAATTCCCCTGCGTGCTAGAGAAAGAAAGTTGAAGCACAAACACTCTGAAGCAAGCACTCCCTTCAATAGTGATCGCGGAGACCCGCTCAAGATCCCCCTGGGATTTTTGAACGTAGACCTCGCAACAATGTTGGACAGTTGTTTGGAAGCAAGCTGCCAAGTTGAAGCTTCGAAGACGTTGACGCCTTCGCATGACGAGACGCGACGAATGAGATTATGCGCTTTCCGAAGCTACTGCGTTTACGCATTTCAGCGCTCCAGGGATATGGCTTTAAAGTAAAATGTTTAGAGGTTAAGAGTCCAGGAAATATGAGTTTAGGGTTCAGGGTTAAGCGCACCTCCGGCACGGTCTGCCGCAGAATGGTCGCGTCCAGGTAGTCGTACAGGTCACGTGACAGGTGCGTGTACGTCAGGTGCGTGTTCTCCGCCATGACGTCAGCGGCCAGATCGTAGAACTGGTGCGTCGGCTTGCAGTAGAGCAGCAGCAGGTTGCCGAACGTTTCAGGGGGAAACGGAGGGTTCTGCAAGGGGAGTTTGGGGAAGGACGAAGTCAGAGAGACTTGCAGGGGCAATAGTAGGGGCAAGCGGCAACGTTTAGTTGGCCGCTGTTACACGGGCCCATTACATTGAGAGGGAACGAAGCCACAGGTTTTCGGGCTTGGCTCGAGAAACCTTGAAAGAGCGCCTGAATGTCCAGCGTCGCTTGATTGTCGGTTTGCTGTGTTAACTCTCAGATCTGCTCTTAGGCGCTCACGCGCCTGGAGTCATCACCGCTCGCTCACCCACCTCAAGACGGTGAAATGCTTATAGGCCCATACCGGAAGAATAGAATAACCGCGCACTAAACCCCACCTCATGGAAAAGATTGACTTTTCTGAGTCCGGTGGTCGGACCCTCGTCCATGCACATAAGCTCCTCATGGTCACTGGTTCAAAGCTTACCTCAAAATTGCTTGTAAGCTCTTGCTGATTTACCCGAAGTGATAAGCGCTCGCTAACCCACCTGAAGAAGGAAGTCAAGCTTCCTAAATCCGGTCGTCGGGTCCTCGTCCATATACATAAGCGCCTCGTTGTGCAACGTCACCAGATCAAAACCCGCCCCTTAAGCCCTCAACACTGCTCATAAGCGCTCACTAAATCTTATTAACCGCTCACTAACCCACCTGAAGAAGGAAGTTGAGTTTCCTAAACCCGGTGGTCGGGTCGTCGTCCATGTACATAAGCGCCTGATTGTGCAGCGTCACCGGATCGAGCTCCTCCTCTGACCGGGGCGGCATGTCGTTCAGCGCTTCCTTAGCCGCGTCCGTGCTTTTCATGACGTATTCGATGGCGGCCTTCAAATTGAACGCCTCGATGAGCGCGCTCTCGCGCAGCGTCTGGCTGTTGCCCACGCTGCGGACCTCCAGGCCGTCCATGTAGCTGCGGACACAAATTGGACGGTCAATTCGGACGGTTTTCTAGTCCAGGCCGTCCAGTAGCTGCGGAGGGATCACAACGGGCGTTCGATTCGGGCGTTTTCCAATCGAGGCCGTCCAGTTGCTGTGAACGGACACAAAATGGACGGTCGATTCCAACACTTTTCAAACCAGGCCGTAAAGTGTAAATTTGATTTTAAAGCGGACGGTCGATGCGGACGCTCCTTGAAGTGTCTGGCTGTTGCCCACGCTGCGGACCTCCAGGCCGTCCATGTAGCTGCGGACACAGATCGGACGGTCAATTTCGGAAGTTTTTTTATCCAGGCAGTCCAGTAGCTGCGGAAGGACCACAACGGACGTTTGATTTGGACGTGTGTCGATCCAGGCCGTCCATGTAGCTGCCGACGCAGAACGGACGGTCGATTCAGACGTTTTTCAAACCGGCCGTGAAACTTTGCTTCGGTTACAAACGGACGGTCAATGCAGACGCTCCCTAAAGTATCTGGCTGTTGCCCACGGTGCGGACCTCCAGGCCGTCCATGTAGCTGGGGACGACAAATCGGACGTTCGGATCGGACGGGTTTGGATTATTGGCCTCCACTTAGCTACGGACACAAGACGGACGCTTGATTTCGACGTTTTGCGACTCAGGCCGTCACTTAGCTGCAGATGGAGACGAAACTGACGGTCATTCCGACCTTTTCAATTCGGCCATAAATCTTTGCTTCGAATACAAAACGGACGGTCAATGCGGACACTCCTTCAAGTGTTTGGCTGTTGCCCACGCTGCGGACTCCAGGCCGTCCATGTAGCTGCGGACACAAAACGGACGTTCATTTCGGACCATTTTCAAGACGGGCGTCGTGAGACCTGTAACGCTTTGGCCACCAGATTGCCCGCATGCAGTATTCCGGGTCGCTCGGACCTCAAGGGCATCCATTTACGTACCTGCCCAGACAAAACGGACCTTCGATTCGACAGATCTCTTCAGGCCGTCCACTTAGTTGCGGACACAAAGCGGACGGTCACTTGGGCAGTCTTCTAAGGGCGTAAAATGGATGTTTAAATTGGACAGTCGAGAAATAGGCGTCTCTGATCCAAACTGCGGTTGGAACCGGATAGGTCGAGACTTGGGAGTAGCACGACGTGTCTACGCCCCCTCATGCACAGTTGAAAGGTCACGGACGTAGCCGAGCGTTCCATCCCGAGTATTGGACCGTTGAACCCGGTAGATGCGCATTTTGAGAGATTGCATTTTAGACGCCACTTCAAAGCTCGGCATCACCATAATCTCGTATCAAAGGCATAGGAGTGTTGAAGGGTCAAAAGAAAGGGGTATTCTAGGCAGTGGACGCCACTGGGGGGCCAACGTGTTGTTTCCCTCGAAGAGAGTCTTTTGACCAACCCAGGGCCGCCTTTCGAGCGGGGGCGGTTTCGCATCTTTTCAGAATGCGATTTGTTCTGCCCGGTCAAATATTCTGCAAAATCCACATGCTAGCTTCAACGGCCAGCGCAATTGTGGATTTCGAAGAGACTCACCTGCCAACACTCAACTCCGGGTGATCCCTCACGCCCTTTTCGATGATCTCGGCGACGTGCTTGAGCGCCGGGCCGAATTGCTTCTGGCGGTAGTAGCAGAGAGCGATGTTGTACGTCAGTTCCGGCTGGTCGCCTAAAACCGACGCCGCGTCCCCAAACCTGCGGTTTAGATTCGGGTTAGCGACGTAACTAAGTGCAAACCAACTGCTTCTGGCGGTAGTAGCACAGCGCAATGTTGAACGTCAGCTCCGGCTGGTCGCCCAGAACCGACGCCGCGTCCACAAACCTGCGGTTTAGATCCGGGTTAACGATGGTTTTGAGGTCCATTTATACGAGACTAACAAGCTGGATTGGGAGCGAAAGAGTGAAAGACAAAGGCGTTGGGAGGACTCGAAGCTTTCTCTTGACGGAGAGTGCCTCGAAAAGGAATCAGACGTCTTAGTGGGGTCGCAGGCGGAATAAGTGGAGCAGTGTCTTTGGGTGCCGGTGTGTTTTTCTGACAATCAAAATTGAGGAACTTCAATCGTCCTTTTCAAAAACTATATGGCAACTACCCAGGTTTGAGCTTCGTCTTTGACCCTTCGCTTAGACATTCAATTGAGGCAACTGCTTTTAACAGACGGAAACCTGCTTATCATTCTCGATCGCTTTGATGGACTCTTGCATCGAACCCTGGGCTTTCGCAGATCAAAGACGTTCAGCTTGCGAGGTCTTCAAGACTCGCACCCGAAGGAGGACCTTTTCAGATAGGTAGGCCCTTACTTGGCGTGCGCCTCGGCGTACTTGCCCTCCTTGTACAGGACGCACCCCATGTTCACCGTCACGCTGACGTCATCGGGCGTGCACTGCTCGAGCATCATCTTGCAGCCTGCGTTCATAGTCGTCTGCTTTCGTCAAGGTGTGATTCAAGAACCCATAAGCTATGGTCATTCACGGGTTTCTGTAACGGATCGTGACTGAGGCTATGTGCCGTCGATAGCAGCAGAGACGTCTACGAGTAGCCATAAGCTATGGCTGTGCTCAGGCTGTGCAGTAGACTGCGGCTGCCCTTTGAAAGTTGAACAAAGCATTGCAAGGATTATGACTATCCTCAAACTCGCGTCCACCCCCCTTTTACCTTCCCTCATCTTTACCCCCCTCGCAAGCTCTTCCTCGTTACCTCCGAGTCCGCCTCTACGTCCGTATCTTATCTGCCTAATTACGGATTCCTCGTACCTCTGTTCGCAAGCCCTTGTAAGTCTCGTAAGCTCTGGCGCGCTGCATAATGCAATCACGAACCTCTGTGCATAAAGGCGTACCTGGAATATCGTCCTGCTCATACTTGATGCACGCTTGCAGGTTCATCATCCGTTGCCGGAACCCGTCGACGGCCGCGCCAGCCTTTGCAGCCTCCGGAAACATTCCTGCCTGCATGAGACAACCTTACTTAACTAAGTGATTATGTGAATTATGAACCGTCAAACGAAAGGAGAAAAACCAGTCAAGAGCCGAGTTAGTAAGGATGACTAGGAAGACTGGACCGCATCATTGGGGGACTCCAAGAATGCTTCGGTAATGTGAGGTCGGGGCGCTGCAAGTATGCACTGGAATGGATATCTTCAGAACTACAGGCTTGTCCTTTGACAACCCGTTTCCACGGCTCTGCCGGAACCTCCTCAGTCAATTCAAAAACTCTGAGTCCAGTAACATCTAAAGCCGTTTCTCCAGCCAACCCGTTCATGCGGATTCTAAGTCCTCCCCCAAATCGATCCCTGAAAGCCTACCTTGTACAGAGACTTTGCATAGTGCACTTTGTAGTCGTCGATGTCGGGATGCAGCCGAATGAGCTGCTCATACATAGACGCTGCCTCGGGGAACATTCCGAGGTAGTAGTAGCAGTAACCCAAGAGGGACAGCGCGGCGCGGCTCTCGGGATTGAACTGCAGCTGCTGTTCCAGTACTCTGCAAAAGGAAAGAACAAGACTTCTTTGATTGTTCCATGCTTTGCAAGTGGAAGGAGAAGACTTGTTTGTTACCGGACGCTGCCTCGAGGAACATGCTCAAGTAGTAGTAGCAGTATCCCAAAAGGGACAGCGCTGCGCGGCTCTTGGGATTGAAATGTAGCTGCTGTTCCAATACTCTGCAAATGGAGAAACAAGACTCTGTGTGATTGTTTTTTAACGTGCAACCGGAATCAGAAGACTCTCTGGGATTGAATCTGACCTACTGAAAGGCGATTCGTTTCAAAGATCCGTTACGTTGCTTACTTAACATTGGAAGCTCGCAGGTGTGACTCACGATTGCTTCGCCCGGCAAATATAGCCGGACGCTTTAATCTGGGCTCTATTCTGGGACACTTTCTGTCCCAATGAATGATGTTCTCAGAATGAGAGTCATTTGACAAATGTTTGGAAAATGTCGTATGTTGGTTCCTTATTGGGCAGCATCTATTATGATAAGGTGGTTGAAAAAAAAGTAAAGTGGCGAGGGCGTTGCGGTGTTGTAAGACACTGCTGGACGTGCATTTTTGAAGGCAGCTTTATGTCTCCAGGTAAATACAATGATCAAATACATGACCAGTATCCCAGCCCTTTGAATGTTTGGCATACTCTTTCTTAGTTTTGGAGAAATCTCTGCGTAGTAAGGCATCAAGATCCATGTATTGGTGCTTGCCGTGATAGAAAGCACATCGAAGAAAGCACCACCACTGCAAACTGATTCAGCGCCTCCGCAAGGCGCCCGCATTCAATTCTTGGTACTGAGCCTTTTTACTGATTTAAGACAACTTCTGAAGTGCTTAAACACACCTGCTTCTTGGAGAAACAAATCGTTTCTTATGCATTGAAACAATCCAAATTTTATGTGGCCGCTTCAGAGACCATCAATAGTCACACGAGGAGAAAGTCTTTCCCTCCGCTCCTTAGGTTAGCTGATACTGCTCTTGATAGTGCAAAAGGTGCCCCACCAGCGCAAATTGTGAGAACTATCTTTCTTAGACACACCACCACTCGAAATGCATAACACTCCTTGACCAGTTCCACATACGTGGGGCTCAGCCAACTCAAATTTATAGCAGGCTTACTGACAACCACAACCACCTCAAGACATTCCCAATGAGTTACAAGTAGACAGGAACCAGAAGATCAAATTGAGCACGATAAAGAGCTGCAAGAAGTGCGCTAGGCAGTCTGCCACCAAGGACTTGTTCCTTTCAGACTTTTTAGGGTTTGCACGCCACCGTCCAGCTCTAGTTGCTAGCTCCAGATTGATGAAACATGCATTGAACAGAAGGAAGTGAGACTCACTGAGCAACTTCTTTGTGTTTCCCGTCTTTAATCATGCCGTACACGCTGCTCGTGACCTGCCCGTCCTGTATTCGGACCGGGGGTGGCCCGCTCCCCAGGCCCCCAGCCAAGGGCCCCCCCATGCCCATAGCTGTCCCCGGGGGGCCACTCATGCTGAGCTGCCTCCTTTACCAGCTCAATCTACGGTCGCTGACCATTAGTTCGAAACTACATAGCTCTTGCCTAGCACTCTTCGGTCAAAAGTGTTCCGCAGCTTTGAAAAGGGCTCCGGAACGGCGTCCCAAACTCCTGCCAATCAACGTTGCCTGCAAAGCTTTGTAATTAGCTTCCTCTCAAAAAATACTGCTTGCAGGTTTTGGAACTTGCTGCAAGCACATTCGGGAGCTTTCTGTAGGTACCACATGCATCAATTCTACGAGGTCGACCGAGAAGCATGTATCACAATCAGCTACTCCAAAATCTCCTCAAAGTTCAAACAGATTAGCAGGTTATTCCACTTTGCTGTAGACCTGGAAGGCCCGTCTTTTGTCAAAGAACTTGCTGGCAGTCATTGCTCTTGGCAAAATGCGTTTTTGACGTTTTTTGTTCAAAGTACCTACTTCGAAGCGCAGCAAGAGAAGACTCGGAGAAGACTGGGAGATGCCGGCCTGCAGGGGGCCTTGCGCCGGCGGCCTGCCTGCCGATTGATTCATCTCGGCAAGGTGACGCACATTTTTGACGGACCGGATGAGCGTTTACATATCATCGAGCGGTTGTGACTCGCGCCCTTGAAGAGGGGGACGGTCCATTCGACATTGGGACCACATGATCGATGCACCGTCATTGCAGGGTATAATACTATTGGTATTACCAGGTACGGTAGTATTTAAGTAGTATTAGCTTTTGCCTCTGCAGCGCAAGGGATGGCGCTTCCTGTGAGCTTTGGTGACTGCTTGAAGCTAGTGCACTCAATCCAGCAGATTGCTGCTGACGTTCAGGTAAACAAGAATCTCTCCCGGCAGCTTGCTTGGTGGGCCGGCATTGTCCATGGCGTGCTGTCTGAGGCGCAGAAGAAGGCAAGCTGAGTGCAATTGCCCAAATTGCAACGCTTAAATCGGTCCTCACCGATGCGCAGGCCCTCCTCATAGAGTTTGCGGGCACAAAATGGATGCGGAGAATGTGGACAAGGGCGAAGGATTTCCAAAGTTTTCAAAACATCCATCTTCAGTTGGATGCGAGCGTCCAGGCTTTAGCACTGGAACTGATGCTTAACATTGCAGTTCCAACGGTTAGTGTTGAGGAATTAGAGGAGAACGAGGAGGCAGACCTGGAGGAGGACAGCGTCACAGTCAAGCGGCTGCAGGAAGTGGCCAATGAGTTTCCTAGTCAGGATGGGAAGATGGAAGCTTTGTTGGCAGAGTGGTCGGAGGTCCTCAGCATGAGGCAGAGCGCTCCGAGGGCAAGCAAGGTCCCTGAACTTCCTGCAGGTTTGAAAAGGGAGGAGCTGACAGTTGGATCTAGGATTGGGGCGGGGGGATTCGGCATTGTGTATGAGGGGCAATGGAACGGCACCCCCGTCGCTGTCAAGGAGCTCCCCTACGGTGCAGACCTTAGCGAGGATGAGAGGTATGCCTTCAAGAAAGAGGCTGCTTACCATGCCGATCTCAGGCACCCTCACGTCGTTCAGGTCTTTGGGACGTGCACAGACGACCACCCATTCTACATTGTTATGGAGCTCATGAGCGGGGGCAGCCTGGCGAGCCTCATTAAGAGGAGAATCAGCGGGCATGCGGCAGGGGGGGCGGGGAGCCCTTTTCAGGTGTAGGTGGCCCGTGACATAATGCTCCAAATTGCCAGAGCCATGGTCTATCTTCACAGCAGGCAAATTATCCACCGAGACTTGAAGGCGGCAAACATCTTGGTCAGGGTTCTGGATGAGAGCACTGGAGCGTGCGATGTCAAAGTTGCAGATTTTGGCTTGGCCACAGTGAAAACAGCAACTTCAGTGCACATGTCAAGGGCTGGCACAGGCCGCTGGATGGCCCCAGAGGTTGCTGACGACGGACCCTACTCAGGGAAGTCCGATGTTTACAGCTTCGCGGACCTGCTTCGAGATCCTGAGTGGGGGCGTGCCTTTCAGCAGCCTGAAGACAGATATGGCCGTCATGAGGGCGGTTGACAGGGGGGTGCGGCCGGAGCTTCCTGAAAGCTGCCCTGCCGAGCTGCGGGCGCTCGTCGAAAGCTGTTGGCAGCAGGACGACAGGGTGCGGCCGGGCTTTGCAGAGATCTGCAGCAGGTTGGTAGAAATGGGGGCGCTCGATAAGCCAGAGGGGGTTGTTCAACCGGGCGGCCAGGTACTTCCACTGGCAGCCACAACGGAAGGGGAGCTGGAAGGCAAAATCCCAAGCGAGACGGCGGTTGAGAGCCTAGACGATGTCAAACGGAGGGCTGCGGGAGGAAGTCCGGGAGCGCAGTACGAGCTGGCGCTGTGTTACTACGTTCCTCGGTTAGGTTCTCCTCTAGATTTCAGCCAGGCGGTTGAGTGGTTGAAGAAAGCGGCGGATGGAGGGGTGTCAAGAGCTCGTGCATTGCTTGCGAGATGTCACTTTGATGGGGTCGGGCTTGCAAAGGATGAAGTGAAGGGTGTCCAGTTGGCAAAGATGGTTGAGGAGGACCCCCTGGCAAAGTGCGTTTTGGGAGGGGCTTACTTGGTTGGCCAAGGGGGTGTCGAAAAGAGTGAAGCAACTGCAGCGACTTTGTTTGCCTCTGCAAAGGAGCTTCTGGAAGTACTTGCTCAAGACTCTGAGGTAAGGGCAGAAGTGCATGTTCCGGCAGATTCGTTTGGCCTGCTCCTTATTGTGGGCATTGTTGCTTGAAACATAAGTATTCATTGTGGGAGTACACAAGCACTACTTTCTGTGGACCTGCAAGGGTGACTGCAAAAGTCAGGTGTTCTGCTTTCTCATCCATTGAAGCTGACCTTCCGCTTATAATTTGATGCAACAGTTTCAGCAGTAGAGCACTTTTTGCCACGTTACTACTTCACAGTAGTCAGCATGCGACTTACTACTTGCCTTGCATCAAGCACACGTAGCACAACAAAAACAGAAGCGATCAGGTGCCCCTTCTTACGAGTATGCCAGAATCCTGTGGCTCAGTGATGGTGCGGTATTCCTTCTGGCTATGGGTTCTTCCTTTAGATTGTCAACCCAAAGTCCTAAGAAGAGTTACTTGTCAGCTTCCTTTTCTGCTAGAAGTCATGCAGAGGGCCTACGCAACCTGCTGATTTTTAATAATTGAGCTTGGGTTGACAATTTCTCTTGTGATCCTCCAAACCTTTGATTTCATATATGAAATCAAAATGTCCAGCAATTCTTTTCGCCCAGGTCTCCCAACCTCTTCTTACATTGCTCTTGGATCTTGCGCAGTCATAGTCTTAAAGAAACAGAGAACTGTAAGTCTATGTTTTTGTCACTCCTCAAGGACTTCCTTGAAAAAGCTGATGCTTGTTCCGGTTAGTTTTCTCTTGGTACACTTGATTCAACGTGCGCGTATGTCGCTTAGTCCAGAAAATTAACTCGTTGTTTCTTATCGAAGGGTTGTGCTGACGGACCCAATGCTTTCCCCGCCGTAGGCACCAGACCTCCCCGTGATCCAGGCGAGCCTTGGAAACTTCTTTTTGTACGGGCGCGGGACACCGACAGACTCCGACAAGGCCTTGGCATTGTACGAGAGGGCTGCCGAGCAAGGGCATGCTGCCGCGCAGTCTGATCTCGGTGATTGCTACTTCATCGGCCAGGGAACGGAGCAGGACGAAAAGGTAGCCGTAGCATGGTACGAAAAAGCCGCCGAGCTAGGGTTTGCAGGCGCCCAGTTCCACCTAGCCCGATGCAAAGAGCGCGGCCGGGGCACCTCCCAAGACGCGATCGGAGCTTCCCGGTGGTACTCCACTGCTGTGGAGACATGGGGCAGAGGGGATCTTGCCCGGTGGTTCCGTCAGAACACCCGTGCGGGCCTTGGCGACGCACTCAGGGTCGACGCTTTCAGCAGGGAGTTAGTGTGGAGAGTTTCTCAGATGAGGCTTGCATGCTTGGGTCACTGTTCTCTCAACACGAAGGTTCTGGCGGCCACTTTGCAGCAAGGAAGCCCTGCGTTGCAGATGCTGGACCTGAGTAACAACGAGATTGGAGCGCAAGGGGCCCTCAAACTGGCGGCTGCCCTAGAGCAGGGGTTCCTCCCAGGGCTGCAAACGCTCCACCTTGGGTGCAACAAAATTGGGGAGAAAGGGGCCCAAGCGCTGGCAGGCGCCCTAGAGCGAGGATCCTTCCCGGCGCTGCGGGTTGTGGACCAGAACGAGATTGGAGTGCGAGGGGCCCAGGCGCTGGCAGTCGCTCTAGGACGGGGGTCCTTCCCGGTGCTGCAAACGCTGAGTCTTCGGAAGAACGAGATCCGGGAGGGGGGCGCCAAGGCGCTGGCGGCCACCCTAGAGCGTGGGTCCTTTTTGGCACTGCGGGCATTGCACCTCAGTTGGAACATGATAGAAGCGCAGGGGGCCCAAGCGCTGGCGGACGCCCTTGAGTGGGGATCCTACCCAGCGTTGCAAGAGTTGGACCTCGAATCAAACACGATAGGAGAACTGGGGGCCCGAGCGTTGGCGGCTGTCCTAGGGCGGAGGTCCATTTCGTTTCGGCTGAAGGTCTTGAACCTCGGTATGAACGAGATTGGAGTGCAGGGGGCCCTTGCACTAGCGGGCGCCCTAGAGCGGGGATCCTTCCCACAGCTGCGGGCGCTACACCTAATGGCCAACGCGATTGAGGAGCAGGGCGCCCAAGCGTTGGTACTAGCACTCGAGCGGGGGTCCTTCCCAGCAATGCGAGAGTTGTCCCTCAGTAAGAATAAGATCGGAGCGCTGGCGGCCCAGGTGCTGGCAGGCGCGCTACAGCGGGGCTCCCTCCCAGCGCTGCAGGTAGTGGATCTTGGCGAGAATAATATTGGAGCGCGGGGGGCCAGAGCGCTGGCAGACGCCCTAGTGCGGGGGTCCCTCCCGAAACTGCAAGAATTGGACCTCAATTGGAACGACATTGGCGCGCAGGGGGCCCAGGTGCTTGCAGCCGCCCTAGGCCGGGGGTCTTTCTCGGCGCTGCAAACGCTAAACTTCGGGGGAAACGGGATCGGGGCGCAGGGGGCCCAAGCCCTGGCAGGCGCTCTCGAGCGGGGTTCTTTCCCGTCACTGCAGACGCTGCATCTACGGACAAACGCAATCGGGGATCAGGGGGCCCAAGCGTTGGGGATTGCCCTAGAGCGGGGGTCCTTCCCAGCACTGCAAACGCTCACCCTTTGGAATAACGAGATTGGAGCGCAGGGGGCCCAGGCGCTGGCGGCTGTCCTAGAGCAGGGGTCCCTCCCGGCGCTACAAATGCTGGACCTCGGCAAGAACGAGATCGGAGTGCAGGGCGCCCAAGCGCTTGCGGCCGCCCTAGAGCGGGGCTCGTTCTCGGCGCTGCTCGACCTAAGGCTCTCGGGCAACGGGATTCGCGAGGAGGGCGCCGAAGCGCTGGCGGCTGCTTTGAAGCGGGGTTCCTTCCCGGCGCTGCAAACGTTAAACCTTGGGGGAAACGAGATCCGGGAGCGGGGCGCCCGTGCGCTGGCGGCCGCCTTGAGAAAGAGACCCTGCCCAGCACTACGAAGCCTTACCCTCTGGCACAACGGGATCAAGGAGGAGGGGCGTCTCATGCTGGAGGCCTCACTCCCCGGTGTCGCTATAGATTGGTAGTGCACCCGTTTGTATGACAGGTTCGTATTCACGCTCCAAAGCAAATCTTTGACTCGAATTGCTTTTCCATTTAGACGCTCGATTCATCACGTCTTAAGGAAGCAGGCCATTGCGCGAGGATAAGATCAGGTCCGTTTTGCTTCACAATTGCACACGCGGATCATGATCGCAAGCGTATGTGTACACCCTTTGTTCTTTTCTTTTCGCATGTGGAGAGCCCACACCCTCTCATTTGGAAAGGGTTTGCTTACGGAATCGTGATTCTCTAGGTAGTGGCTCGGACTGGTAAAACACCGGATCCGTCCCCGGAATCATCATTAGTTTTCGGTCGATTTCTTACACAGAGTTTCATAAAGAAGTGTCTCTGACCTTTCCGAGGGGCCCTGAACAATCTCTGGGTTTGGTCGCCTCAATCATATTCTTGGGTAGGGGTAACAGTTTTTGCCGAGTCTCCCTAAAGCCAACTTCTGGGTCGGTCGATGGCAGTCGATTGCTGTCGATCGTTCTTAAGGTGATTTGCGGCTTGACCATAAGGTCGGATCTTGTCTCCAAACCAGTTTTCTGAGCTGACGGTTAAGGAGTCTTGGCAGCGACGGTCGCAGTCTTCGCGGACTTCAGAAACAACGTGTAAATAACTTTTCAGCTTTCAGTGCCCGGTATTTCGCGAACTGGAATCTGAACAACAAAGCAAAGGGAAGCTACTAAGGTGTTACTCTCGAAAAAGCGCTTGTTCAGAGGTTTCCAAAAGCATTCAGTACTACTTGGAGCATAGGACTGCCCTCTGCGAAAGTCGAGACCCTTCTAATGACTAGATCTTTCTTGAGTTTCTTTCTGGTACGCTAAGCGTTGATCAGAACCACAAACGTCGTTGTTGATCGACCCCTAGTCTCTGCTCCGCACTGAAAAGGACCCCCGCCCTTCTGCAGGAAACTGTCGCTGCCTGACGTCATTGCGTCTGCATTGCTGTCGAGGATCTGGTGGAGTTAACGTTAAGTTTTGCACAGGTGCTTGGTGTGCATAGTCAGTGGTTCTTTATCTATTATGTCAGTGTTCGAGGCTTGTAGCTTGTTGAAAGTGGCCTTCGGAACGCTTGAACACCTTCGAGTGCACCAGATGAGTGCGTGGGACAAAGTAGCCCCACTGTAAAATCTACATTATATGCTGTTCAATAGGTATAGGCCTAACCCTGACGTACCAAGCCTAGGGTGGCACACTAAATTCGGGTTGCTTGGTTTCTCGGGTAAAGCATACAAAGCCGTTTTAGATAGATCTGTTTGTCACCCTACGAGTACCCTGTACATCACAGAAGGCCAAAAGCTGGTCACAATTCGGTCGTCCATCGCAGCTGCCGGTTTTGACTGCATTAGCATAGACCCGCCCCCATTCAACATGACTGGCACGGTACTAAGTATTTAGATCCACGTGTACGCTGATGCCGTGTATATAGACAACTATACGTGTACCGTACCGTTCGTGCAAGGTGTTTTACAATGGTGGCTGCGCGCGGACCGGCGGCCGCATGCGCGACTTGTTTGTTTCCATAAATGATATAGGAACGTCTGATCATGCCATTTTGATGTGTGACTATAGCGAAGTGCGCGACCGTCGTGCATGCATATATGCCCAATATCCGGAATATGAAAGTATTGATCAAGTCGATCTCCAGCATGACTATAGTGCTAGTGTCACTAATTGAACATGTTGTCCCGACTCCTGAACAGGGACTTACTGCCCAGCGCACGTATCATTACGTCCGACCGACCAGCTCCGAGTCGATCCACGTCGCGAATCATTCGCGCTGACGAGATTACTTGCCGGCATTGAAACTTAGGGTGCAGCTTTTGTCCTTGGGATTTGTCGAATCCATATAACTGCTTCATGATGCACTGAGCGCAAGAATCACCAGTACAGGCTCAGATCGACGATCCTGGCTAACGAACATGGCGGTCTGGTGTTCCAGATCCCCCATTTCAGCGAGCGCAGTTGGAGATAAGATATACCATTTCCTCAAAGAGCAGAGAGCTCGCTAGGGCATCGAAGGTCCATCAGTGGAGTTAAGGGTTGCATCCATGTTGCCTTGATAATTCCAAGCACCGATTTTCGCTTCCAAGTTCCTTGATTCATGACCACTGTTTCCGTGCATTTTTGCCAGGAAAGGCCCCTTACCTACGTAAATACATCTCAATAGCATAACAAGTACCTAGCTAAACCACTCTTCCGACAAGCTTTATGCGATTCCCGGACACACTATGAGCCATATGCTTGCTGCGCCGGCGGCCGAGTCCCTCCCGCCCCAGACACGTCTTTCAAGGCCCCGGAAACTCTTTCTAATATCTCGGGTGTGTTGCGCTTGTCAGTCAGCCACAGGACGATCTCGCGGTTCTCCTTGTTCACGAAGTCGGGCGCCTTCTCATTTCTCTGCAACAGTAGATAAAAGAAGCCTTTCGAGTGCCAAGCGAAGGATGCTTTTGATCCCAAATTCTAACACGCCTTCAGCTATTGTGATGAGTCGACTTCGAAGCACTTCGCAAACGCAAGTAGAGACGAGCGTGTTCCACTGCTCATCGACGCTTTCTGCTTAGCAGTCATACACCTCAAGGTAAGGGCTTGAAATAAAAAACACCTTCGAAGCAAGTCAAGACAAGGAGAAATATGACCAAAGCATGGAGCCGCAAGTCCCTTGCCCCTTTCTCAGCAACGACAACGACCCTTGAAAGCTAGCAAGCCATACGCGATACGACACCGTGCCCTTAAATTCCTTTCATCCTGCTCAATCCGTACGGGGCCCAGACTGGGCTCTTACCTTGCCGACCCGGTTGTCGTACCAATTGTGCGGGTTCTTGAAAACGTCCTCCCACAGATCCATGTACTCTTGCCGCTCCATTTCGGCGACGTACGCAAACCTGGACCAAAGATCGTTGTGACGTAAGTTCCTCTAAATGGCGGGTCAAAGGAGTGACGGTTTCCTCTGTGCATCTTGCAAAAGATTCCTCTGAATTGATTTGGGTCAGTACTCGGAAAGCGGCAACATAATCAACAACCAGGACATTCGAACGGAACGCAAGACGGCGCTAAAGCCGGGACGTGTGCCTATCTTGGCAAGCTTAAAGAGGACGATGCGCTGAGATTTTGCTGAGGTGTCAAGAATTGCAACACCTGTTTGACAACGGTGCGATCGACGACACGTCGCAGTCGTTTTGGGCGTGCGACCAATCGTTAATTCTATTTTGGAAGCTTCGGAAGCTCTCGCGCTTTAATTGACTCACATGTTTTATCCAACACAAACAATTCAAGTGTCTTCGAGATAATTTTCCTTGTTATGGTTTCCTCCTCACCTGCCGTCTAAGTCTTCCAGCGCTTCTCTTGACACCAGGTAGTCGGGCGCGTTCGGGTCGCTGATCTTGAGGCCTTGTTTCGTCTCCCGGTGCGTGAAGTCGGGGGCGTCCGGGTATTTCTGCGGGCAAAACAAGGCCTTAGAAACCTGCCGGGTCTACTCCGTTTAGAACCGCTACTCTTCAGAAGGATTGCTTGTCCCTCACCCATTAGACTTTCTGTTCCGAGTAGACTTGGCTTTGTCTGAGGCCAATTCGGGTTAGCAGGCACATCAGTAGATACAGAATCTGCCGCGCAGGAGATAGAAGGTTCAAGTACGACGTTGACAGGTCATATATTTGTCACAAGTGAAAGGAGGCAAATCATGTGCTAGTATGATAAGTCCGGCTTTCAAATGTTCTAAGACCTGAGGTTGTAATTTTAGATTGTTAAGACGGAATCCTTAAGGCCTCGAGATGTCACAGCTGCGGGCCCATATCGTCATTCGAGAAGCGCTTGTCATGCTCGCTGGGATACCAACAACTAGAAGGAGGAGACACAATAAAAGGAAAGAGGAAACACCCGCTGGACAAGATGGTAAAACCACCATGGAAGATTCGCGGAGGTATCAAGTGGAGAGCTTGAATCAAAATCAAATCAAGTCACCGGAAGCCGCACTCAAAGAAAGGGAGAAGACAGAACGAAACACGAGAATACGAAGAAGAGGAACTCAACTTGTTTCTCCAATTGTTCCGTACTGTCATTCGACCAAGCCGGTCTTCAAAGGTGCGCACCAGCATGAAAACCGATGAGCAGATGAAGGGACCGCAGAGAACGAGGACACCTAACAACCGCAGAAGTAGGTGCTATAACGGCAGTCCGAAACCAACTCAGTAGATGAAGACGAGGGTAATAAGCCAACCTTGTTTCTCCGGTTGTCCCACCACAACCAATAAAGATAACAAAGTCGGAAAGAAGAGAGATACAGAACGAGAGAACGACAGACGAACAGACCAAAATGAAAACGTTCAAAGCCCACCTTGTTTCTCCGGTTGTCCCACCAGGACCCAGGGTCTTCGTACAGGTTCTCCCACATTTCCTCGAGCGTCCAATCCATTTGAGGCCCCGCTGACGGGGTTTCCTCCGCCAGGCGGGTCAGGACGTACGGGGGCGTGCGCCGGTCGTCGATCCACAGGGCCTCCTTGGTTTCCTTGTGCTTGAAGTCGGGGGCGCGCGGATTGGTCTGCAACCAAGAAAATTTCGTTAGGACTTTAAACTAGTGGCCTCAGAAGGGGACTACGAAAACAATTACCACTTGAGACAGGAACTCTCCGGATCTTGTAAGTGGCTGGAGACTGTTTGGGCAGGGAATGAAGAAGACGGAAAGTCAAGAGAGAAAGGGAGAGAAATATGAGCTTGTGAATCAGGGACAATTTGCATGATTCCGGTTTCGAAGTCGACTAGAAAGCCTCCAGGTTTTGATCAAGTCGGAGGCCGCAATTCAATTGAGCGGAAGATATCCTGAGGGCCAAAATCGCGAATAGCTAAGTACTGAAGAGATCTCTGTGACCAGGTGACGTGAAACGCAAAGATCTTTCCCTCACGCGGACTTTGCTATATCAAAGCTGCAAATCCTGATCTCGAAACCCTCTCTCCGCCCCCAAGCGCTTATGTTACCCCTCGGTCCAATCAGTGCAAAGACCCAAACCTCAAGCCAAAAGCCCAAAACCCAGAAACCGGACCCAAACCTTAAAACCCCAAACCCCAAACCCCGAATACCAAACCTTGGACCCTCACCTTGCCCTGCCGGTTATCCCACCACTGCGACGGGTCAGCGAAGTAACTCTCCCACATCTCCTCCTTGGTGCGTTGCCCTAAGGGGGCGCTTGTAGCAGGGCCGGCGGTTGAGGTGGAGGCGTAACTGGACCCCCCCGAACCGAAACCCCCTCCTTGGGAGGCGTAACTAGGCGCCGCTTGAGAGTTTTCCATGCCCATAGGTTCCGCGACTAGGGCCAAGTCGTCAGCCACGATCTGGAAACGGGGGGTGAGAGGGTATTGGCGGTTTGCTTTTGAAAGCTGGGATTGAAAGACGTGAAACTGAGCTCTCCGATGTACCACGCTTGAAGACTTCGTAAGTCCACTTTCGCGGACTGCTTTTTCGTCACGGTTTGAACGACTTTGCCAAGGAAATTTGTACAAAGTAGAGTAATTTGCAGCGGTGAAGTAAGTACGGATTTCATACATCCCGCGACTGAAGTCTCGGACTTTCGCCATGGAGAGTCCAAAAAAAATGCCAGTCTCGCTGAGCATCAGCGCTTCTCTCGTATCTGCGCCCCAACCAGGGCCCCAAAGATGGGAACGTCATCTCTGCTCAGCGCAGCAAAGCATTTCATGGGCGAATGCCTGATGGCCTTCCACAAAAGGATGCAGCAATACAAGACACGCAGCCTGAGCTCAATCCCCCTTTTCGCATCCGGAACAACCTTCCTTTCTACCAACTGTCTGTAGACCCAAAACCAAAGAGCCGACTTCAGAGAAGAGTGGAACTATGCTGGCCATTCGCGCGAGCGTCTCATTACACGGGCGCAAGTTCCGCTTCCAAAGCGGGCGGCTGGACACCATCTCACGAACTCGCATTGCACAGAGAGGAGGCAACGCCAGGACACACTTGCAAGGACGCTCAGTTCGGCATATACGGGGTACTGAATCTCCGACACAAGATCAAGGGAGCTAAGCTCGTCATAAGCAGAACCACAAAAAGCCTTTAGCAGCCATGACCCAATCCATAAGGGCACGTATCGGACCACTATGACCAATTGGAGACACCGAACATGGACTGCTTGCCAAAGGGCGGGTTGATCAGCTCCGGCCACCAAAAGGATGTGCATGGAGCCATTGCATTGGTTCCAGGCGGTTAGTGGGTTTGTCATTGCTGCGGGCGCACCTTCTTCGACCCTCCCAGATGCTCGAACCTCAACCGATTGCAACTTCAGCAATAGCATGACAGCACCGTTGGCACGGGTCTCGAGGCACGACATTGTTATAAACAGCACGTGCTGCGGACATCAGACAGGACTCCAGACGTTCGTTTGACTTATCACCTAAAATACGTTTTCCATGATATGATTCAAAGGCCACAATTATGACTGAAGACTTGGTCGCCACCACTTCGTTGGCTCCACAAGATGCGCACTGTGCTTCCTGCAGGAATGCGAGGTATACTGGCCAATGCGCGCCAGTCTTCGCAAATCTCCTCATAGCAACCCTCCAAGCACTCTAGCACAGGAAGCAAACGCAATCAAGCAGAGTTGAAATCTTCCCCGCAAATCGAGCGACTCGACCCCGATTTGGTTGGGGCTGCTAGGTTTGGCACCGAGTCTGGATGAATTGGTCACTGCTCCAAACGTGGTTTGTTTGTGCCCGTGTTTTAAATCTGATAACGTTGAACGGTCACCCAACGCCAATCGCACTTTTGGCCCCTGTGTGATGCAGCCAACAGCAAACGCTTGTTGAACAAGTATTCGGCATGTCTGACACTCAATGCTGAAGGCAAAGCTTTTGCAACAGAGCAGCCACCGCTGTGCCAGAACGTTTACTCTCTGCTACATTTTCCAATCTTGACTTCAAACACGTTTCTAGCGGCATGATATTGACCCTGCTTTTTTGTAGGGCTCAGCCTGAATGGCTAACACACAACCCAGATTCCAATCAAAGGATTGAAGGCGGGAGAAGAAAAACAGTTCGGTGATTGTGCGGCATCCATGTGGTTTTGCAGAAAAGACGTCATCTTGCTGCTCAGACCTTCGGAAGCAAGCTCCATTGGCACAGTGATACGGAAAGTGCCAGAGCGCAAAAGTACATCATTGCGCACCCTGGCATCTCTCGACCCAGCTCTTGAAGCACGGTCTAAAAGACCAGTACAACCGACCCAAATTTTTTTTGATGGGCCAAAAGCATCCGAACAAATCCCACGCTTTTTAGACCGGTGACTGCTCACTTACACAAATCCTAGTGCACTCCAATCTGATTCCAGAGATCTAAAAACGTTTATGGTAGCCTAAGGCGCCACCGGTTTCAAATGCAACGACAAAATATGACAGATTTGTTGGGTGGCAATCGAAGCACACTCACATACAGGGCATCGCCAAGACGGCTCACTGTGCGGCTTCGCAAGCAAGAGTCAGATTCTGCATTGGGATTAGACCATTTACTGATCTCGATCTGCTCACGTGTTTCGACACGGGGCTCAGCGAGCGAAGCGACATCCTTCTGTCTGTCAAGTGCAGTTGCCAGTGTTGAAGCGGCCCATCGCTGCCCATCTTAGAGAAACCTAACAAACGGCAAACCCCTGACAAAGGTGCTGCGGGAATGTTAGCATGGCATCTTGACACGTGCCCACAAAGGGCGGATAATCGTGAAGGGGACAGAAAGCCAATTTTTTGTCAAAAAAGGGACTATGCAGGAAGTACGGCCTCCGACAGGCTGATACTCAACTTCGCAAGGCAATACGCAAGCACAGGAACACGGGATCGGACACATTGTGCAGAAGAGTAAAGAAGGCAAGAACAACGTGGGTTGGGAATAACAAGATGGTTGAAGGATTGTCCACCTCTATATGCAGATTACCAACGGCGCTTCACCGACCAGAAAGTCAGGAGTCCAACGATTGACCCCCAGATAACACAAGATGGAATGCAGCCAATTCACGCTACTCAAGTAAATGTGAAAATCAATCAGTGTGTTGACCCGCTCCTTCCCGCGAGGCAGAGGACTACTTGAATACGTGAGCCCCAGAAGTAAGACCCAAAGGGGAAGGGTTTGATGCGGCGCAGCGCCCTCTGAGGACGGTTGAAGAACTAGACTCCAGGTAACCGGCAAAATTAGCTCCTCTTCTCCGTCCAAACCGGGCTTCAAGCGCAAGATAAGCCCAATACCGAAGTTGCTTTGCAAAACACAAGCGCACAAGTCAAAGCGTCTCAGCATCAGCCCGTGATAAGAAAAAGGACACACTCTGCCGGGATGAGTGCGATACGTGCCCATCACTGGACCGCAGACTGAAAGATCGTAAACCAGCCGTCGCTTGGCACTTGCAAATATTCAGATTTGTCGGACCCTGCGAGACCACAGTATTCGAAACGCCCCGTGACGGCAAAGGCTCGACAATAAAACGGCGATGGCGCGTATCGCGCCATCTCAAACTCCGTCATTGCTCTTGGCCCTGATATGCGTCAGCAAGCCAACTTCCTTCAGACAGCTACATCTACGAAACCCCCACACGAAATATACGAAGCCCATGCGACCAGCAACTGAGGCGTCGTCTCAAAGCCCTTCTTGTCGACTTTGATATGCGACATACACGAGCTTCTGGTGGTCTCTTTTGAAAAGACGGATCAGTGGAGATAACCGGAAGTCGATCAACAAAACGACTATGTTATGTATGTAAGTACGGCAAGGACTTGATTCGGAGTGAGAAGGCATTTCGGCAGAGGTGCCATCTTCCGTCGCAAAATCCTGGAGCAAAGTTCGCCTGGTTGTCGAAATCAGGGCGCAATAGAAGTTCTACACACATCGACCATATCTTCAACTTCGAACTGAAGTTTATCTGATAGATCGTCTGATTGTGATCTTTTTTCAAAATCAGACGAGCATGGGCAAACACAGAACACAACAAACGAACAGCCAGCTAACCCACGACTTCTCACCTTGGGCTTGGTTTTCGTCTCGCCGCTCGTCCGGTCCTGCCACTTGTCGATTTTGAGCCGCCCCTGGACCGCCACTCTAGTTCCCTTCCGCAGCTCCGTTGCCGCCAGCGTGGCAAGCTCGTTGCCCGGGCTATCCCAGCTCTCGACATCAATCCTGCATCAAAAATGTCCCTTTTGTTAAGCCCGGGTGTTTTGTTTCCGCATACGGTGGAAGCTGATGCGGAACTTCAAGGAGGCTGTAGGGCTACTCCGACTTTCAATATGTCTCCGTCGGAGAGAACGGTCTGAGTCGAAATCTGGGCGCTTTCCAGAAAGGGTTAGGTCCCGCTGTATACAAAGAGTGGGGGAGCTTGAGAAGTCCCAAACCTCTGACTTCCTATTCTGAAGAATGTCGTTTTCTGGCCGGCACCCAGATAGCATTCCAAGACGCCTTTGAGAAAAAGCAGAAAGGAGCTTTGAGTCCCTTACGTGGCTGATTCGGAACGGGATTGTGATCACTTTGAGATTGAGGCGTGACTCGTATCAAGTATGACGCTGATTTACCATAAACCAAGTCTTCCAATTCGGTAATTGCTGCGTGGCACATTAGGATTGTCGACTCCAGGTTGCGGTGGCGCTCCAAACTTGACAGAACGAGCGAATTGACGTATCCAATCTTTCGGGGCCCAGCTTCCAATCCTTTCAATATGCCAGATACATTACAAATGGAACCCACGGAAACACCCAACTGCAACATGACAATCTACCTCCCAATCAATCTGGTTCCCAGCAAAAGAGAACAAGTCAAACAGGGTTATGCCCCAGGTTGTGGCAAAAGATTCGATGCAAGGGCCGAGTCACGCACCATTCGGCCTCATCTGGGCTGTCCGAGTTCACGCTCTTGGGCTTGCTGAGCGCGATGCGCATCTTGGTCACGGTGCGCCCCGTCTCGAGGCGCTTCAGCTCGGGATCGAAGCCAAGGCGGCCCATCACGCGGATGTGGTTCGTGATGTCCTTGCTGAACGGAACCTGCAAAGCCAGCGGAAGTTGAGCGGATATTTTCAGGGGTATAGCGGAATTCAACGCAAACGAAGCCGAGGCGGCCTATCACGCGGATGTGGTTCGTGACATCCTTGCTGAACGGAACCTGGAAGAAGGAGCGGATTGCAAGCGGGATTTGGAAACAGCAGCGGGATCCGGACGAAACAAATCCAGGTCGAAGCCACGTAAGGCACGTCAAGCGGATTTGGCTCATAAAGTTTCTGCTAAATGGAGACTGAAAAAAGGAAGAGACACGCACTTCATCTGAGTGAGGTTATTAAGGAAAGGACTGAAGAACGGAGCGGCCGTACTTCATGGCGTTTCTGATGGAAAAGTGGAGAAGTGGATATGAGGAAGAAAAGCTGAGGGGAAGCTGGGCGCAATGCCAAGCGTCCTGATAGAAGGAGTTGACAATGAGACGGCCCCTGACGAGGTCAAACGTTGCTGATGTCCTTGGTGAAGGGAAGTCAAAAGCACAAGCACAAGCGGAGCGGGGGTGAAACAAATTCATGACTATGTGTAAGTAGGATGGAAAGATTCCAGTACCATCATGCACGACATGGACCTTCGCATGTGCAATCCTTCTCTCGGGCTTCTACTTCCTTGGATAAAACAAGTCACATTCACTTTGGAAAAGCAGGTTAGATCTTGAACATGACGGTATTAAGAACATGGCACTAGATCTTGTTACCCCCTTGATTGAACAAGAGCCCGTCCTTGGTGTTAAACTAAGTACTGACCTCACGAAGGCCCCCTTTGCCGCTCTGACTGGGAGGGCTCGCTTCTTCCTGTTGGGGGGGCTGGGCATATCCTACGTTCTGCCGGAATTTCCCCGCGAATGATGCCAAAGTCCGGGCTCCATTTGCAGTCCCTGGACGAGTAAAAACTTTACTCTAGTTTCCAGTTCGGGGTCACCTTCACAGACCTTGTGCTTCTAATCCAGATCTTGAGACTTGGACTTAACAAAGATCTGCACTTGCTGTCCCTCCATAATCTCATACGAAAAGTTAGAGAAAGTGGGTAGCGCACAGTCCACTTGGGAAACTCAGGAGGGGTACCTGCTCATATCAATTGGCATGCGCCCTAGATTGAAATCTTACTGCTCAGCTTTTCTGGTATCTCGAAGTCAGAAATACTCTAAGAAGGTGTCCGGGCCGAATTTACACAAACCCAATGAATTACAGAGCATGAAAGCATGGATGGTGCAATGAAAGGCCTCGGAACGAGTTGCAAATGCACTGACAGCCTGGACAAGGAGGCAAGAGCTTGAACTGGTCATGATTTTTGTGACTTGCAGCATACACTTCTCTAAACGTCGCACTTAAGCTGGCCGCAAGAATGAGAGCGCATGAGAGGACGAGGGAACTTGCAAGCCGCAGAGGTGAAGAGCTTTGTTAGTGGTTTGCTTGAAGAAACTTGAAGGAACTTGCACAGTCTTTTGAAAGAAGTGGCCCTTGCCGCCACAAAGTGCTGAAAAGAGCATCTGAAGCGGCCCTACAACGGCCTTACAGTTACAACAAAATGCTGGGAATTGTGCGGATTATTGGCTTGCCACATCACCAGTTATTTTTGACAGAGAGAGAGAATTGCAAAGCTAGCCCGAGAATCAGAGTGTTTGTTGTCACAATTGTTCAAGATGAATGGTGCAGAGAGAAGCTCAAACACGGCCGCTTGCCAGAAACAGAGAATGAAAATCCAGCAAAACATATGATTGAATAGAAAAGACATTACTCACCTAAGACCTCGGTTTTGAGGCTTGAGAGCTGCAGACTTCTCCCCAACTGGGCGCCCAACCGACCGAGCATCTTTGAGCGCAACAGTGGTGCGGCAACCACAGGAACCGAGGAGGCTTTGCAGAGCAGATTGGAGGAAGAGAGGGGGGTCAGGGCCGATGCCTTGCTCAGAGAAGCGTTCAAGGAAGCGGCCATTCTCAACAGTTGCTTACGACTTACACCACCATGACCTTCTGGCAAATTAGGAGCTGGCCGAGTCGATCACAGCGCGCGCGGCTTGATGCAGGGTTTTGGCGCCAAACCCTTCTGAACCCCTTGGAAACCCTAAAACCCCTGAGCAAGCTGCATATCCTGCCTCCACCAGGAAAGTTGTCAACAGTCGAGGCGTGCTGTAGCAACCCTTTTCGCCCGGGGGCTACTTGGAGGTCATCAGCAGATCGCCGGAGAGAAGGTGCAAATCATGCAACTGGCGTCGCAGCCAGGATTTGAACCCGCGATCTATCGTGAGTCGATGTTCGCAGAGTCCCTCGGTCTTACCACTAGACCATCCCCGAAGAGGGGTTGCCACCGGGCCATTCATTCAACGTAGTGTACCATGCATTGGCATGGCATTGCGTGTTCATACTTCGTCTTGTGAACAGCATCGCTATTTGCAATTGGCGCAACAGGCAAAAGCTAGGCGAGAAAGACGAAGGAAGCCATGCTTTGAGCAAGCTGAAGAGCATTTCACATCTTGTCTGAGGGTTGAACAGATGATGCGGTGAGCAGCGGTGTCTTAAACTTCGTTCACAATGGGGAAGAAGGCCAAGAAGGCTACCAAAAAGTTTCAGCGGAAGGAGTTGGGCAAGGAAATACAAAAACGCAGAGCTCACAAGATCATCAAGGGACAGAGGGAGAAGGCGACAAAGCAAAGGAGGCCCGATGAAGGTGGGATCACATCTCCCTTGCTTTCATCGCTTGTGGTTGTGAAAGGTTTGGAGTTTGCTGCCATCTTTGCAAGAACTGCAGCTTGTGAAGAAGCAGCTTATAAGAAGAGCTGCATTTTAGGCGTATCCAATCAATCTGCCTGGAGAAGCTGCGAGTTGTGAAAGCATTCTCTTACACCAATCGCAATGTCGCATTGCAGATGACATGGAGATCATACGGGGCCAGGACGGCATTGCAAAGAAGTCCGGCAAGATGGCCCCTAAAAAGTAAGGGTCGAATGACTTTACCATGTTGAGCTCACATATGTTTGTTCGATGCACAATCTGGAAGAGCCGTATACCATTACCGCCACGGATGGCTGTATTTCAGATCCACCACCCCAGCATCGGCGCTGTTCGAGTTGTTTCTTCCATTGGTTCGTCGTCAGCGAGCAAGCAACAGGTTGGCTGTCTTGAGTGTCGTAGTCACGTCTCTATATATGCACATTTTACCACCATTTTCTTCGTATGTCAAAAATAATCCATCAGCAGCACCAGCGATCGCATGGGTTCTCAGTTTTCCTGGGTGGTTTGTGAGCACTTCTGCATGGTTTGAATAGTGTTTCCTGTCTGAAAACAGATTTGTGGACAGAAGACTATTCTGCTGACCCTTTTTAGCACCACCTTTCAATGCAAACTCTTTCGTCACTCATGCTTCATTTCTGTATTTCATTGTCTTCTTGTTATGGTGGCAGAGGGGTAGGATGATCAAATAGTTATCCCTGTCCGAAAGCAAACATGTGGACAGATTACTACGGTGCTGACCTCTTGCACCACCATTACGTTGTATCATCAGGAAAAGCATTTGGTTTTCTACCTTTTTCTCTCGTGTCGCTTCTCCTTTTTTCGCCAACAAAGTGTGCGTCTTACAACATTTGTCAAATGTTAATCGAGAAGACTTCAGTTTGGTATGGGGCGTGATGACCAAATAGTTATCCCTGTCTGAAAGAAGACGTGTGGACACATTACTACGGTACTGACCCCACCTACAATCAGTAGCTCTCTTTATTCCCGTTTTTTCTGGAGATGTGCGGTTTGCTCAATTGCTTGAGATATATTGATAAAAAGATTCTATACTGCTTGTGTTCTGGGGAGTGATGATCAAATAGTTATCCCTGTCTGAAAGAAGACGTGTGGACAAACCATTGGTACTACTGACCCCAATATCAACCACCCGCTTTTGTTTCATTTTTTATCGCTTCTCTTGCACTTCCTTATACGCATTTTACTCCAAACCAGTAACCGTCAAGAGACGTTTCTTACTCTTCTGCTGAATCATGGGGGCGTGATGATCAAATAGTTATCCCTGTCCGAAGGAAGACATGTGGACACATTACTACGGTACTGATCCCCACCATACTACCGTCAAATCCACTTTCTTCACGGTGCAAAGTTGCTCATGTGCAAAGTCTTTCTTCATTGCAAGCAACGGGTTGCTCCTTTCCCTCTTAGGAACACGAGAGGGATTTCTGTATCTGCTGTTGAAGAACGTTGGGACAGATCGCAAGCAGACCGTCTTTTCCTCTTTGTTGTCTGCCTATCTATTCTGAGCCCGTTTGAAATCAATGTTGACATCCTGGAGCATTGGTGTTGCTTGGTTAAATGCAAGTGGGGAGTGATGACCAAATAGTTATCCATGTCTGAAGGAAGACATGTGGACACATTGTTCTATCTCTGACCCTCGCTGTGCCAGCCAAGCTTCAACATCCCTAAACATCCCTGAATATTCTGTTGAAGTTACCAGTTTCCCCGACAGGGTCATGGTCTGACTGTGGCTATACGGAAAAGTATCATGAGGTGACTCGTTAGCAGATGGATCTCATTTGGGCTGCTTTTGTCGCGCACTGCCCGGTAAGAAAATGTCTTGGGCGTGTTTTTCAAGCTCTCTACAATCTGTCCAAATGCAGCGCACTCTTGAATCCAACCACCAAGCGAACTTTCAGTGTCGCCTCCTTGAGTTCCTAGCACATTATCTGGATAAGAAGAAATATCAAATTTGTAAAGAGGAAAGTTTCGATATCTTTGTGTGCTTTGTGCGATCGCAGGCCGGTGGCGGACCTCGATGTGGACGAGCTGATGAAGGGCGACTTTCTGGACGGGAGCGCCTCGGACGACGAGGAGCTGTCCGAGGAGGACGCTGCAGCAGGGGAGGATGACGACCTGGATGACGTAAGCAAACCAGTGTCTTTGTCGTTGAGCTCCCGTCAAGTCCGCGATCAATCGTATGCTTCTTCTCCTGGATTGTCGGAAGTACAGGCATCTTGTAATTCAAGATCCCAAGTCTGACTTTACGGATTGCCTGATCTACTTCAGGACTGGTGAATGCCAGAAGCCAACTTACTACGGCCAAATGTCTCAGCCTTCTGAAGACTCATTTTGTGCTTGTATTTTATCAACTGGATTTGCAACCACGTGTTGGATTCAACGTTCGTCCGTTAGCGTGGGACCTGCAGAGTGTCAGTCGATCCAGCGGCTGCCGTCTGTTTTGCTATACATCTTTAATGAGGGTTAAGAAGCTTCGGAACTGTCCCAACTGACCGAAACCTGCGGCGGATATAGCTTTTCCTCCAACGGTTGAAGATACGAGACTCGAAAGGATCTGAGAAACCAAATTGATTTTGTTGCAGGTCGAAGCTTCCGACGACGAGGACGCCCTGGCTGACATCCCCCCCGCGGAGGAGCCCGCCTCGGACGACGACCTGGGCGAGGGCGAGTCGGACGTCCGGGGCCAGAATCGGACGCTCAAGTCCGAGATCTCCCAGCACAAGGCGCAACTAGAGGCGCTGAAAAAGAAGGACCCCGAGTTCTATAAGTACCTGGAGGACTATGATAAGGAGCTGTTGGACTTCGACGAAGAGGAGGAAGAAGGGGAGGGGCCGGAGGACGAGGCAGAGGAAGAGGGGGGGGAGGAAGAGCACGAAACTGAGGGGGTGGGCGCGGGAAAGGGAGGAGAGGAGCTGGTGCTGACGACGGCAATGGTCGACGCGTGGTGTAAAGCCGCCAAGGAGGTGGGTTTCTGCAGTGTCTGGAGATATCTGCTTTCTTCCTTTTGAGTCGATCTTCTGTTTTCAAGACTTACTTGACCGAAGTTGTTGCATTGGAGAGAGGGGCACTAGTCTGAAATGAAATAGCCGAGTCGTGGGTGTAAACCGCCCCGCCGCGTCTCCTCAATCAAACCTGCTGAGTGCAGATTCTTTATCCATTTTTGAGCTGGAATTCCACACAGCGTAGGTTCTGAAGTTTTTTAATAAGAGAATTGTTACCCTTCAGATTCTGCAGAAGCGTTGCAAATATTCTCTGTTGTCGATCCTTCAATGTTCGTTGGAATTGATGTTATACCCAAGGCCTGAAATTTGTTGAAGAAGGTTAAACATTCTCAACCATTTGACTTTTGCAGAAGCATGCGTTTGGCGCAACCAAGAACCTGCTACGCGCTTTCCGCGCCTCGTGCCACTACGGCGATGGGGACGGCGAGAACCTGACGTCACAGATCAGCATTGCGAGCAGCCACGTGTTCAACCGCGTGATGCTCTTCGCGCTGCGGGAGATGGACGGCATCCTGCGCGCGCTGCTCGGGATCAACGGCCAGGATGAAAAGACGAAAGTTGCTGACGTGGCAAAGCTCCCGCGGTGGCGGAAGGTGGAGCCGCTGGTGCGCTCGTACCTGGGCAACGCGCTGCACGTGCTGAACCAGGTAGGGTCCTGACGTCATATTTGCCGACTTGATTGAAATGGCCGTCGTCAGTCTGACGTTGGATTCCGGTATACTTTGGTTTTTTAGGGTCAAAGAGGATGCGGTTGAAAGGGCCATGGAGGCTGCAGGCAAAGCTGTTTTGGAAGTTGAACAGATTGTGCTTCCAACACTTTCTCCTACCGTTGACAAGTAGCAATTGGTGCTCCGCATTGATAGGAGCTGAAGATCTTTGGCAGCTGTACTGAGTGTGCTGGGCAGCGTCGTCAACTTCGGTAAGCTGGATTCGAAGCCTTGTTGATTGGCAACAATCAGATGGTGAAGACGACAACATTGGGGGTTGCAACGGTTTTCGACAGGCCTTGACAAGAGACACGGTTCCTTCGAAGAGCGAAGTAATCTTCTTTGTTACAACACTTGTACCCTCAGTGCGGGAAGAGAATCTGGTATTGAAACGGTCCGAACCTGTGATCATCTTTGCCCATAAGCAAATGGTCTTGCTTCGTGCAGATGACGGACACCGCCATGATCGCCTTCACTCTCCGTCGCCTCAAGGCCTCCGTTGCGCTCCTCTCCCCCTTCCCCAAGTTCTCCAAAAAGTACCTCAAACTAGTTCTCCACTTCTGGGCCGGCTCCGAAGACTCCCTCCGTCTCCTTTCAATCCTCTTCCTGCGGGAGATGGCGGTGCAACTAGATGGCGACTTTTTGGACCAGTGCCTGAAGGGGATCTACAAGACGTACGCGTCGAACGTGAAGTTCGTGAACGTGGCCGCGGCACCGCGACTCGCCTTCATGTCTAGTTGCATAGTCGAGGTGGGTACAATAAGTTGCCGGTCTTGACTCTCAAGGGATTCCGTACCGGTCTGATATTTTGGGGCCTTCTGTCTTGCCGTTTCTACCTCCATCAGCGCCTTCACTTCTTCGCAAGTAGCCCGTATTTCCGGTTCAGGTCCATCTTCTGCAGTCGCCGTACCGATTGGTTTATCGGGCAGCAGCACGCCATCTCCCAAGCAAATCATTGCCGGTCTAGAAATTAAGTACCCTGAATCATGCCTGCACGCCTGCCTCTGACCTCTGACATCTGAATCAACCCTAGGCGAAGTGTGAATCAAAACACCTGAAAGAAAAGTGCAGAGTGATATAGCCGCATAACGTGTCTTTAGCCTCTTCAACTCTGACTCTGATTGCTCGGTATTTGTCGACCATCTATGAGGCTCAAAAGCCATCTTTCTCACAGCAATTTCGAATCTGAGTTCGTTGCTAGAACGCTTAAAATAAGAAAGTTTCAGTACAAGACGCCGAAATCCTCTCTCCCGCAGCTGTACGGCCTCAACCCGGCCGCTTCCTACCAGCACGCCTTCGTGTTCGTGCGCCAGCTGGCGCTCGTTTTGCGGACGGCGCTCAGCACTAAGGGCGCGGACGCAAGGAAGACGTCCGAAGCGTACCGCCAGGTCTACTGCTGGCAGTTCGTCAAGTGCCTAGAGGCGTGGGCCAACGTGCTCGCGTCACATTCTGACAAGGTGGGCGAACATTTTAACCAAGTTTGAAGTCTTTTCTTTCTGAGTGTTCCTGGTTCTGCCTATTTGACTCTTTGTCGTCCTTAGCAGCGTGTTAAGAGCAGCTTTTAGAAAGACACCGCCACAATTTCTTTACTTGGCGAAGTGGTCGCTCAATTGTGACTATAACGTGTTATGTGCTTTGACGCGCTGCCGAACATACCTCTTTGTTCTCTGAGATCTTTCCCTGACATTCTGGCTCACAAGTCGGTCTCGGCGAAGTTAGTTTGCCAAAGTTTCAAGCTCTGTGAATGCTTCGGGGAAAACACAGAACAGTCAGGGCGCGAACAGTTGATGTCCAAGGAGCTGATTCTGAGGCAAATTTTTCTTTGATTGAGAATGAATCGATGGTTGAGGAGAGCAAGCCCTTAAACTCGAGGCAGAGAGCGGCACTGGGCCTACAGTGTGCTTTATATCCGTCTTCGGTAGAAGAAGGAAAAGTGGGTTTGCAGACTGGCGGCCTAAACCAAGCGAGTGAACTTTTAACTTGGCTTCCGTTCGGTCTCCCGACGACTTCCGCCCACTCAAGTTAGCGCATGCGAGTTGGAGTTGAAGTTTCATACGGCGGTTAACGACTTGAACTTTCTTTTGCTCAGCGTCCTTCTTCCTAAGGCGGAATCGCAAACCCTCACTCCTAACCCACCCTTCCGTTCTGGGCAGAACGACCTGCGCCCCCTCGTCTACCCCCTCACCCAGATCATCACCGCCACTGCCCGGTTGGGTTTAACCTTTGCCTTCTAACCCGATTTCATTCGTGTGCAGGACGACCTCCGTCCCCTCGTCTACCCTCTGACCCAGATCATCACCGCCACTGCCCGGTTGGTCCCCACCGCCCGCTACTTCCCACTGCGCCTCCAGTGCGTCCGCATGCTCAACCACCTGGCGAACTCTACCGGACACTTCATTCCGGTCGCCCCCCTTCTTCTCGACGTCCTCCAAATGAAGGAGCTTCGGTCCCCCCCCACGGGAGGCCCCGGCGCGGCGGCGGACTTTTACACGATTCTCCGGGCGCCAAAGACGGCGCCCAAGACGCGCGCGTTCCAGGTCAGGGGGCCGCTTTGGTTTCTGGGGTATTATCAGAATATCAGGTTTACACCAGGTTCTTGGTCCTTTCTGACTTTTACATGGTCCTCAGAACGTCAAAGTCTGCTCCCAAAACACGTGCGTTTGAAGCTAGGGGCCCCTCTAGGCCTTGTGGAACATCTGCACAATGATAGAAGCTCAAAAGTTCGCTGACCTCAGTTTACTTCGATTTCGAGTCTGAGCGACGTCCCTCTTCGGCCTGGCTTGTACTCGGCAGATCACATGCATCTCCGGTCGGCGTACGGCATGTATGCGCCGTTTATTACTGGACTTCCGGTCAAGTGCCCACCAGCATGTGTGCGTTTGAGGCAAGGTACGCACCTGCCTATCAAAGATCCACCCGTGTCTCTTCCGGAGTTGAAGGTGCTAAAGGCAGGCAGTTATCTGATCAAATCCGATTTCTGACATCTGCTTTCCCGTTCCAGGAGGATAGCGTCAGTCTGGCTTTGGAGCTGCTGTCAGAACACCTGAGCCAATGGGCGTACTCCGTGGCCTACCCCGAGCTCGCGTTGCCAGTTTTGATACAGGTGAGCGTCCGAACCATGCACTTCTGGACGTCGAAGTGTCGAAGACAAGCGTCCCAATGATGGGACCTCCTGCGATTGGGCATTTTCTTACAGCGTACCCCCAGCTTGCAGTGTCAATCCTTATGGAGGCAAAGCTTAACCCAAAAAACGGACTGCTCAAACACTTGTACTTAAACATCCGTCTCTGGTTTCCTGTTACCAGGCTTTTGAAGTTTCTCCATCCTAGAGTTGCGCGAGCTCTACGAGGACTACGCTCCACTCAATCAGAAACCAACCTTTCAACGTTAAACCAGAAGAAGCGCGTGTTTTGATTAACCAGGGCTTCTCATCTTTCCCTATTCATCCTGCAGCTGCGCAAGTTCGTCAAGGCGACCACGGTGGACCGTTTCCGCAAGCAGGTGAAGCAGCTGATTGACGCGGCCGAGCGCAACTCGGAGTTTGTCGGGCGGCGACGCGACGCCGTCACCTTCAGTCCCAAGGACGCTGCGGCAGTCAAGAGCTTCTTGCAGGTGAGATCGCTTTTCGGCAGTGGGCTCGTAAAGAGCTAGGGTTCGCGACCGACTCACGAGAATCATGGGCATTGGGAGAGAGAACAATCTTTCGGGGGTGCCTCTTCCGCCCGCGCCGAGGCTGCGGACGTTGAGGTTCCTCCGAAGGGGTCTTTCGGAAGCATTTCATCGAGTAACACTCTCCGAAGGAGTCGAGTTTGAATTGTCGTGTTGAGTGAAAAGTGGTAGGGTTTCGCGGCCTCTTATCTGCGGGTTCAAATGCACTCGTGCTCCAGCCGAAAAGCGTGCAAGCTGTTTGCTGACAAAATAGGTGATTGATGGGGGCCTTCCAATCCGTTCGAGAACTGCAGCTGGGCCCTTGCTATTTCCGGTTGAGGGGGAACGCTAAGCTAACGCTCTGCATTGAACTCAAGTTTTGCGACTGTTTCTGATACGTATTTCAGAGTCAATTACCCTCAGAAGCCTCGATCAGAGTCATCAACTCCCCCGTCCTTGATGCCATGAGAGACAACGGATGCTGTAACGTTTGACGGATCGAGATACTCCCGATTCGCGTATGCGAATGGGAGCTTAGGCTCATCTTTTGGTAGAGGCACGAGCGCCACTCAATCTGGTTGGATTAGTCCGAGGTACCTTCTTTTCAAGAAACATACGGGAGCTAGTTGATGAACGGTCTCAATTTTGAAACATTCTCAGGTGCAAGAGGGCGTATGTGTGGGCGGAAGTTTCTTCAATCAACTAATCTGAGTTTTGAATTTTGCCGCCTCTCCCGCAGGCCGAACGCGAGAAGAACCAGAGTCCGCTAGTTCAGTTCCACGCCGGGCTCAAGCAGCGTGCGGACGCCCGGCGGCGGCAGCTCCAGGCGTCGGACGTCCAAATCGACGGCCCTCGTCCAACTTCGGACGGGGCTGAAGACTCAGAGGATGAGAACGGGGAGGCGGTGTTTGGCGGGAAGTGGCTACCGCCCGGGCCGAAGAAGGAAGTCGTGGAGAAGTAAGCGCGAGCGTTTGAGTGTCTGCTGACTTGTTACGCACTTGAACACGATTTCTTGAAGCTGGAGGTTGTATATTCAAAGAGCCCTTCTTTTGACTATCCAGTCTGTGGTTTTGGTGTGTCAGCGCTCCCTGCTTGCTGAGTGCTTCTTCCAGTCTGAGAGTACCCGCATGACATTGACACCAAGGGTAGCATATCTTGAGGGGCGTCCATCATATGTGACTCAGTGTTCCTTATTGTTACTCAGGATTGTGTTTCTTGCTTCGTATGTATGCCGTGGAATGAGTAGAACATTCCGCTCTGTGTGCCTGTTGACAAACTAGCCTGGTGGACTTTTGCAGGCCAAAGCTGAGAGAGGAGCACCCGTTCGATTCGGACGACGAGGACGCCGCGGACCTGGTCGAGGACCTTGTGCTGTCCGAAGACGAGGACGAGCCAACCGCCAACGGTGCGGCGTTTGGGGATTCGGACGAAGAGCCTTCCGGGTCGGATCGGGATGACTCGGATGGGAACGAGAGCGACGATGACGGTCCGATGCCGAATGTGTCCAAACAAAAAGTGAACAGCAAGGGGAAATTGGGAAAACCGAAACAACTAGGAAAGGGGAGGAGTCCAAGTGGCGGGAGTAAGAAGAGTGGTGGCTTTAAAAAGAAGGGTGTGGGTGTCAGGGCAACTCCTGGGGTTAAGAGGAGGAAAGCAAAGGGGCCAAGCGCTGGGCCAAAGGGCCCTCGGCCGAGCAAAAAGGGGAAGCACTAGGACTACAGTGTTAGCTGCAAAGGACTATGTGTTGCTTCATGGGTTACCATGGGGTGCACCTTCAACCAAAATTTGGGTTTGGTTCATACCCTCGACTAATCAATCAACTGTTGTATATTTTCCAAGTAAATGCATCCATGCTTCTGCGGAGACGGCTGCTTGTACATCCTCGTGCACACGAAGTGACCAGTTCCCCACTAACAGCGGGGCGGCCCGTGCAAACCCTCTTGAGACCATATTGTATGATCATGCAAGGTTTTCAAAAGCTCGAGAAGAGTCATGCATTCATGTCAATCTACTTAGCCACCGTGCAGTTTCTTGATCAATGATAAGCGTTCAGTGCATTTGCTCACAAAGCTTGAGCTTGTGCAAGGACCGGTAATTCCGCCACTGGACATCCGAGAAAAGAAGTCGGCCCCTCTTGAGTCTTGGAGTTGCAGTCTCGACTCGAGATAGTGAGTCGGTGACATTGTCCAATAATGGCCCCTGCACGCGAAGTTGCGGACCCATGTGCTCCCCACAGTACCCTGACGTGTGGGCGTTTTCCCCCAGCACTGGAAAAACGGAATGGCAACAGCCGAGCTTGTTTCTGACACAAAACGGACCCTGTCAGATTTGCACGAGCAAAAACGCTACAACCCCAATAACGAGATCAATCCGCAGCTGCCACGTGGGTTTTTGCAGATATTGCCTATGATGATCCGTACACAGGCCTCCGTACTGATACTGGTGCTGGTTGCGCAACTAGTGCGCTGCTCGCATGAGAACTTGTCCAGGTGGCAAGAGATGTCTCCTTTGTCCAATCAGTCGTTGCCAAGTCCAAAATCGATGCGGGTGTAGATTTTGGTTTTGTGGCCAGATAGCCCTGCCCACGTGATTTGACGATCCGGCGATGACGCGTCTGAGATTTTTGCGGGATTACAATTTACGATTTCGGTCGATTATATCTGAGGTTCGAACTTATGTGTTGCTGACTCCTGTGATTTGCGTATCCGCTGTTGACCAGCGCGTATGCACGTGTTCCCCCCAGATATACCAATGCCTTATGTGAGGATGCGGATGGTGAAATTTGCTTGCTGCCAGCCGGGAGATGAAAGTGCCGGGCATAGCTGGCCGGACCGTCTGTCATTCCACGGCCGGTAGGCAGCCCGGGGCAATGCTGGACCGGGCGATTTGCTGGCCGGCAGGATCCGGCCTAGATTGAGATCTTGTTTATGTGTCTCTTTACCCGCAGGGAGATACAGTATCCCTGAAGATATATTTGAGAAATATAATGACGATTGATACCTGTAGGTCAAAGTAGCAAATTGGTCAAAATTTGGCGCTTAGCAAGAGGATCCCGGGTGGCAGCTTCCGAAATATCGGGAAGGGTTTGCTTCACACAGGTTAGCCAGGGTCCGGTCGCGAAGATTCTTACCGACCCCGAAGCCAACCACAATCGCAGACTCTACAGAGGCCGGGGACATGAGCCAGGATGGTTTCAACCGCCTGGCAAGTTGGAACGGCAATACAGAACCGACAAAAAGGGTTCCGAATTCTTCGGACACCGGGGAGAGCCTGGCACAGCTGGTGACTTCCAGGATTGTTCTGCAGGGCAAACTTGAGCAGTTCAGAGGTGCTATCTGACGTAGCTGCCTGTCACCCGCGCTGCCTAGGCAGCCATGATCCCAAGATGATGTTACCTGGCTAGCTAGATCGGATAGCTAGGTAGCTCCTAGGAACCTCTAGAGATATCTAGACAGCCAGCTAGCTGATCCGAAGGGGGTACAGCTACAAATGTCCGGGCTGGGTCTGTAGGTACATTGCTTCATGGAAGCGTTTCAAGTTCAACTTCAAGTCTCAAGGACAGGTTTTAATAATAGATCTCAAACAAGAGCGTGATGGGTGCCGGATTGCAAGTGTGCACGATGCATGAATGGTGGTATTTGCGTTTCTTATTGGACGAAGGGCCTAGGGGTGCGGCTCACATTGACAGCTGTCATCCGAGTCTTCAAGTTCAAGATTGATGGGATCTCGCATTGACCTTGTGCGAACGGAAGGGCGGTGGAGCTGGCGATACGATTCGTCGCTGGGGTGCTCCCTCTAATAATGTTCGCATTCTTGCTTCTTTCAAATAAGCAGCCAGGGCTTCGACAGCTGGCGGACGGGGGTGATGCTCCAAGTCCTAAGGGTTTGAGCCATGGGCTTCGAGTGGGTTGATACAGCTGCGAGCTGGGGTGAAAGCGAGACCACAGCTCATTAGAACAACGCACGCAAGGACGTGTTACGATGTCCTTAGTGCTGCAGCAGACCCTCCGGGGTTTGTGCCACAACACGCCGTGGTCATACGCCGTGTTTTGGAAGCTGAAAGAGCGGGCCAGGATGTGAGTTTCCAGCTCAGTCCTCGTTCTTTCCATCCCTTCAAAGTTGGCGTCTCTAGCTGAACTGTTCTGGTCGGACTCTCTTTCATGCATGCCCTGGAGTTTGTTCACATAAGAGGTGTCACGCTCTGACAAATCAAGAGCTGCATCAGTAAGGTGTAGCTTTTTCTCGATTATGTAGACATACTGAGCTAAGCCGACAAGCAGTGTTCAGAAGTGAGCTGGTGATGTCCCTCGTGACAAGTAAGTTAGCAAGCGCAAAGCTGACGCGCTGTTGCTTTGAGCTGAAGAGGCACGTCGGCCATCTGTCTCGTGATGGAGCTTAACTCAGTCAAAGATGGCTTGATCACTGCATTGGTGATGTTGTGAACCCTTGCGCCAGTCGCTGCTTGGAGTTTTGTTTGCTTGGAAAGTAGCGGTTATGGCTGAGTAGAAAGAGCGCTCATGGCAGTACGCAACTCTCAGATTGAGGTGCACTCTTTGGTTGACCCAAAGCTATGGAACTCTCCTTCGCGCCAGCTGTCCAGCTGTCGGTCTCTTGTGCACAGCCGTCCGATATTTTTTGCCTTCACTTTATAACAGCGCACGGTTTGAACATAAACGCTACTACCACTGGCGTCCCCGTTGGATTGTTGGTACATGTCAAGGCTCTTTGTTGGTCCAGCTGCTGGGGTTGGTTCACTTAAAAGGCGCCGCTGGCTTGCAACCCTCAAGTAACCGCTGGAAAAGTGTCAAGAGTGCTTTACTTGGGCGGTACCAACGAGGGGGGTACCTTCTTCTTATGCTCTTGTTGGGTGTGTCTAAAGTCCATTCCTCATTTCAATGATTTCACGAGCTTGCCTGATCAGTTGATTCTTCATAAGCCTCATAAGTCGGGAGGATCAACCACCAGGTTGACATGTTCTCCTCAACTTCGCTAGTCAGTTGTGAACCTGCTTATAGGAATGGGCAAAGAACGGCAGGTTTCCTTGTTCAATTCCAGAACAGCCCACCTTGCTGTTCAAGTGTAAAGGAGTTGCACGGAGCAGTCTTTTTGGGATTGTGGGCTCATGTCCAGTGCATGCAGGTTTTTCAGTGCCCATTTTGATCGGCGCTTCTTGTTTGTTCAATTTGAGCAAGTCGGCACAAGTATTGCCAAAATCATGAGAGTACTTTGGATATCTTCAAGTTCATTCCAATGGCGGTGTATTCTTTCGCGTGACGCACGGGTTCAAGTGAACCCAACTTCGTAAAGCAGGGAGTGGGGCATTTAAATGATAGCCTAAAACCTTACTTTGGAAGTTGGCGCCAACTCTAGGGGCTTCTTACAAACACTGCAGTTGAACCACCGCAGTGCTTCTTCCTGCCTATACAGTCCTCAAAGACTTCCTCAAAGGCTTCCAAACAGCTCAAGCACCTCTTTGGGAGGCATCTAGCTGGATTCTCCGCCTATGTCCAGTCACATGAGAGCAAGTTTGAGGATTGAGAGAGGCGCCTAGAAACCGTTACGCTAATACGTTTACTAACAGCCCCGGGTGTTGGTGCCTTTGCAGCGTCCTGACTTGGGAGGATGGCTTCTACGATTACGCCAAGCGCAACCAGGCGCCGGCGGGTGAGGGCGACGAAGTTGACACGGAACTTTTGGGCCTGGCGGTTGCAAAGATGTCGTACCACGTGTATTCATATGGGGAGGGGTAAGCAGTCTTGTATCTTCTCTTTCTCTGATTTTTCAGTCGGTGTCCCCATCTCGTCTCCTGTACTGGAACCCCTGGTCGCTGTCTTGAGGGGGGTGCTCAAAAGTGGGGTTTTGTTTTTCTTGAGTCTTCAGCTGCTGTCGCCCTTGTTTTTTGGTTCTTTTAGGGGGCGTATTGCTTGTTGACAGGGCGCTCTCTTGGGCAAAGAATCACGCTTCAATGAAGATGTTGCACTGGGTCTGTAGGGTGGGGGGGGCTCCTCGCCCTTCTCCTGAGATGCTTCTTGTTTTTCAAGAAACATTTCTTGTTCCTTTCTTAGCCTTCTGCTGCTTTCAACCAGGGGGGAAAGGTGGTGAATGAGTGAAAAATTTAGTGGCTGCTTCCACTAACTGGCTCTGTATCTTCAGAGCGTTCTACTGTTTTTGGCGTATGCTCCTGATGTGAGGGATGCGCTTATAGACTGCATCGGCGCCCAACTTTTGGATAGTCTTAACCAACCTTCAGCGTTTGTATCTCCTCTGCCACAGCCAAAGACATGCCCCTGGTTGAGGTTGCTTGTGCATTTGTCATGTATTCTTAGGGATCAAACGTGCAGTAAGATCTCCCGCTTAAACCTCTTTTGAGACCAATTCAGCTGGCGCTTCTCAGTTAACAGGTCCAGCCTTTTGGGGGAGTGTGCCTTTTGCTTTTCGCGAGTGAATCTATGAAAGGTACTGGATATCTATCTATTTGAGAGTTGTTCAGGCCTGTGCTTCTAGAACAGATGGAGGGATTTGACCAAAAACCTTCTGAGCAGGCTCTCATTGCAGGGAGGCTTGGGGTAATCCATCTCAAATTTAAGCCTTCTTATCATTCATCTGCAGCATCATTGGCAAGATTGCGTTCAGCGGAAAGCACCAATGGGTTTTCATGGGCGCTAGTGTCAACACCGACGAGAAGCACCCAGTGGGCTGGGAGAATCAGTTCATGGCCGGGGTCAAGGTTGGTGTCAAGCCCTCTCTGCTACGGACCACCTGTTTAGAGAGACACCAACTGTTCCTGGAGTAGAGTGCTTGATGCTCTCTATGAGAGGTGTCTGAGGCAAGGGGGTCCGTTCACCAAACAGCTCTTCTACTAGCAGACTAAGGAGTGGAGCAGTACCTTACTCTGATTTCCTCTAGTCAACTGAGATCGTGAGTAAGGGCCTTTGACCTACTTCAAGTCCATCTGGGAAGGGGGGCCCTGCAGAAGTCGAAGGCGAAGGGTTTCTTTCAGAGGTTTCAAGAAGGGTCTGCAAGGCGTTGAGTCCTTGAGTCAGGAATGCTGGTTCAGAGCCTGGAAAACTTCGATAAGGTTGATACGGTTTGGGGCTCGTAGTCAGTATCTTCTAGAAGGTCAAGGCAAAGCAGAATCGAAAGTTACGCATAGCTCACCTCCTTTTCCAACAGCTAAGTCATGGGTGCAGGCAATGTATATCTTGGACTAAGATGGAGAAGCAGTTAATCAACCACAACTCTTACTCCGAGGCGCAGACTGTCAGGGGGTCAGGCAGATGTTGACCTTTCGAATCAGGGTACAGACAGTCAAACATTGACCAAGTTAGGATTCAAGTCAGCTTACTAAGATTTGCGTCCTAAATGCAGTCAGCTTTCTGTTTCTCAGGGGCACACTTTGCCACCTTTGTTTCAAGCAGGGAACCAGTAAGTCCCTAAAGAGTTCTTGAACAGCCACTTTCTTACGTTTATCCTAGTCATCAATTTCCGCTACCAATTTTGCGTACCTTTGCCAATGGGAACTGGTAATTTTTTCTGGACTCCACTTACACATAAGCTTGTCCCGCACTCACAATGAGGCAAGAGTGTCGCAAAGATAGCTGATTGGGTTCTTTGTCCTGCAGACAATCGCAGTCATTGCTGTGCCCCAGGGGGTTGTCCAGCTGGGCTCAACTAGAGTGGTGAGAAACTCCCCCTTTGCGTCTTCTTATTCATGTTTCTGCGCTTGGAATCTAGTAAAGTTGGTTAAATTATGTGTCAGTGTTGGGCATGTATCCTCAGCAGCCAGAAGTTCAAGCGCTGACTTCCTGCGGCTTTTGGGAAGATGAAGATTTGCTTTCCTCCAACAATAAGGTCCCCAAGCCGTTCAAAGCTTGATTGACGCTGACAAAGGTGTACCTTCTTCCTTTTCACCTGCAATCAAGAGTCCTTTCTGGCGATTGATGATCAAAGCAGAAGCACCTGTTGTGACACCGCAATCGCTCATTGAGAAGGGGTCCTTCAAACCTCTCTGTTTGCCGGACACTGAACATTTCTCTTACAAGACACTCGTCACCACCCTGCCCCGCGAACCCCTTTCTGCCAACTACCCTAACTATCTTTTTCTTTTCTTTCTCCAGGTCCAAGAAGACCTGGCTCTCGTTAACCACGTGCGGGGTTTGTTCACAACCCTCCGCTCCATCCCGGGGGCCTTCCTCTCCGACCTCATGGCGGAAGGCCCTGCTGGCGCCCAGTTCAACCTGGCCGCGTTCCAAACCCCCCAGTGGGCGCCGCCGCCACGGCCCCAAACAAGGCCTCCCCAGCCCACTCTCAGCCAAAACCCCATTCAGGAGGGCCCTGTAGCCGCGACCGTCGTACCAAACCCCAGCCATTATTTCGCCAGACCGCCGCCAGCAGGGCCCCTCCCTGCACAGTCGCCCAGGGGGGGTCCGGGGGGCAGGCCGCCGTACCCCCCCATCGCGCCGCGGGGGGCGTGGATGCAGCCGAACCAACAGATGGGGGCTGGGTTCTACACCCAGGTTACGCCGCAGCTAGTTGCGGAGGGATCCCCCTACGGAGTGCCGCACCCGTATGGGGTGCCCATTTCTGCGCCGGTGTACAGCAACCCCCCCACTCCGACAGAGGGGGGCGGAAGTCAGGGGGGTTTCAGCATGGGGGGGATGGCGAGGAGTCAGCGGAAGGGGCGGAGACGTGGGGGGGAAACGGCGTCGTCGGGGGGCAGCCGGGGGGTGCCGGAGCAAACGGTCTCCGAAGCACGCAGCAGTGACAGCACGCAACCCCGGATGCAGCGCCAGCTGTCAACCGGCAGAAAGGAGCCTAGCCTCGGGGGGGGTTACGAATTGCGGGGTTCTGAGGTCGAGGGGGTTAGCTTGACCCCCCCCAGTTTGTCAGACTCGCAGCTCGAGTTTGCTAGGCGGCTAAGCCCCCCTGGGGAGATGCCGACGAATTCGGGGCTCATGTGGGGACTGCTGGTGCAATCCCGTCCGAGCACCTCTTATCTCCGCCACTCTGTGGGGTCTCTTCCAGACCGTTACCAGACGCTTTTGATGGGGCCCCATCATATGGGAGGGCAGCCGTCGCCTCCGCCTGGCAGGTTAAGCTTGTTAGCACCTAACCCGATTCAGGTGCAGCAAGCGCGTGTTGAGTTGCCCCCGCAGGCGATTCTCGAAAAGGGGGGGTACTTCCGAACGCACCTGAGCAAGGGCCACGTGTCGGAGAAGGAGGCGAGTCCCAGGGGTGACACCGGTTGCTCGACGGTGTCAAACGCGCAGCCTGACGTGCACAGGCCGCCGCTTGACACTCGGTCGGAGGGCGGGTCCACGGTTGGCGAATCTGACTTTCCCGCTCTTGGGAAGCTCCCGGAACCGGGTCACGTGCAGTCGAACTTTTCGGGGGGGTCGAGCTCACTCAGCACGCAGGTCTCGGCGCCCGCCCCCGAGCTGGGGAAACGGCTGCCGGCGCTGCCTAACCTGCGGGTTAGCACCGGGTTTACCAAGATGCTGAGCGAAGGGCAGAAACCGACGCTAGAGAGTGTGGAAGCGTACAGAATGCAGCAGCAAGCGCAATTGGAAAGCTTGGAGAAAGCGGGGCTGAAGGGAACGGAAGTGTATAACATGTGGGAGGAAATCATGAAGGAGAACTACCGGGTCGGCCTTGCGCTGGCCGGCTTCAATGGGGAACAGGATGCGCCGGTAAGTGGGTCCCTTTTGGCATTTCACGAATCCGCTTTAAGAATCAAATTTCGTGGCGTGCGTTTCTCGATCGTCTCTTATGTATGAAAGGCGTTGGGTCTGCAGAGTCTAGTTGGGTGTCCTAGGCAACATCAATCTGTGCAAGCAACAGGTAGCAGGGTCAAACTCGGAGAGCGTCTGAAAGTCCGAACGCTGGTGCGCTTGCTCCGTGTTCAATACGGCTTCGCCTTTTCTTCTCTTCGCCTCCCTCGATCGCTGCATTCTCCTTTTTTCCTTTCTGCCTGTTTGTGACTCTCGTGTGCCCAAAACGTACTTTGAAATTCTTTTTATGTCTACAGGTAACGGCCCCGCTTTCCGTCCAGCCCTCCCCCGCATTCCCCCCCTCCAGCTTGTCAAACTTCGACAACACTCCGGCCACGATTCCTCTTCTGGGGCGTCAGAGGTCTGGTGCCCTCCAAGGGATCCCTTCGGGGGGGCCGATGCAGGCCGTTTCCGAGACCCCTCTTATCAGTTGCGGCGCCACCGAACAGATCCAAAACATGCACCTCAGTTCGGGGTCGCGCTCTCCGGACCCGCTAGAGGTCAAGTCCGACCGGACGGATCAACCCGAGCCGCGAATCCCGGAAGGGGTTCCCGCCGGGCGCGTCTCCCGCACGTCGGTGAGGGGCGGGGGTCTGCCCCGCGGGGGCCCCCTAACCGGAGCGGAAACGGTGCTCGAGTTGGCCGCTATGTACAGCCACAGTCCATTCCTCGCTGCTGTCAACACCGTGGCAAATGACGAACTAGGTGCGGACGGGATTTTCCGCGGGGCGACGAACGTCGGGCTGTCGCGCATGATGCCCACCCCTGGGCTGTCCCCCACTCCCACCGACCTTGATCTGCCGGCGTCGGAAACGCCGAGCCCGACGGTCGACCCGCCGCCGGGCCCATCAGGTCAGGATTGTCCCCTGTGTTTTTCCACAGTGAAATCTGGCCCTTAACCATGGATGGTCATGGGCTGGCTATGGATTGGTTTAAAACTGGTTGACTGTCCAATGACCAGAGTTGGCCGGGAACCAGCCTTGGAACGAGGTTAAAGCCCACTTGTTTGTCCAATAAGCGGAGACTCAGTCTGGTCATCAGCTTGGTTAGCAGCCGTAATCTCCTGTGCTCTGGGATCTCCTCTTTGCATCTCTTTCTCTTGCAATCCTCTCAAGTTCTTCTTTACGTGCCATGGGAAATTGCGCATTCCTGTTGAAGATTCCTATCTTGAGCTTTGCAACTCCAGCTTGATCTGTGTCTTTGCCATGTCCAAAGGTCAGCTTCAAGGACAAAACCAACATGTTGATTGTGACGTTTGCAAGTTCTAATGATGTAAGCTGACGTCATCCTGTTCCGTGCCCCCCTTTCAGAGGCGTTCAAGCCACGGAGCAGCCCCCCAGTCCCGCTCTTCTTCGCGAACGCGCGCACGCCCTCCCCGTTCGCGGGCGGCCGCCCGGGCGTCCCGCTGTTCAACAACGAGACGATTGCGTCACTGCCCACGTCATCCGTCTGGGCGATCGCGCTGAAAGGCAGCGGGGAGGCCGCCGCTCGCCGGCGGGCGGGGCTGGCCCCCCCCTCGGAACCGTCGATGAGTCACCAGGGGAGCGCGGCAACGCAGCCGATGTCGTATTCCATGCAAGCGTGTGCAAGCTCGGACGTCCAGGCGAATTTCCCCTCGACGCCGTCCGCGGTCCGGGTGACGTCAGCGCTCGACGTCACCCCCCCGAATGAGGCCGAGAGTCCCCGGAGCAGGTCGCCGGAGCCCGGGGAGATGACGGTGATGTCAGCGGGGGCAGCGCTGGAGTCCCGCGGGGGGGGCGCGGATTTCGCGGACAGTCCGGGGTCGCGCCTTGAGCACGCAATCTCCGCCCCTGCGGGGTGGGAGACGCCGAGCGTGAGTGACGTCAGCAAGCGGACGGTGTCGAAGCGGAAGGGCGACGAGTTTGACGATCGGGCGGAAGCGTCCGATGCGACTGGGGAGGGGGGGGGCGAGTCGGAACGGGGCGGCGCGCGGGGGCGCAAAAAGGGCAGGTTGCGCGCGCCCCCGGATACGTTCTCGCCGCACGAGCTGACGTCGACGGGACGGCCGCGACCCAAGGACCGGCAGCAGATCCAGAAGCGGTTAGCGGAACTTCGGGGGTTAGTGCCGAACACGGGGAAGTTGCCGATCGACGGCTTGCTCGAACGGACGATAAAGCACCTGGAGTTCTTGCGGAGCGTCAAAAGCGAGAAGCCGGTTAAGAAGGAGCTGTCCTTACCACCCCTCCTCCCCCTGCTGAAATTCGACGAGCCTCAATCCGCTTCAGAGATTCTCCCCGGGTTGACTGCTAACCCACGGAAACGGCCGGCCCTCCGTGGGTCGTCCTCGCTGCAAAACCCGGAGGTTAACGCGAAGCTTCGCCCCGAGAGGCCGGCCTTTTCGGAGGCCAGCGTGCTTAACCCGCCAAGCCTCAAACCCTCAAACTCAACCCTTAACCTACTCAATAACCCGCCTCAGTCCCCGGAGTTGAACCTAAGTCTCCTGGCGAACCCCCATCTATTCTCGAGCCTTCAGCACAGTCTAGGAGAACCTTTGCGGACTGAGGGGCCGGTGGACACGTGGACACGACAAAACGCGCCAGGTGGCGGCCCGGGGTTGGGTCGCAAGAGCAGCGTTGAGCAGTTGTTGAGTTCGTTGCATTCGGAGCCGGTTATTGTGGAGGTTCTAAAGGATCCGCGGCAATTGCGAATTGAGGTGGGCTGTCTTGTCTCGTCAGGAATCATGCCCACTGAATATATGTTGGGCTATATCCAAGAAAGAGGAATTTGGGTTTGCCCGACTTGTCTGCGTCTCTTATGCTACTTCTTTCTTCCGTCCTGCCTCAAGCGATTCGTTCTCCCACTTTGTCGGTTTCCCTTCCATATTGGGTGCAGATTTCTTCAATAGGAATGAGAGGTGAAGAGGAAAGTCAAGCGTTGATACGAAACTCATGTTCTTCTTCGCACAACTTCTTGTCTATCTCTGCTTCTTGGTAAGATGGCGGTCAGGACTCAGGTTCAGCTTGATTTCTCTGCCAACCAATTTGTGTCAGCTCTTCTGTCCAATTTTCGATACCTGGCATGTGCCTATTCGCTGACCCCGCCCTTTCCTCGCCAGGTCCTTTGTAAAGACGAGAGCTTCTACGCCGAGTTGTCCGGCTTCCTGCACGGGTTAGGCCTGCAGGTTAAGCGCTCGGTTCTGCAAACCGTCGCAAACGGGCAGCAGTGGGCCCGGTTCGTGGTGGAGACCGTTAAACCCATGGACCGCCTCGAGGTTTCCGTGCCGCTGCGGCGGTTTATCGAATTGAAAACGGGCGGTTTTGAGGGGCACCTAGAGTCAAGAGCGGGCGAGGCTGGGGGTAGCGGCACCCAGCTGAGCTTGCTCCCCCCGCTAGACTTGGACTTTGGGGCTCACTTCCCCTCGTCCCACTGGCAGGGTTTGGAGGGCGTTTTAGAGCACGACTTGAACATGTACCTGGACGATCCGTACTAGCAGTGCATAGGGAGGTGCGCAGAGAAAGAGAGGTGATGTGTAGAGCGCGGTCGCCGCACAGAGGTGTTAGGGCGTTGGGGTAAGCTAAAACCCGTGGAGTTGGACAGAATAACCATAGTGTGTTGAGTCGTAAGACGCGGCTGCTCTTGCTAAGGTCGACAGGCAGAAGAGGTGCAGGCAAAGTGATTAGCCTAGGAGTGATTGTGTTGCATGGGAGATTGAATATGATTTGAAGCTCGTCGAAGGAGACTAGACTCCAATACTTAGTTTCTAAGTTTGCATTTGGACGTTATAGGGTTCAGGGCTGAGCATAAGATCCAAGGCGGCGGTGTTTGCATCCAGGTTACCAAGGGTCACCCGTACATAACGGAGACAATAGTCGGTTTAGGTCGAGTACCCAGCTAAAAAAAGTTGACTCTCTTTAAAGGTGGAGGCGACGTGAACTTCCAAGTGTGTTGAGGCCGATCTGAAGTAGCGTATATCAAGCTTGAACATGCTTAGAAGTCAGGCCGCCACTGCTACTTCGTGGCTCGAGCATTTGAGCTCTTCAGGCCTCATGCCAGCTGAAATCAATGAATGTGACGCGGAAGATGGGGTTTTCATGATGGGTACACGTGGGTACACGCTTCAACTTCAGGCCGCTATATTATTAGCTTGACAGTGACTGATTTTAAGTGCTTCAAGTTCAAGTTTGTATACCATACTTTCCTTAAGTTGGACGGTCATATGAATGATGCGGATAATCCATCATGAACTTACGGTGGCCAGATATATCTGGATTGAGAGTCGATTGCAGGCCATATTACCATCATGTTCTCTTATAAGATCGGATGTTTGATTATGAGACATCATTGATACCGTTGGACATGCAGGATCGCCCGCCAGCGTTGCATGGGCCAAGTTGGGAAAGGCACGACTACTTATAAAGCATGATACACACTAGACAATTGATTGCTATAGGTACTATATTCGGATCGACTCATATATTGCATGATCATTAATATTCGATCGGATCGAGGCGCAGAATATTTCAGTACATGATCAGTGCATATACCTGACCGGACATATACGACCAAGCTCGAGGGATGCATGCGTACAGCAAAAAGAATCGATCTGAGTCAAGCGCGTCGGAGATCGATCGAGCCTGCGCTCAGGCTCCGAGATCATGGCATGGCGCGGCCTGGCATATATTGTATACTGTACCGTCTTATACTTTGAACAATCATACATGTATGCCAGCCTGTCTATTACTTAGTCATGCAAACAATTATATGTTTTCATTTATAGTATTAGTTAGTACGTCGGATGAAGTTCACGTAGCTGCGATCTGCATGCAGCTATATCCACCGTGCACCGGCTGGCACAGCAACATTTGCCGGGTTGAGCTGAGTTCGAATCTTCTTTCCCGTTAGTCCAGTCCCGCGCGGGAGGATACTTGACAGATTTGCAGCGCAGGCTTGCATGTGTGACTTTGGCACAGTGCCAGTCGATCATAATTGTGCCAGAGCTTGCATCTCATGTGTGCTTAGCTCTATGCGGGCTGGGATACTACTTGATTTGAAATAGTCCGAACTTCAATGCGGATTTGCATTCCCTATGCAGTATGGTCAAGCTGTTGGTACACTATGATACAATCTACAAGCGATGGCTGGCTGGCCTCAACTTAACTGAGTTTGGCTTCTGGAGCGACTCTAGGGCAAATGACTGGCTGGAAGCTTTTGAAGCGGCTGTACAACAAATGACTAGCTGACTTTCAAAAAGGGTTTTGGACCCGCTCTAGCAGACTTTTCGTTTAGCAAGCCCGTCAACCAGCGGGAGTTTCCTCAAAGTTGACCTGCCTTCGACTTTACCATCCCATTGACCCAGGGATTCCCTTTATGGGCCCCACTATGTCTTTGGTCACCCAGCCCCCATAGAAGCCACCCGGTTGGGGGCTAGCTTTCTCTCCGTCTACATAGCAGCCGTCCATCGGGGCCGCATACATAGCGATATAGCCTTTGATGGCCGCAAACGGCGGCGTTGGGTTCTCGTAGCTCCAAGCCACATCGCGAGCCTCCTTGTCGCCAACTTTGATCGACCAATACGTGGCATGACCCTTCCACTCACAGAAGGAACGCTGGCCGGGCGACCTGTACGAACGGCGTCAAACCTCAGGATAACGAAGATGAGAGGATGCAGATTGCTGCTATTGGCTTCCATTCGGCCCCTGGTTCCGGTCACGAAAGACAAATATTCACATTCCGGAAGTGTTCAAGGGCAATATGCAGGCCTGCAACCTAGAGACGCCTACTCCATTCAGCCCCCACGGACTCCAATTCAGGACGCCTTTCAGTAACAAGAAGCGTTTACAAAAACTTCGCGTAAGAATAAAGCCTTCGGGGCTTGTGCGCAAATGACTTTGCCCCTCAATTCTAGTGAGAAAGGACACGGAATGCAAGCGCCTGTACGTCTTCCTTTTTTCGTTTCCTCAAACTCAAGAGATACTCAAGAAATGACGTTCAAATGGTTCTGATTCTGTTTGCCTGCTTCAGTTTTGAGCGGGTTTCTTGATGAAGGCATAAAACACTCAGGTCTCTACGGAGCGAAGAAAGTGCAAAAACATCCTGACATCCTTCTTCAAGTGCCTGGAACCAGGATCCGAACAAAGCGTACCATACCTGGTAAAATGCTCCATTTTGAGATCCCCTGGGGGCAGGTAATAGGTCGGGGGGTGCGACGTTTCTAAGACTCGGTACGCGTTCTTTGTATCTACGATGGTGACGCCGTTAAAGTCGACCTTGATGTGCTTTGGGGTCTTCTCTAACCGGGGCGGCCGGGGGTAGTCCCACACGGATTCTTGCCCGGGACCGGGGGCCTCTTTCTTGATCGCGGGGCTGCCCCACATGGCTACTGTACTTGAAAGCCTGGACAGAGATGTAGAATCGACTTTACGCATACAGACAGGAAGCTGAGGTTTTAATATAGACGCAAATAACCGACAATGATGGGTTGCAGATTGGAAGGGCAGATACATTCCTCTTAACCGAGTTTCCTTAAACGTGGCTTATCTGAGAAGGCCAGCTTTCAAGGTCTTTAGGGCGGGGCTGAGGGCCAGGCCAAAAGGAATAGCGAACCTCGCTGGATCAGTCGGTAAGGGAAACAGCAATTTGGCTCTGGGATTTTTTTTGGGGAAAACATCCAGAAGAGGAATCTTTCTGCAGCTCCTACAACTGTAAATTATGATGGAACAACACAGTCACAGGCATGCCAAAAGGAGCGCCAGTCCTGGCAATTCCGATTATTGCGGGGCAGGATGTCGGGCTTGGTCAGCTTCGGGAAAATATATCAGCAGCCATTGATGCTCTGCCCAAAGCTATCATCATGCCAAGCCCTTAGCACCCCACACAACATTCGACCAAGGACAGAATGTGTCCGCAGCCTACGCACTGGGAAAAGCACGGCTTCTTTGCAACCAATTGAGTTCACTTGAACGACAGCAAGGGCTTGGTAGCAATCCCGTCTGGTTCACTTACATATCGAAACACTAAAGTTTAGTGTATTGCGCAGTGGCCAAGGAGATTAAGGAGGAAAAGATGACTGATGATTGCCAAGTTCAAAGCACAAGCATCGCAAGCATGGAACAAGACGTTGCTCTGACTGCAGATCCAGAATGAGCGACTGGGGCCTTCAAAGACAAGCGTCAAAACAATTGACGATGCCTATTGCAACATTGCACTCCGCTCACAACCAAACGAGCTCTTGCAGAGAAAAGGAAAAAAGACAATTGTTGCAACACCCAGGGCTCAGAGGCAGGTGACTCACTTCCAGAGTCTGCCCCCCACATAAGCAAGGAACAGAATCCCAATGACAGACTTGAGCTGGAGCGACGCAGTCATTCTAGTGGTTTGCTGCAACGTAGACCACATAACCCATTAAACGGGATGCACGAAAGCACAATGGCTGCTGAGAAGATCTCTCTGATGCAATCAGGGTTATGAAGTGGAAGGAAGCTACAGGAACATGCAGAAGACTTGGAAGATCACCGGACTCCTACTTGAGACTAGAGTCAATGAGAAAGGAGAGGATTGATAAGACTTCTGCAAGAATGACTTTGAAAAGAAAACCAACTTTGATACATTTATCACTGCGTTGAAAGAAGCTAACCAACAGTCATCACAACCAAAGCGCTGTCTCCTGAAGATAGTACTATGAGAGAGGATGTTTTCGATCTGATTGATGCAAAAAAAGAACTTTCAGAGAAGGGCGTTGTCCAGTCTTGCTGATGGGAACACAAGCAAACGTCGTAGGCAATCATGAACAAGGGTTTAGAGATCCATACAACTTAAGTTGCAAAGTTCTAGCATATCTGGCGTAAACATCACCTCAAGCACACCCTAAACTCCAGCTTTTGACTTCTATTTGCACAATCTGTTGAGTTCACTCAACCCCAGCGCTTACTTACCCTAGGGACAAGAAACCAGCATATCTGACAGCGGCAATAGCAGCATTGCAGTGGAACTCAACCAAGAAGCCTACAAACCAGCCCTTTGCTATCCAACGACAGAAAAAAAGCAGATCATTCAGTTTTAACAGCACTTTCGCAGCATTGCTCAACCAGGAAGCCAGGTCAACAGCAAGGGATAAAGAGATGGCCGCTTGGACGACATCAATGGCAGAGACCCTTCCTTGATGCTTATGGCGGACAAGCCAAAAGGCCTTACCTTCTGGACTGGTGGTCAAAGCCAGACTTCCTGCTGCCTTGATAAGTTCCTTTCCTGGTGGAAACTCTTTCTGATGGCGGTGACCAAGTAAAGACTCTTGGCAACGTGCTCTGTCTGCATGCAGAAGTACTTAGCAAGCCAACAGTAAAGGGTGGTACAAACGAGCGTCTACATGTCACATCTCTGGAAACAGAACAAACTGCTGTTCTTGAAAGTGCCGCAGAGGCTTGGCCACAGGAGAGCAGGACGGGCATCGTTTTCAGATGAAGGCGCTACAAGCTTTTCAATGGACGTCAAGCTCGGCGCTGTTCACATGTTGTCAACAACCAGTGGCTCCTGCATGATAGTAATTGATACCTGAAGCTCTACTTCATGCTTGAAAGCCTCCCGCCGCGCGGCGCGGCCGCCAGCCCGGCTGTGCGCGGACCCGATGGCCGCGGACGTGGACGTCCGGGCACGTACTGGCAAAATTTCGCGCGATGGTCAGAATACGTCGCCGGGAGACACGGAGCTATAGTCTATCATGGCCGATCGAGGAGAGGGAATCTGCTCGGACTTCCTGATGCTTGTTGAGACTCTATTTTGTCTTCGAATCGACTCACACATGCGCTGGCACTACGCCACTTTGCGTCGACGGTCGACGGTCCTCTAAGCGAGATTTTGGTCTTCAAGCACAGTGGCACGCTGCAAGCTCTGGGTACCACAAGAAAAGGATCGTTACATGCGTCATGTGACCGAGACTCAACCATGTCGGTCGATTCCAAGTAGCATGCGAAGGTTACGGTGATGAATGTGTTCATCAACAACGCACGTAACAGCTTCCGCGGGGCTCCGATCGCAGATCATTCAAAAGTGCAAGCCAGCTCTGTGTCCCAGCCTATACTACAGACGGCTTTCCGGCCTTACTAAGGTCGCAATTAGTTGCAGATTGATTGTAAGAAGATTGCAACGAGCGGGCCAGCCACTGTAGACGTTATGCTTGTGTTGCGGATTGGTCGGGGCTTCGCACGATTCCGGGTTTCACAATCTTATAAGCGTCTGAATTTGGCAGCCGGCCTACATATCGTTTACCTGCAAATTACTTTGGTCGAGCTGGTTGCTAGCGCGCATGCCGTATGAGGTACAGTTCCAATCTCACGTCTCTCATCTCGTCTTCATAGTGCGCCATGATGCTCTCCGTCGCTGTTCTTCTCAAGTCTCTCTGTTGTTCTTCGACAACAGAACAGTCAAGAAGTTCACACGCAACACTTTCACTTATACAAGTGCCCTCTTCCACTCCCAGACCATCTATCGCAACCACTCGATGACTGAAACCCCCTGTTCTTAATAACTCTCGAAACCTTTCGACGCCAGCGCGATGGTGTGAATGCGGATTAACAATGATGGCTAACCCGTTCGGACGCAAGAATCGTTTCAATACGGCGAGGACGCCGTCAGCCATCCCCTCCTCGTGCACTACGTCACTCCCCAGAACCACGTCGAATCTGTTCCCGGTTGAAACCCCCTGGTTCTCCTCAGTATCTTGGCCATCCTTGTTCGTTCCCTCGGTTGGCGCCCCTGAGAAAACGTCCAGGGCAAGTTTCACAAACATTCAAGGGTGCGGACGATGTTTGATCTCCGACCAACGATTCCAGCGAAGTAAAAGAAGCCGTCCCCGACTGCAACATTTGACCACTGTGTTCTGTGACGCACCAGTCGACCTTTCGGAAACGAGGCTTACAGTTTGCTGTCACCGGACAGGAACGAAGCTCAAATCGCTTTGAAGGGCAACGATGCAAGTCAGCACCGACAATGAGCTGCGGCATAATTCGTCCTGTCAGACCATTACCCAAAGCAGCCGGAAAAAGTACGAACTTGTCGTGTTCGCTTACCAGCTTCGTGCTCGTCCTTCGGAAGGTCGTACCAGTCGAGCACCTTCGAGGTGCAGAAGCGGCCATCCGCCCTGCAGATTAAAGGAGAGGAGACCCATTTTTGACGACTAGCTTGAGTGCACTCGTCCAGCGGTTGCCCTTCCAGGTCGACGCGTCAGGAAGTCCGAAAAGATTGGTGCTTCTTCGTTCGCTTATTGCAATGAACCTGATTTCCATAGCGGAGTGACGTGATTGAAATGCTTAACTGTAGACCGTGGCATAAGTTCGAGAAGCACGGAACAAACTTGCTCGATTCGAAAGCCAGGGATGGCGCTGCCAGCTTCGCTTCTCTCGCAACATTGTATACTTGTACATAAAACGGCGCTTCCACAGCCTTCTATCCCTGCCCTGCTGACTCGACGACCTTGCTCTTTCTTTTGGTACCAAAGTGCAGAACTTCGGCACCCCAGGATCCTGCCTCCAGATCGTCCGGAAGTGTGCTTCCTGCAAAGTCTGAGTATCAATACAGATGACGTGCCACAACGAAGGATTTTAACCGATTACGCGTCTTCTGTCGCCCTCAGAAATGTCGAAGTCGGATATATAAAGAATGGCGACTCTGGGATCATGTGCATAGCACGAGACGGTCATTGACGCGCAATTGATCACATACGCTAACCGTCACTTTGGACAGACGTCGGACAGAAATGTAGCACTGGATGCAAAACCCTGTGCGAACTCGATTCAAGGGCTAGCAAACACACTGGGTTCGTTCCATCGAAGGGACTAGATTAGAAAAGAAGACAGTTGCGCTTTTGTCGAAGTATCTTTGAAGGCATCGAACTAAAACCAGTCGATGCGCTCACAGCGCTCGACTTCTGGCTTCACTCAGTACCGTTAAATGTGATATCTGCTTGACAGTCATGCCCCTCTTTCAGCAAGTAAGAAAATGTCTGACACCAGTATTTGATATAATAGGAAACAAGCATCACTGACCCCTAGTACAAACCGGGGCGAACAGCAGATTATATTCCGATATTGCTAAGTACTTGACGTGGCCACAATCGGGTTTAATATCGCTCTCACCAAGGAATAGAAACACTGACCTGAGAAGATGCCTGTTGCAGCGCACGTTATACTCCAGGTTCCTCACGATTTACCGGGTCAAAGTCGGTCAGGACCACCGAGCTTGCGTACCGCCCCGCCACAATCCCGCACAGCCCAAGCCCCGACCCAATCTCCAGGACGCTTTTGCCCGCGATTGCTGTCCGTTCGTTTCGTACGATCCAGCGGCTGAGAGCGATTGCAGATACCCACAGTATGTTGCCAATCTTCTTGTGGCCGTCCACGAGTTCGCGGATCTTGCGGAGGCGGATTCGCAAGGTCTGAGAATCTTTGAGGGAACTCGACTGGGGGGGCTTGCGTTTTGGAGAGTGGAGAAAGGTGGACTGAGCGAATCTGAGGGATCCAAGATCCACCAAGATGAACGGGTCTGCATACGGGGTGTCAAGCCGTTTGGCGGTCATGGGAAAGGAGACCCCATGGGGACAGTGGTTGATGCAAGCTTCAATTGCTTGAGCGGCCGCCTGCATATACACTTGTCTTCATCAGTAACCTTGTTCTGAAGCACTCTTCCACACACCTGTACAACCGTTGAAGGAAGCTGGGAGACTGAACTTGAAGTGCTCATGGAGTCAAACCCACCTGTTAAAAAGTAGCAGAGTGAAAAGAGAGGCAACAAACATGGAGCCTGAAGTTCCGAATCTGCCTTCATCCCTCCCTTCAAAGCAGGGTGCATTATGTTGCCTTCAAAATTGCCTTCAAAATTCTGTTCGGACCAGGACGAAAACTACTTTGTGTTTGGTCTGCACAATCAGCTGGGCTATGTGCACTGAGTCTGAAGGACTGCGTCTTGGCCACCAGCACAATGGAATTGTCACCAACCTAAGGGCAGCTCAAAAGAGACCATCTGCCTTTCCTTTTTCCCTTCAACACAGAGGAGAAACAACTGCTGATGAACGTCCCAGCAGACTTGACCACGAAAAAATGTTAGCAGACTCAAGAAGATTGAGGCGCACGTATCTGACAAGCGCGGGTCTGACCTGTAACCATGGTGGTTGCAGACTCTTGAGACGGACACACCCACATTTGCATATTGCAGAGGTTCTGAGGTCGTTATCACTGATAGAAGCAAGTCAGCAGGCACCAATCTATCAAATGTTGATTTGTGCAAGGCTCAGAGATCTCGTCGTCTGTTGACATAAGCTGCCTGTGCAGCTCATTGTGAATGCCAGCCAGCCCCATGTGCACCACCACCTCCTCATCATTGGCAACGGCTGAGCAGATCAAGGAGAGCGCTCTGCAGACGCGCTTTTCATCGCTGCACCTCAGTTCCACTAACAGATCTTTGAAGGGCATGG